>CM040244.1:238684931-239032896 GCA_022545495.1 Chrysanthemum lavandulifolium | reverse complement strand
AAAGGAAACCCAAGAATACATCTACGAGATCGAAGGCTTTCAACTACGGTGATGAACTACAAGGTTATCGAGGATCTTCGCAGCAGGCAAAAGGCTAATGTCTTGAAGGTGTTGGAGATAAGGAGGATGATCTGTCAGACACACTCACAGGTGTGTGACAGGAACAACTTCCTTGATGATCTTAGGAAGTGTTGAGAAGGAAATGCTATGGTTATGTTTTCCCATTTTTTTTTTGGAAAAATATGTACAAAATATTTAATGTTTACTATGAAGTTAATGAATCTATATGTTATGTTCTAGTGTTTTAATTTGTTAATTATGTTGTTAATTGTTGTATTCGTCTAAGAAAGTTGTTATATCGGTTTTGATTGTATTGGGTGTTGGTAGAACTATGGTCCTTGGTCAAACAGATTTAGAGTGTAGGGGACACAGGTTTTAGTCCCTTTTCCTGTCTTGCATTAACTTATAGCAAGCACTTTATTCTCACATTTTACCACAAATTTGAATTCAAATACATAAACCAAACCCTTTTAGAGAAATTGAGTCAAAATGGGTAAATCTAGAGCTCGTAAACAGATTAAATGCTCCAATTGTCAAACTGTTGGACATAATAAGTCTAGCTGTCGCAAGGATCAGGTACCAAAACCAACAAAGGAAAGTAAGGTTCGAGGTAGAAAAAGGCATTGTGATGGCAGAAGGCAACATGTACTCATTTAATTGTCATTTGTATAACGATTGTTCTAGTGTGTTTACATTCTAGTTGATGTGCAAATGTATTACTTTTGTAGTGGATGGATGAAGAAGATATAAGGAAGACTATGGAACAAGAGTTTTATGATGCTCTTTATGAGCAAGAAGAAGAACACAAATTTGGAAGAAGATGAAGAAGCGATCCGGGTTGGATGAAGAAGCATTCAGTAGTTTTGGAAGAGGAGAGAATGTACAAAAGAATTGCAGAGGAATGGGAGCGGAAAAAATGGCTTGAAGATGCAGAGTATGAGGCAGCTTACTATGGAGTGTCTGTGGAAGAGTTATATCCTAGACATCCATATGTTCTGGATAAAATTCACGCTCTGAAAGGCACAAATTCCAGCAGTTTTCGAAGGTTGTAGGCTTCTACTCTTCTAGCCATTTGTATTATCGACAATATTATGTTTGAACATGTTTTTGTTTTTTTTGTTGACTTTATAAGTTGACTAGCTTGTAAGAATTTATGTTGTCTTTACTCCTTATCTACTTGTTCAACAACCACAACTCCCTTCTACTTATATAATACATCTTAAGTCAGCAATTGTTTATCATACCTACATATTATCACCATGGATGTAGAAATTGGTTGTCAAATGGTATGCATTGTTGTTGGGTTCAAAGGGAAAAGCAGTGCGGATTGACCTTTTTGCTAGGCGTGCACCTTATAGAACTTTCATGTGGTATGTTTGTCCGGTGTGCCTTGAGATAAGGGAAACACATCTTATATCGGTAGCGATGGTGTTACCGGGAAAACACAACCACACAAGATAGTGGTGGATATGTGATGGGTCTACATGTTTCGCACCTCTATTGTTGGTGCATCCTTGGCGATGATGAAGAAGAAAGTGAACCACCTACAACCGAAATAGCAAGTGTAGGCGCCCAAGTCAAACACCACGTGAAGCTTTTGCAATCGAAAGACCAAATGGAGAACGCCAAGAGAAACACCGGTTGAAGCAGCATGCAATCGAAAGACCAAATGGATCACCTACTAACGCAGTTGAATTCCTAGCAAGAAATGCTATGTTGTCTTTCGGTCTAAATGTAGCTTAACCGATATGTGTGTGATTCTTTTGCTATAATAATTGAATTTTGGATACAATTTGAATCATTGACTTTATAAGTCAAACAAAAGAGATTTTAAATACTAACAATTATGTGTGGTTCCTCTAATAATTTGGTTTGTTGACCTTATAAGTCAAAATGGGTTTTCCCAAGCACCCACCTAAACTGGATATGCAAGTGCAAACCACAAAATGAAAACAACATTTCCAAATTATACCTACACCACCACCTAATTACACCATATGAAGCAAAATATACATGTTAACAACTATCGTTTTCAGTAACCATCATCACCAAAAATATACATCTTCATTACATCAACAACTAAAAATAACAGTGAACTTCGATGGGAGGCTTTTATTCATGGGGAGACTTGAGGTCCTTAGGGGAAGGCACATACCACTCATTCCTATTTGTGCCGGAGCATCCCACACCATTACAAGACCAGTACAACTTTGGGAGGCGGAAGCCTTGGACGCCTTGGAAGCTTGGGAAGTGGAACCTTTCAAATTAGTGGTCTTAGAAGACATGTTCCCACACTCATCATCGATGTGTGCGAAATAATGATGACATCAACTTCATTTCCTTTCACGTTAGTATCCGGAAAGATAGACAAAACATAAATAATCAGAGTTGACACATTACAACTTTCTTAGCTTGTAAACATTAACTCTAAAGTCTAACCTTTCTCAGACTCTTTATTCCCATATTTTTTCCACAAGTCTTCAAGTATCACATCAGCAATGTCATCTCCTATATCCCACTTATTCCATAAGTAGCCATGGCATAGTCAACCATATCGTCGGATACCTTTAGCTTGCTATAATCCTCTTTTGACATGATTCGACACCGCTCGGTTTCATCAAATAAATTGAGTTATTTATGCTCCTCCCTTAAAATAGCAATAACACAAATACAAAAACCCGACTAACCTTTCATCACTTGAGCTTTTTCGCAAATCTGCATAAATCATCAAACATTTCATCGACATTTCATCTTCTTTTGACCAAGTATCCCCATATTTTGCCTTCACATATTTTACCATCTCATCAGTTACATACGTATAAGTAAGCTCCTTGCATGCCATTGTTAAAGTGCGTGTGAGGGTTGTGTGAAGAAGGAGGAAGCGATCAAGATGGTATACGGTAAACCGTTTCTCAGAATTAACTAGGTTGAGTTATAAATGTGAATGGACTATAATACCCTCCAATAACTAACAGAAAAGAGACGTTGACATAGGCGTTATTGGTCAAGGGACGAATCTGGCATTTAATGGCCAATGTTTGGACCTGTGGCGATGAAAAGGGCGAGTTTCGTCCCATCGCGATCCGTCCAGCTAAGTTTAGGGACCAACGGTGTATTTTAGTCTTTTCATAATAAGTAAGTTACAAAGTCTGAATTTTAAGCGTTGCTATTTATGGAATGTCAAGGTAGTAAAGATTTAATGACAACGAGCTAGTAAGGTTTCAAGGCTAATTTGTCTTAAAATCATTCCCATCCTCACAGTTGTATCCGAAATGGTAAGCTGCATGGCAATCTTTTACAACTTATCATGTTACATTAAGCGTCAAGTTTTTGCAATCTAAATCAATTTGCGTTGCTAGCTTGTAAGCTGTCGCAGTAGAAAAAGTTGATTCTTATCAACTGCCTTTGTAGTATAAGGTCTAGAATTCAATATTACTTCCCACATTGGTAGAATGTGACAATAGTGATGCCTTTATAAATTCAAGGGGTTTGTTAATGTATCGATAAGACACACATCACTTAGATAATGGCTTATTCGATGTTTGTTATCTACGTGATTGTATGCTTGTTTTTTTGGTAAACGAAGCATGAGTTTAACTTGAGTTTAGGGTACTGTTTTGACATAATATGCAAATACGCATTCTCTGATGATAAACACACAGGGCGGACCGAGGGAGGTTCATGTCTACCAGACCAACATCCAAGCCTAAATTAACATCAATAATTTATGGTCCATTTATATTTGGTGTTAGGCTCACAATAATTCATATGCATAATTTTGTAGGGTCAATTATGTACACTTGGTTTATTGATCATAGCCTTTAACCATCTGTTAGCTGTAAAATGTTAAGACCTGCATTGCATCCATCATTATGTTGTGGTACAAGTTTTGTGTAATCACTGCTGGTATTTACTACTTTACTTTTAAAATGGATTTAGCTCTTGCTCCAAATATTTGTGGCTCGTTTATACTTGAATCTTAACAGAATGATGAACTAAAGATGATTTTTACTTGTGACGAAATATACGCTCGTTACTGACTAATACAAAAACTTTGGACATCAATGGAATTCTTCAAAATTAGTACAAATCCTTCATGAATCATATTCTTTCATTAATCATTCTTAAACAACATAAATCGCTGAAACAAGTCTAATGATAACCAGCATAAGAGCCAAATTTATCATGAAGTCTTGTATGCTGCATAAATACTTACATGATGAGCACATTTGTTAATTCATCTATACATACAAAGTATGTCACGAAATCTTGTTGCATTAATCACTAAACTATGATCCATGTGAAGCCTTAACTGCCAAGCCTGTTTTCACGATAAAAAATTGCAACCTTTAGCTTTAATTGTGTAAAATGCAGATATATTTGAATCTGATGATGGTAATGAGTACAAAAATAACGTTAGCTTAGAATTTATACAAGGCATGTAATAGATACAATAACATTACCTTTTTTAAGGGATACATGGGAGATTTCCAGCAATGCACTTTTGAGTCCTTTTTTGGCCTGCATAGTTATTAATCATGTTACATAAGATTTAACTAATGAAGCGCATATAATTTATTAAAAAATAACGAAGAATTTAACCTTTCAGCACCGTTGCAGAACGTAAACTTTTTGCACAATCCACAGCTGACACAAGTATCAACGCTACAAGAGCAAGTTCTAGAAGACATACTTCTAGGAACAGACAAAGCAAGACTGTTATCTACTTCACTAGCTGTATAAGTGTCTAATGAACGAATCTTTTTATGATGTTTCAAGCTTCCAGGGTAACAACACGACGACTGTTTCCTTAACTCTTGACTAGAAAAGTCAACACTTAGTGCATTTCCATCACTGTTTCTTATCGTTCTTGCTGGTTCTTTTTTTTGACAAGTATGTGAACCAGCTAAACCACCATCATTGATATTTTTGGTCAAGTTAGTCTCCTTCTGGTTAGACAGCTTGTTCCTTTGGGCACATCTGAATAAGCTGAACGAGGATTTATTAGCCGGACGATAATCTGTATGGCAGATCCTGATCTCAACATTACAGCCCAATGCAGCCTGTAATGCACTTGCTATCAGTTTCCATGACTTCTCGGCTTCTGATCGTATTTTGGATGTCGAATTGAGTTCTACCACAGCCAATCCTAAGTACAGAAAACAATTGAATCCATTAAAATGTTTTTATAAGTAAACCATGAAAAAAAAAATTAAACAGAAACCATTGTAAGACGGAAGGAAATGGTACAAATCTCATGGATGTATGGAATATTACCTTGGTGAAAACAAACAGAAGCTAAGTTCCCCTTTCTTTGAAGAAAGTTACTAAGTGAAACAGATTTGCATATTTCTAAAGCTCTATTCCATATTGACTCAAGTGCCGCTTTATCTTTGAGTTTCTCTGATTCGCATCCGCTATTTTGGCCACATTGAGACACCACTAGATATTTTAAGCTCTCATCAGCAGAAGCACCGCTACCTACAGATTTTTGCAACATGCTATACTTAATTTGACTGCTTATTTAATTGAGGTGTGATTAAAAGTGGTGAAAGTATTTGTACCTCTTGGTTGTATTGATCTTACACACAAACTTGAATCGTTTGCATTAAAGGATGGTGCAGAGCTCAACTGTAATAAAGCAACAGTGAGCCATGTTGTTTGGTTTTTAGATGCTCTAAGTTGTTTCTCGGTTTCGGATAGTATTTTCAAAGCGTTGTTAAGTTGCTGCAAATCGGCTTCAGCTAAGAAAACCAGAAAAAAGTAATGAGTATATGATCACTTGCATGAGTTAAATGTAACTGAATATACATGAGTACAAATACTCACAAGTATGTCTTTCAAAGAACTGTTTCTTAACCTCGGAAGCACCTTCCTGAAATTTCCCGGAAAGAATATCCATGATTAAATTTGCTAACTGTGATATCAGTTGCATAGGGTCGATTCTTGATCTCATTAGCTCTCGGGCCCTTTTAACTGTATTTGAAGTGTCGGATGACAAAGCCATAGCGAGTAACTCAAATAACTCTTCATCGGAAACAATACCAATCTGCATAAAATGTTACAACAAGAATTTAATATCTACCAAATAACAGTAAAGAGAAAAGAGCACGAGCAAAAAATGTCGAATCACTCACTAATTCATATGTCAGTGGAACGGTTATTCTTTTCCCTAGCAAAGTCAATTGCTCTAAAGTCATCTCTGCATCTAGAAGAGATCCGTTAGATCTCGTAGCAATGAAATCTAAAGCATCTCGGTCATAATCGAAGCCTTCTTCTGAACAAATTTTCTCTAATCTATTAACAATATCCGCCTGATTAATCTTCAAAAAATGGAATCTTTGGAACACCGGTACTGCTGTCCTCGGGATCTTGCTAAGATCAGGAGTGATCATTATAAAAACAATGTGACGAGACACTTGTTCAAGAACATTCACAAGATTCGCCCATGTGGAGCCTTGCATTAGCTGACATTCATTGATTATGAAAACTTTATAATGAGAAGAAACTGGCGGGAGCATAGCGTTCTTTATAAGGTACCTAAGATTTTCAGACTGATTTATACCAACTGAATCAACCTCATTAACATCCTGGCTTCTATCCGCAAAGAATAATGTGCATTCTTGGCAATCACCACATGGTTTTTTCTTCTCGGCTGATAAACAATTCAAAGCAGCTGCAAAAACTCTTGCTGCAGACGTTTTACCAGTACCTTGGGGACCATGAAAGAGATAAAAAGATGTAATCTTTTGACTCGATATTGTAGCCAACAGAGACTTCAACACCACATTTTGTCCCACTAATTCATCAAACGACTTTGGTCTATATTTCTGACTGAGACACCTTGGACTCTCGGAAAATGGAGTAGTTTCATTACCATAGTGTTTAGAAACACCAAGTTCCTGAAATGTAGGAGTACTTGACCAACAAGAACCCATACCACAACCACCATTATCAGTATCTTGATGATCATCGTCGTTATTTTCATATAAGGGTATCCCGGAACTCGACCCTCCATATGAAGCATCACTTATCGATAAACATGGACTACTTACACAACTAATGATATCACCTGCTACAACTTTAGATGATTTATACTGTTTCCTATGCTTTGACCTTTATATTCATTACGGTCTCTTCTTTCTGCCTCAAGGAACACCTCAATCGATTCATTGCATGAATCCGCACCTTCCATATAATCACGTGTAGGCATCATGCACGGTAAATCACTGTAGTTATCACAGTATCTTTTGCTCAAAGACTTGTTTTCACATATAACGGTTGACTTGCTTGAAGTAAACCTGATTGATCGGTTTTCTTAGACAATCTCAACTTAGGTTTATGTGTAGTTTGGCCACGATCGTCTCCCAGTTGACAAAACTATCCTCCGTCTGCCCGAATAACCCTAAATCGTTTTGTTCATCATTTACTTGCTCAAGCACAACCTCGTTCCTAGAATTTGTTTCCCAATTCAAGTTGTCGACAAAACCAGATAATCTGCTTAGTGAGTTGGTGTCGGGGTCTCTAAGCGATCTTACTCTACGCAGAGCTATCAATGTTTTCGAGATGGGAAGGTCAACAGAATGTCGACGCCCATCCATTATCTTTAAATTTATTCAGTTTATTTACCAAAAATTGATCAGCCCACTCAAAATCACTTGCAGGCCTGAAAAGGGTGAAAACATTATCATACAGCAATGCTATAAAAAATCTTTTCATATTTTTTTTCTTAAGGGGTGTTTGGGATTATTTACTAAAACTGGCTATTTGCTTATTTGTTTCTGCATACAAGTTATGTATCCAAAACAGCTTAATGACAGTCCAATAATCAGATAAGCAATGCCACAGTCAAAACTGCTTCTTTTTTGTATCAAAACATACTAAACAGATATGCAGATGTACTACTAGTAGTTTTCTGATTAGCATATCAAATAAGCAATGAAACCATCAAAACTGCTTATTCTTGGTATCAAAACACAGTGTGGTACTAATTTCCAGATTAGCAGTTAATAAACTCGTAAACTTCTTATATGCTATGTGACGACGTATATGGTCCATCGGTCCAATAACCGAAGGATTCAATATCCTACCGACAGGCTATCACCCGAAGAGATCGTTGACCTGACAGTACCTTTGGCATTTAGCCCGGATACAATTCGTCTCATTCTCCTGGTGACGCCAGAGACAGTGTCAGGGACAGTGTCTGACAACACCAACGGTCCCATGAAGTACGACAGCCTCGGGACAAAATATGATAATTTTAAACTACACTAAAAATTGGTCCTTGGGGGTGGGGGTGGGGGGGATTACAAAATAAAAACTTTTAAAAATTTACACTAATTTTTTCATGGGTCACATGACCCCGGGACCCCTTTATCTCCGCCACTGAATTGCTATGTGTCAAAAGTGAAAACCCAATAACAAAATGAACAAATATAATCAGCAATCCCAAACAACCCTTGTTACCACAACATCAGAAACCCCCTTTATTATTTAGAATGCTATAAACACCATTACAAAACACATCCATTATTATACAAAAATAGCAAAATGTGGGTGAGTGGGTTACCTTTATAACAGCAGCAGAAAATGTAGTAAAAAATAAAGTCACATTCCTTTCTTCACTCACCTGCAACAAACACATAAAACCATAGAAAAAAACAACCCATTAACAAATGACATACTCCAATTTTGAACTTATGTAGTAATTTTTAACTAACTTGAAAATGCAGCTTCACGGTGCTCAAAAATAGAAGAAGACTTTAAGGATAATAATACAAACAAACAATGTACTGAAAGACAAATGGAATAGTAATTGTTTAAACCAAACACACGTACCTTGAACAAAAATATAAGCGAATATTACGGTCTATTGAAGACTTTTATAACCTTTTATAAAGAAAAAAATAACCAAAGCCTAGAACAAAGATATAATAGTAATGTTGGTGGTGATATTTGAGGTGAAAATAAATGTGAGAAAGTAGTAATAAATGTTGTTAATATTAATGAAAAAGAGGTGGTGGTGGTAGTGTAGTGTAGTGTGATTTATACGCCATTGTTTGTTTCTAGTCTGACACTTTTTTTTTTTTTTTCTCTCTAGATATCTGAAACAAGAATTAGTTGGTTTTGTGTTTTTTTTTTTTTAAATAAATTAATAATTTAATGTTGTTGTTGTTGTTGCAGAGGATCAACAGTGTGAGTGGATGGTAACATGTGGAGATTCAATTGTACTTTTTCCTCCCTCCAAAAATATTTACTACGGAGTACTATTTTCATTAAATTAAATTAAATGATATTACTACAAAGTACAAACTCTTACAAAAGTGGTGGTCAGCATTTTGGTTCATGACACTATTTTTTCTCGTGGAGCCAAAACATCATTTCCTAAAACGACAATTATCATAAAGTTGAAACATAATTTGATTAAGTTGATGCATTATGAGTTATAGATTTGATCCGATCTACCAAATTAAAAGTTTTTCGATTTGAGTAATTGATCAAATCCAATATTCATATTCACAACTTGAGTCAATTAACTTGAGAGGATCCCCACCCTTCCTAAAGGGGAAAGTGGTCACCTAATACGCATCACTACCCAAATTGTCACATCACATATATCCAATAAAAACCCTCCAACTCAAAACTATCAATTCTACCCTAACACTACCTAAAGTGGAGGGAGTGGTACCCAATTTTTTTTTTCTATATATTTTTAATACATAAAATCACATACTACGTACAATATTAAAATAAAAACATACCATTTGCAACAATGTATATCATAAAAAATGTGGTTGACATAAAAGAAGTTTGTGTGAAAGGAACAAGATATAAAAATTAAGAAAAATTAAAATAAAATCATATATATAGTCTTCTTGACATAAACCAAAATTGTTTAAACAAAAAATTATTCAAGTCCATCAAAATCCAAACCAAAAAATCTAAAAAACCAAGAAACCAACAATTATGCTATATATTTAAAAGGTAGAATTGTTGTTTGGTGATGAACAGTTTGGCGGTTTGCCTTTTGACGGCCGAGATGCATCCGATCTATGTTTTTAACGGACCATATTTGTTACACGCACTGTTCATGCTACTGTAGAATGAACAGTGGCCTTTTTGGTTCTATATATTTTACCATTTTACAAAACTCAGATAAACACAACACACACGTAAATACAATCCTAGAAACATCTGGAACTCTCATTCATCTCCTCTATACCGGCCTCCATCTAACCATCATCATCACCATCTTTAATTAGATTCATTATATCTATATACTAAATGTTGATCACTATGAACTCAAAGTCACCGGATTGGTTATTGGTTCATGATTTTCGGTTATCATTTTCTTCTGATTTTTCTTATTAGGTAAGATTAATATCTCGATAATCAACTGATTTGAATGTTCCTTTTTTACTCTCTCAAATTATATCAATAGGTCATGGCGGACATCATTCTTAACCACAAGAGGCAAGCGGATAACTCATCAAGCTTTCTACTATAATCGATTTCCTCGATCATCTCATTTTGAGGTGGTACTAATTATACTCTATTTTTTTAATCTATTTGTGTTATAAATATGTTTAACATTGTTTTTTAGGTGATGTCGATGTGATGTTGGTGGTGGAATTGGCGAGATTATATCGATTTCAAAAGGAGGTGAGGATGTGGTTGCTTCGTTGGTGTGGTTATCGAGCTTTGTAAGTATCGTTTTATCCAATTGGTTCGGTTTCTATGTTTGTTACAGATGAATACATTTGTAATCTGTCAAACCAAAAAAATATACTAGAAGCATTTTTTTTTCAAGCTTACTGATCCGTATCTTGATTGTTTGCCTTACAGCAGAAGCTCATGAGTGGCTGAGATTGTTGCAAGTTGTCTTAAAGAACCAGAAAGTAAACAAATCAAAAGAATGCCAAAACATTTGAAGATGATATATAAAGGAGAAAGTAGATCAATCCTTAGCTTCTATTTTGACTTGATCCATCTTCTTCTATCCTCTTTTGGCTTCTTGATCGAGTTCAACGTACTCATCCAAGTCAATGATTATACGCTTGCCATTTCCAAAGACTTCGAATCACCACCAACGGTCATATTTTTGCTCTCACCGCTCGGCTTCCCAGCCGACTTCTTCACCGATTTGCCTAACCGATAGGGTGGGGGCGGTGTTACCGATCTACCCGATCGACACCGACCCCCAACCCGCTTCCACTCCCTCCCCTCTTAGAGCACTAGGTACCCCGAAGCTATCCCATTGGTGTCATGAGATAAAATGCTGTCACATCAGCACCTTTTCTCATAACACCAGAATTCACCACGACACCAAAAATATCCATCCCTCCTATGACACCAGTTTTTAATGTCGTCGTGCACCCTTAGACCCCACATTTTTTAAATATCATATATAGCCCAAAAACAACCTTATACCACTTAAAACTAATTTTTATCATTAACCAAAAAAAATTAGTTAACATCATTCGATATAATTTGTTAACAAAACTTCAGCACATGTAATGATGTAAACCTTATAAATAAAATTCCAGCCCAATCTTAAATGAAGTAAAAATCAGCCCACTCCCAGATACAACATAACCCTAATAAGATTTTTACCCTAATTTATCTCACTTTGTATGCCTCATCCTTAATTCATCTCACAAAACATAACGTAGCCTCCCAAAAAAAAATCTTCATTTACTTCCTCCCAAAACGTATCCATCCATCCTTTTGACTCCTCCATTGTTTCCAAGCTATGAACTTACGTCATATATTTCAGTTCTATTTTCAAACCACCATATAATCACATAAAAGAGAAAGAAAAAAAACTGAAAGACGGGACCATTTGACGGGAAAACGCGAGCCACGGTATGCGGTGGTGGCCGTCGCGTTTCCGAGACCATCTCGGTGGTCACGACGGCTCAAGACGAAAACACGAGCCATGATAGCGTGGTGGCGCGCGTCACGTTGCTTGGGGAAAACGCCACTAATAACGCAGGTACTGGGCCTCTAATACAAAAATAGTGTCATATAGTAGAAATGGTTGCATGGGTCCACATATACTCAACTTAAAAAACACAAAAAAGGAAAAAAAAAAAAAAATGATCTAGAAATGATGGCAAGAAGTCTGGTATGATTTGTTGCGCCGTCAAATATAGCTAGAGCCAACAGCCATCGTACCGAGGCATCTAAGGATTATCATTATCTAAAATATAATGTTTTGTCTAGTTAAATACGCGGTTATTCTACCATTCTAAAATTCCGACGGAAAACAAACATTAAAAAAAAAACATAATTATTACTGTTTTTTTTCTCTTTTACTTTTGCAAAACGAGCTTTTACTTTTAACTAATTAATTAATGTATTATTTAAATTTTGTAATACTAATTTTAACCAAATGTAATATGTTAAATTTGACAAAACTTTCATATCTATTTTTAGTAGTTGGCAATTAAATTGAAATATAACTAAAAAACGTGGATTTTTAATTTGGGACGGAAGAGTATACTCCTCCGTCTCATAAAAAATGTCTACCTTATTATTTATGTTTGTTTTAAAATAAGTGTCCAGTTTTTATATATGGACAGTAATTATGACTAATTACTGATTTTTTTTTATTTTACCTTTATAATTAAAACTTGCATTAATTACTCATTAATTACACATATTATAATTTGTTCATCTTTTGTTTGTTGACACTCTTTTTGAAACGAAAGAAGTATAATTTATGAACTTTTCAATAAAGGATTTAAATTACGGAAGAAACATTTATTATGTGCACCCTTGTTAACGTTGATGACTTATTGTTTTAAAATACTTTAAATGATATCACTTGGTAATGTCTTAATGATTATGTTGAATATCTTTTGAAACGAACTTTATTTTGGATGCTAAAGTTTAAGCGGTTAAATAATGTATAAAGTTTTATTTGGGGATGAGAAATTATAATGTATGCGGTAAAATTGAAGTATCTTTTGTAAATGTGTGAGACTGTTTTTCTAACAATCTTGAATGTGTATTTAGCGAGATTTAAATTTTAGACCTATTATGAGAAAGTTAGATGTTAACATAATGTTATTTGGTGATGGTTGCTAAAATTGACATATTCATATAAGTTTTCATATCTTTGTTGGTCGGTTTTGAAATAGTTTGTTGTAAAGAGAACTAGTTATATATCTGGTGCACGTACGTGGTTTTGACATAAATTTTACTTAACGTCTTTTGATATAAGTACAAGTAGAGGTGTATGAGTTGGAAAACCCCCTCTCTTTTGAAGATAGAGGCGAGGGTTTGATCCTCACTTTTTGCAAAAAGGTCGGAGGTCTACTGGAAGCAGTTTCTCTACCTTCGGGTAAGGGTAAGCTTGTTTACATATCATCTTCTTCATACTTTGTGGACGACGGGATTGGGTACCATTGATTTTTTGATTTTTATGTTTTGATATAAGTCACGACCCATCTAAATTTTAATTACTTGTGTATACAAATTGTATATTATCTTCTTTTAATAATAGAATTGGTTAAGAATGTAAATTTATATATGTAAGTTTTTATGGCATAATAAAGCCTGTCCAGATGCATATACAGAGTTGTTCAATAAGATTTCCATAACATTATGTATAATCTTTTAGGTATAGTACACATGCATGCTCGTGTTTTACATAAAAATTTCAATATATATTAATATCGATTAATATTTTGCATAGTTTTTTGTCAGACGAAGAATTTGACTTTAACTAATGAGATTGGTATTGTTTAAATTAAATTGATATTATATTTTGATATTATAAGTGTTTAGCACATAATAACACTTAAAATGCTTTTATGAATATCTATTTAAATTTTAATAATTACATACGTCGTTGTTATATGCACAATAGCGTGTATATGTTCTCATCTCACAATAACATTTGGGATCGTACTTTCATTTTGATATTTATATTCCTGTTAATAACGATTTTAGCCGTATTTAATTTTTAAACTCGTGTACGTGCATGTTACATTTATAAAGAGAAATAACATGAGTGGTGTAAGTGGTATTTATTAAATTTATAAAGTTTTAAAAACATAAAAGTGATAATTCTTCTTTAAATCCATATAATATATTTTAAAATTTAACAACTAAAGTTTTAATAACACTTCTTATCTTTTTAGTTTTTTTTTTCAACCAAATCGACACATTTGTTTTTATACATTTCTTTTTTCGTTAAATGAAATTTGTATGACCTTGACTAAATTGCTTCAATTTTGACTATCTATTAACAAATGAGATGACTCCTTTATTATACATGCCAAAATTAAGCACTCCACTTGGTCCAGATTTAGTGTTCACATTTCTTTTTCGGATTGTTTCAAATTAATTGTTCATTTTCAAAAATAGATATAAAATTTAGATCGAGTTTACCATATTATCCTGATATTATTATTACAAAAATTAAAAAAGTTATAAATTAATCAGTTAATGTTAAAACTGTCATTTTACAAAAAATAATAATGAAAAGGCTTTAGTGATTTTTTTTTCCTTCTAATTGTGTGTTTTTTTATCGATGTACATTATTTTGAGGCGAAAGGGTTTATATAGACTTGGGTGAGCTTAGAAAAGAAAGTGGAATAATAATGCGTGCGTTTAGGGAAAGCAGCTGTTTTCACAAAATGTTTAATGGAAAAGCAAGGAAAATAGATATCAGCGTTGAATAATCGTTTTCTGAAATGTTTTTGAAAGCACAAAATCACTATTTCTAATCTAACAAGGAAAATTAGAAAGCAAATTTTAGTTGTTTCATATTTTCCTTTCAGAACCCAACCTCCTCCATGCTTGAAAATAAAATAAATATCAGTAAGCGCATTTTATGTTTTAGTGTTTTGTGTAGATAAATTTAAATCAAATTTTTACAAACTAGAGATGAAAAGCAGAATTTTCTCCATTAAGCACCCTTAATGTGTCGAAATTTTCTTTTTAGCCGACTAATTACATAGTGAAATACAACGATCAACTAGTAAAAAAATTGGTATAATTTCATATTGTGACCAGTTTCATATATAGAGATCTAAAAGAAAGAGTCGATCTCATGTTTTTTTGTTATGGTGTAATGAGATCAAGATACATTAAAGAGAATTTAAAAAGTAGATGACAACCTTACCATGTTAACTTTAGTAGGATATGGTTTCTTTTGTACTTGTAATACTTTTAAAACTCATTATTGTGGTTTTTATTGTACTAGTAATACTTTTAAAACTCATTAATGTTTAATTGGTGGACATTTTTAAGTAATGTTATCGATCCAAACTTCTAAAATGACACACACTCTAATGCTACAAAACCAGAGCATGGAGTATTGAATATGGATCTTTTTATTTGTAACTAATCTTAAGGCAAAAAGAAATGCTAAATTTTCTACTAGGCTATTAAAATGAGGCAAACATATAGGAAATGCATTGTTGTGTTGTACCTCTTTTATTTTGAAATAGAAATACAACATGTATTTTACTTTTAGGAACTAAGACAATGTTCCTTATTTTCTCTATTGGTATTTTTCTTGACCCACTTTTACCGTCTATTGACAAATAAAAGATAATATTTTTTTTATCGCTTTTTGTTTTTTATTTTTTGTCTTTTAATATTTTTTTGTAGTTTATAATAAAATTATAAAATAAAGGGGTATTTGAATATTTTAGGAGGGATAATGCATAATTTATCTCGTAACTACAATGTATTCATTTTGATGAAAACACTTTTTATATTATTTTTTATTACTATTTTGAGATAAAAATTATGGGTAGCCAAAGTAAAAAGTACAATGTCGAAACTTACTAAATAAGGATTTGTCCAGTTTATTGGTACACCGTGAGAAAAATAGTAAGTCCTAGTCGTGGCCCATGACAATGTTGGGACTTGTACATGTATTTTGTTTGGGATAATCTACCTAGTCACCCCAATACCTCATAATCCACTTCCCATGCACCCTATAGGGTAAGGCTCACGACCTAATCATTTTGCTTTTTTTTTTTTTTTTTTTTTTTGGTTTGTGTGTATTTAATTGTGTAGAGGTTAATTTGTGTATTGTATTTATTTGTTTAAATTGTGTATGTTTTAATATGTATAGTGTATTTATTTGTATAGTGTTTTTATATGTAGAGTATATTTATTTGTGTAGTTTTTTACGTTATGTTTTTTAATTGTGTATTTGTTTCCATTTAATTAAACAATATGATAAAACATTAGACGTTAAAACGTTAAACAATCTGACATCAAATGTTACTAATATTACAATGAAATCTACTCGCATGAAGATTATTAATGTCATCTATAAGCTCATAGAGTATTCCACTCGGTGACGCGCGATCGGTGGATTTCTTGCCAATTCGATTGATGCCTCAACGTCTTTATTCTGCGTGACAAATTGTTTTGGTAATAGCGTGTTGATCGTGTTATCTTTAGTTTAGCAGTTTGAACCTGCGTTGAAGAAACCTGACCAAAGTACTTTTGTTGAAATACATCCTTGGCGTAAAGTATCGACACCCGTAGTCTTTTAGTCGCAGGTTTGTTACATGATGAAACAATTATAAAAATGTATTCTTAACAAACAAGTTATTGATATATTTACGTAAATAAACAAGCGTTTAGTTATTTACCTTTGATAAAGGACGTTCATAATACTTACTTGACTTTTGGGCTTTTGGGATGTTCTTTCAATTATAAATCCGTCGACAACGACACAAGAAAGGATTTTTCATTTATCCTAAAAAAAATTTGTATAATTATTTACAACATAAATTAGTAATATCATGTTTCACAAAATTAGAAGCTTCGAATATATAAATAACCAATCTTGTTATAGATTAATAGTTGATACATGGTTCACAAAATCAAAATATAACTAGAAACTAAGATCAATCGCGGTAGGCGTAGTCGCTCAATGATGTTGACATCATCCACACGAAACTCTAACTACGAAATCGTCTCCTCGATCAAGCAATCTCTCTGCGTGCTAATCAGCGCGACTGGTGTAACAAAATATGAGGAAGAACCGGAGGACGGTGTATAAATTCTCCTCATCTGCGGTGGAGATATAGGTGGAGAGGAGGCGTAAGATGGAGAAGAAGGCACATATCTGGACTCTCAACACGGCGGTGTGTTGTTGACACAATGAATGTCCCTCTATCAGAATGTTATCCGATTCCTGTAACAAAAGATGAGGAAGAACCGGAGCGGGGCAATCAGTAACAAAAGATGACGAGTCGTTTACTATAAATCGATGTCGTTTACTATAAATCGATGTCCGTAATTGTCTATATACATGTTTTGTCGTTTACAATATAAATCGAGAATGTCTATACATGTTTTATCGTTTACAACAACGTGTCTAAGGTGGACTATGTGGAGCCCAGTATAACTTCAACAACGCGTGTTGACCTCGACTCTACATGTTGTTTGCGGCGGCTGCGATATTGATCGGTAATGTACGACACAAACATGCGGTCGTAATGTTGGAGCCGGTTATTAAAATACCCTAAAACATCGAGAAAACAATGAATTAATAAAGTGAGAAAACAATTGAGTAGTTATTTATTAAATAATAATAAAAATGTATTAATGGGTAAGTACCACTTTTTTACCAATAAATCAGTAGGTGATGATAATAGTGCGTGAACACATCTTGATTGGAGCTTTAACCATCAAATCCATGTCCATCTAACGGACTCATACTCCTCTTCCGTGGCGAATTTGTATACGCAATGCTTGTGCATTTGATTGATATGTCATCGACGAGTAATCTGTTAGCGTTTAGGAATTCTACTGCATGCCCCAACAACGCTAAATCTACATCGGTGACGATAACCCGTGGGTAATTTTGTTCTTATCACCAACAACACATTCCAACACCATTTGAAACTTGGCTCTTTTTCACGGAACACCTAAAAATAAAGGATACAACTTTTATAACTTTCATTTTAACATATAATTTATAACTTTTTCGTTTTTTAACAACTTTATTTATTTTACAACTTTTAAAAACTTTGAACCTTTTATAAAATTACAACTTTTATAAAACCATTTTTAACAACATTTGTATACATTTTTTACAAACTTTTATTACTTATATTAGTTTTTACAAACTTTTATAAAAAATACAACTTTGTACATTTTTAACAACTTTATTTATTGTTACATTTTTTTTACAAACTTTTATAAAAAATACAACTTATAACAAATTATAATACTCTTTTATAATACTCTTTGTAATACTTTTTTATAAACTTTTTACAAATTATAATACTTTTTATTTATAAAACTCTTTTATAAAATAAAAGAGTATTACGTGTGTGGTTCGGTGTGTGTTGCTGCGTTCCATTCTTGTGGTGTCTGCGTTTTACATCGAGTTGATATCGTGTTTCTCTCTCAATCCTCACTGCATTATACCATTTCTCTCTATCTCTCGCTTTCTCTCTCTCTCTCTCTCTCTGCATGCAGGTTGATTGTTAGTTTTAGATCAAAAACTTTTTAGATCTAACAAGTAATAATCTTGTTAGATCGTTGGTTACTTGGTGGTGATGTTGTAGTGATGTTGTGGTAAATATGTGGTGATGTTGTGGTTTCGTTGCTTAGTTTTTTAGATCTGACAAGTTTTTAGATCTTGAAAAAGAGATGATTTTTGTTTAAAAAATTGAAGTAAAAACTTGTTTGATCTAAAAACTTTCAAGATCTAAAAACTTGTTTGGGTTAATTTATCATATGTGGTGATGTTGTGGTTTTCGTTGCTTAGTTTTTTAGATCTGAAAGTTTTTAGATCTTGAAAAATATATGATTTTCTGTTTAAAAAGTTGAGATAAAAACTTGTTTGATCTAAAAACTTGTTTGGGTTAATTTATCATATGTGGTGATGTTGTGGTTTTCGTTGCTTAGTTTTTTTGATCTGAAAGTTTTTAGATCTTGAAAAATATATGATTTTCTGTTTACAAAGTTGAGGTAAAAACTTGTTTGATTTAAAAACTTTCAAGATCTAAAAACTTGTTTGGGTTGGTTTATCATCTGTGGTGATGTTTCTGTTTAAAAAGTTGAGGTAAAAACTTGTTTGATCTAAAAACTTGTTTGGGTTGGTTTATCATATGTGGTGATATTTCTGTGGTAATGAGTTATTTTTTGTGGTGATGTTTTGCAGGTGATACTCTAATGAGTCACCCAATTATTTGCTATGGTGATGTTTCTGTTGAAACTTGTTGGGGTACCTATGCATTTTCATTACTGGATGGTAAAGTGAGCAATTTTATCTCACTTTGCAACTTTAAATGAATAAATAGGTTTAAAAAAAAGGTAATGATGATTTTTATAAAAAAAAAATCTTAAGAGTTTTGGCATGACAAATATGAATGAACGGTAAAGTGAGTTTATATCTCTTTGCAACATTCATATTCGATAACTATGATTGTTTATATCTCGTAAAGAGCTAATGTCGAGCCTTACCTCTTGTGTGTCAAATGGTGAACTAGACATGGTTGTTTGTGGTGTTTGCTTGTTGTGGTGGACCACTTGTGTTGTCTGCTTTCTTGTTGGTGTTGTTGGTGTTGTTGGTTGTTGCTTTTTTGTTGTTGCTTTCTGCTTGTTTGGGAAGTGGATCATGGGGTGCTTGTGTAGACTCTCTCTTTAGTTTTTAGTTTGTGTTGTAGCTTTCTTGTTGGTGCTGTTGGTGTTGTGGTGTTGTTGCTTTCTTGTGGCATTATAAGCCTGAAGTGCACATAGCGACTCCCACTGAGAATCTTAGTTGCTTTCTTGTGAACTTTTGCGGTTTGGAATCCTACTTACCACATTCATGTTGAAAGCGTGTAACTTGTGAAATTTGTTGAACTTGTGAGGCTTGTGTCATGAATACTTATGACTTGTGCAGTTAGACTTGTGAGACTTTGTGCGGTTTGAGACTTGTGAGACTTGTGCGATTTTGGACTTGTGAGACTTGTCGCAGTTCACAGTGAACTTGTGACTTTGTGCGATTGTGACTTAAAATTTTCGAGGCGATGATGATAGCAAAGAAACCGAATGGACTAAAGTGAGATCAAATCTTACTTTGCAACCTTGAGTTTGAGCCTAAAAATTTTCCGAGGCGATGATGATTTTTAGCCTTAAAATTTTCCGGCGATGATGATACTTGAAACCGAATGGGCCATGACCTTGAATCGAGCCTCAAAATTTTCCAACTACGTTTTTTAAAGTTATAAAAGCTGAATTTGTAGTTGTAAAACAAAAAAAAACTTGTAAAAAGTTATAAAACTTTGTAAAAAAACTTTTAAAAAGTTGTAAAACAAAAGCGGAAAAACTAAAAAAACTATGTCATAGCACCCACCTTATAATATTTTGTACGGAATCGAGACCAATGATTGAAACCATTGTAAACACCCCTTACCATGGGGTGCCTGCATAGCAGGACCCTTTTGTTTTTATTTTTGAGGTGTCTGAGCATTTATTTTTATAATACCCTTATAACATAAACAATTTTCACAATAAATATTTTATAACACATTATAAAAAAATAACCCACTTACCTATAAAAAAACATATTGAGACTAGAGATGGCAACGGGTCGAGAAATTTCGGGGATCATATTTTCCATTCTTATTCTTGTTTCTCACTCTCATCTCCATCCCCGCCCTCATTCCCATCGAAGAATACTTATACATCCCCATCTTCGTCCCTAATAAGGAACGGGGATCCTCGTGAGGATATAAAGATATTTCATCGTTATCAAGTAAACATAAAAGGGGTTTTCTAACTTGTGTCCCATGGAGGCATGAGTTTAAAGCATTAATTAAACATAATTATTTCTTAAACTAAATTTATTTCCATGTAAAATGATGTTAAACTTGGCAAGTAAAAGAATTTTTGGAAAGTAATAATATCAACTTACATTTAATTATGGTCATTTTAGTTCATTAAATGTTTTAAACATGTACCACCATGGTACATTGTAGAAAATCCCAACAAAAAATACACAAACTCATTGAAAATATAATAAATTTAGCCCATAAAGTGTCTTAAGAAACGTACATCACTCATACTTAAATTAGTTACATTGTTAATCCAACTTTAAAGTATCGTAGATACTAAGACAACACATATAATATAAGACTAACACGCATTGCATGCGTATATTCGGACAAAACATTAGTTAAGTAATATATAGTAATTACTAATTAGTGTTTAATTGTTTATACTGTTAGTGTAAATATTACGATATTTAAACTAGACGGTCTCTTCGGTTTTAATAATGACAAACATTTAACTTGTAATACAAAACGTAAAATGAACAAGTCACTCGTTTATACGAATCATCATCTCAATACTTAGATAATTGGATCAGGCCAAGCATACAAGACTTCTACAACATATGGGCTTAGCAAATTGGATCGGGCCAAGCAAACAAACAAGCCCACTCGAGGCTCAATAGTGACCGGCCCAACAAGGCCCATCAAGACCCAACAATGCTTCTAGAAGCTTCTAGAACTTGAAGCAAAAAGGCAAATTCAAATTTTGAATTTTGAATTTGAGCGGGAAAAAGGAAGATTTAAAATTTGAATTCTGAATTTTGAATTTTGGTGCATGTTAATATCCATTCATGCATGTTATTACCCATTGGTGGGTTCATCACTTCATCATTTTGTCCAAGACCTCATGCCTATAAATACCAAGCTCTTCACCATTTATGGCTTGAGATTTCAAGTATGAAAAAACACATACATAATTTCATCATGTAATTACAGTAGGAAAATGATCTTAAGTGTAATAGGTAGATTCGGACGATGTATAAGTCCGTGGGTGGTTGTGTAGATTATGATGGCGTGTATAGATCGGGTAGATCATGTGAAGATTGGGTAGATCATATAGAACGGGGAGATCGTGAGTAGATTGGGTAAATCGAGTGTAGATCATGTGGATCTTGTAGCTTGTGTGATTTGTGAGGATCGAGTAGATCGTGAGTGAGATTGTTACTAGCTAGATTAGTACTCGACATCTAGCTTAATGTCAGAAAATAATGTAAGTGATGCGGTTTATGTGTTTAGGCCTTAAAACACAAGGTTTGTTATGTTGGGCCATAAAACATACGGGTTTGGTTGTACCCGAAGAAGAACTCGACATCTAGCTTAGTGTTGGAAAATATTGTAAGCAATGTTGTATGGTTTTCTCCGCAGAGAAGGGAGCTTGTTGATTAGTCAAGTAACTCTCGAGTTAGGTACTCGTGGAGTGGAGTAGGTCAAAGAGGAGTTTCGTGACCGAACCACTATAAATCTTTGTGTCCGGTTTGAATTTTCTTTACTTATCTTTTTACTTTTTATATTTGCATTTACCGTTTTACATTGCTTTTATATTTGTGTGGCTTATTACTTATATTGTGTGATATTTATGTGTATTTATGTTTGTATTATGGTAATATGCTTCACGCCTTCACTTATAGAATTCCACTATCACTAGTTGTCACATAACTTTTAGTTGACACTTCTCATATTACGTCAAACTTGATTGGTCATTTGATACAAATGTTTTTAGTTTTTAAACGGAAATGTATTCACCCCCTCTTTACGGTTTCCACATATACTTTTAAAGCAATTCGATCATTTATATATTACATGCATATACATTACATATCAATGCTCATAAAAAATATATACATATGTAAGTAAATGTTATATGGATATATATATATATATATATATATATATATATATATATATATATATATATATATATATATATATATATATATATATATATATATATATATATATATATATATATATATATATATATATATATATAGGTTAAAATGAAAAGTTTCTTATAATGAAAAGAATGAGAAGGCATGTGGGTGACATGTGTCACCTTTGCCACATCACCGTGCCATGTGTCACCCCTTCCCCCCCCCACCCACCCACCCACCCAAAAAAAAAAAATTCATGAAAAATAAATTTTTGGGTAAATTTTTCCGCCAAAAATTCAGCCAAAATTTATTCTTGCATCACGGTTATAAAAATCTTGCATCACGATCATAATTGTGATGCGATGTTCTAACATAATGCACTAAAATCATGATTATGATGCGATAAATTTATAACAGTGATGCGATAACTTATAACCTTAATGCACTAATAAGTTTTGGTGCATCTTTATTATAAATTCTTGCATCATTCCACAAAGGTGTAGATTGGCGGAACACGACTCGGTGCCTTTTGGCACCGACCATTATCCACCCCACGAGGAATAGCTCGGCAACTCTCACGGCTAGTGGGGCATGCTGGAGTGAGCACGAGCCAAGACTCGGACCCCTAGCTCTTATTCCACAAAGTCTCTCGGGTGCCCACGGGTTTTGCGGAGGTGGGTACTTATATGAAGCAAATGCTAGGATGGGACTTGAACTTGGGTCAATTGGCTCAAGCACAAGTGCTCGACCATTGGACTAATGCTCCGTTGGTAAGTTCTTGCATCATAGTTAATAGTTGATTGCATCGACTATGATGCACTAAAATCAGGTTATAACCTTAAATGCACTAAAATCATGATTGTGATGCGGTAACTTTATAGCTGTAATCATTAATTTATAACCTTAATGCACTAAAATCATAATTGTGTGTGATAACTTATAACCTTAATGCACTAATAAGTTTGGTGCATCTTTATTATAAGTTCTTGCATCATGGAATAATAGTTAAGTGCATCGACTATGATCACTAAAATCAAGGTTATAACATTAATGTACTAAAATTATGATTGTCATGCATTAACTTTATATTTGTGATGCGTAATTTATAACCTTGATGCACTAAATTCATAATTGTGATGCGGTAAAAATTTTGGCGGGAAAAAAAAATTTTGCCAAAAATTTTTTTTTTCGCCCTGGAAATTTTTTTTTGGGGCGGGGGTTGGGGTGGGGTATGGTGATGTGGCATGATGATGTGGCAAGGTGACACATGTCACCTCCATGCCTTCTCATTCTTTTCATTATAAGAAACTTTTCATAATAACCAAAACCTATATATATATATATATACATTAAAAAAGGGGTTGGATTCGTGTTCAGGGATTGATGCTATCCCCATCCCCGCCCTATACTCGTTTACAAAATTCGGGGATTCCTCATCCCCGGTTAAATCGAAAATTTCCCGGTCAAATCGGGTCTCCATCGGGCACGGGTTATCGTCATCCTTAATTGGGAAGTGATAGAGATGGTTATGGGACGAATACCATGCATACGGCTATGGGGAAGGGGTGCAGTTTGGCGGTGTCATGGGTCCCAAGAAACCCGATAACTACACCGAGGCCTCTTATAATATTACACAAATGATATTTATCGGAATGAGATGCATAGAAGAAATAGTAATTGTTATATATAAAAGTTATTATGATTACTGTAAATATAAAATACCCGCGCTAACCTTAGAGCATGTGCAATGACGAAAGTAAATAAAGACCTCTTACTATTAAAAAGCTTTTTGATAGAGTTTTTTGCATTGCATGACTAGGTTTTTGAAAAGTTTTTTGCAAAAACTTGATGAACACTAAGTCTTTAAGAGAAGTCTTGGTAACTAAATGAGATTTGAATTAAATGCATCAAGTCTCTAAGACTTGATGCATTGCAGATGCTCTTATAAGACACAAGAATACCATCTCTAACGTATTATTATTGTATACACATTGAATGTAGAAAAGTAAACAAAACGTCGTAAAAGTATATTTGTTACCGCTAATTCACGCGAATACTCTACTGATATTTAAACTGAGTACACTAAAAAATTTAATGTAAAATCTGTTGTTCCCTATTCACTATCGTTTAAAAACAATTAAGTACTTAAAACAATTTAACAGTGAACAATGAGTGAAATTAAAGCAAGTAAAACACACAAGTAATTTTCAACATCATATTCTTTATTAGAAATTAATCAAAAGAATCGTTACCCAAGTACTTGGAATAGTACTTGGGATGAAATAACAAAGTTTGGTAACTCCTCTCTAGCTCGGGCTAAGTGCGAGCACAACTCTTAGAACCAGCTAAGCTATCTCGGGGATAAAGTTGTATTTGGAGGAATGAAAAGATGGCTTGCGTGTATGTGTGTTTTACAATTCACAAGCTTAATCTTTTCACTCCATCTCTTATGCTATTTATACATGTATGATTTTGACTCTTTCCTAAGTGACAATGACATCATCTGAAGACAAAATCTTGATGTATTTTGTCTGCATTCTAAAGACTATTCTAGGTAAGAGACAATACTACTTTCCTAAGTTCGGTGATGACCTTGAGCACGATCGTTGCCATTCAAGAAAAGTTGACTTTGGTTGATAAGTACCCGTCTTATCGATTCAAACTTATCCCGCCATGTCCGCTCATTCTTGGTCTTCTACTTGGTTTATCTTGATGTAAGTAGTTGGAGAGTCTTAGGATTAGGTGAGTTATTGTCATTACTCACTGAATCCATCATCTTCTTCTTGACTCGGTCTTCACCCTTTAAGTTCCGCCTGCGGGTGGATAGACTTCTTCTTGCCTCATCTTGGGTATCACGAAGATGACTCACCGAGACTATGCACTCGGTGACTGTTAGTGTTTAACGAACTAAACACTTGGGCTATTTTCTATTCAAATCCTAGATTAAGGGGTTTGGTATTCTTGAACCCAGCAGTCTCCTCTATTTGGATATACAAATAGCCTAAGTGGTGATCGATGTAAGTAAGCAAATGGCTTCTTCACACTAAATGTACTAATGAATACAATAAGGAACATGAATATTTTAACAAAACATACATCGTTTATTGATCAAATTACAAGGTTCTATCACTAGTACAAAAGATAAATCAAAATGATGTCGATCGGATGGATTCCAGTTCTTCAAGCTTGACTTTCTTGGTAATGAGTGTTTCCTGTCGGGATGGTCTCTTATCTTGGCATTCGGTCTTGACGAACGATGTTTCTTGAGGTTTGGATCGAGAGGCCAGCGGTATGTAGCTCGGCATTGCGGCTACACCGGCTGATCAATATCCTCCATCTCGAAATCTTGGGTTTCCATAGACATCAATGTGGAATAGCCCTCTTTGAGGCTTTTCAATCACTAAGCAGGTTCACGAACTTAACACCTACAGCGGTTCCACATTGTTAAGAATCGTTGAAGCTCATCTAGGGATAACAATAACAATAATAAATAAATGTACAACGGATAAACTAAACATTATTGTTATTGCTAAAGGTTTCTTCGTCATCATCATGTGTTCTACAAAACACATCTGACTAATCCTAGGCGATCAACTCTAAGACGATTACAATCTAACGAGGATCCATGATCATGAGGCTAACCAACTATAAGTCGACTACACTAAAACTCTAGGCATCCCAGCCTAGGTTTTCACACACACACACACACACCTTTGTCTGATTTTTACATTGTTTGACACATGTTAAACCTAATTCCCTGTATCTCTTTATATAATAAAGATACTAGGGTTACAAATGACTACAAGGGACTAGATAATAAATACTTCTTTGCCAAGTAGGTCCCTTGTCTTTCTTTGTCTTCAATAGTCCTTCATCTTTCATGTACTTTGTCTTATCAACTTTAAATATAGCTCCCAACAATCTTCCCCTAGTTGATAATGACAAAACCAAATAAGCACGAACAAGTATGTCATGAAAGATAAACAAACTTCCCCTTAAACATGCAATCACCAAGAATCTTCAAGTTGCAATCTTTTATGTAAATATTCTTCCCCTTTTTGTCATCTTCAATTAGGAGAACCACGAATATAAGCAACTTTGATCTTGACCATCACAAACCAATATCATACGACTAATCCATCCTTCTAATGCCTTAAGATACCCGCCATGAAGATCACCAAAAAGCTTGCTAAAAATGAAATTACTTGTTAAATATGAAAGCTTGCAATCACCATGAACAAATATGTTAGGAATTATATTTGAGTTGATTATGACAAAATATGAAAGATGAAGGACTTATGAAGACAATTGATGAAGAAAGAAAGACAAGAGACTTACTTGTTGAGGAAGACTTTATTATTTAGTCCCTAGTAGTCAATTGTAACCCTAGACTCTCTAGTATATAAAGAGAGGCAGGGAATTAGATTTAGTGTGTCAAGATGTGAACACCAAAGGTGTGTGTGTGTGTATACGCGTTAGGGGAGAACGCCTAGGGTTCTAATTAGTAGATTAGTTCCTAGGCGTATGTTCACGTAAAATATCATCTGTGTGGCAAAGGTGACACATGTCACCTCCACATGCCTTCTCATTCTTTTCATTATAAGAAACTTTTCATAATAACCCAAACCTATTTATATATATACATTAAAAAAGGGGTTGGATTCGTGTTCAGGGATTGATGCTATCCCCATCCTCGCCCTATACTCGTTTACAAAATTCGGGGATTCCTCATCCCCGGTTAAATTGAGAATTTCCCGGTCAAATCGGGTTTGGAGATCGGGTCTCCATCGGGCACGGGTTATCGTCATCCTTAATTGGGAAATGATAGAGATGGTTATGGGACGAATACCATGCATACGGCTATGGGGAAGGGGTGCAGTTTGGCGGTGTCATGGGTCCGAAGAAACCCGATAACTACACCGAGGCCTCTTATAATATTACACAGATGATATTTATCGGAATGAGATGCATAGAAGAAATAGTAATTGTTATATATAAAAGTTATTATGATTACTGTAAATATAAAATACCCGCGCTAACCTTAGAGCATGTGCAATGACAAAAGTAAATAAAGACCTCTTACTATTAAAAAGCTTTTTTATAGAGTTTTTTGCATTGCATGACTAGGTTTTTAAAAAGTTTTTTGCAAAAACTTGATGAACACTAAGTCTTTAAGAGAAGTCTTGGTAACTAAATGAGATTTGAATTAAATGCATCAAGTCTCTAAGACTTGATGCATTGCGATCTCTTATAAGACACAAGAATACCATCTCTAGCGTATTATTATTGTATACATTGAATGTAGAAAAGTAAACAAAAGCGTCGTAAAAGTATATTTATTACAGCTAATTCACATGAATACTCTCTTGATATTTAATGAGTACACTAAAAAAATTTAATGTAAAATCATTGTTCCCTATTCACTATCGTTTAAAAACAATTAAGTACTTAAAACAATTTAACGTTGAACAATGGTGAAATTAAAGCAAGTAAAACACATAAAGTAATTTTCAACATCATATTCTTTATTAGAAATTAATCAAAAGAATCGTTACCCAGTACTTGCGGAATAGTACTTGGGATTGAAATAAACAAAGTTTGTTGACTCTCTAAGCTCGAGGCTAAGTCCGAGCACAACTCTTAGAACCCATTGAGCTATCTCGGGGATAAAGTTGTATTTGGAGGTGAAAAAGATGGCTAACGTGTATGTGTGTTTTACAATTCACAAGCTTAATCTTTTCACTCCATCTCTTATCTTATTTATACATGTATGATTTTGACTCTTTCTAAGTGATAAGCGACATCATCTGAAGACAAAATCTTGATGTATTTGTCTCTCATTCTAAAGACTATTCTAGGTAAGAGACAAGACTACTTTCCTAAGTTCGGTGATGACACTGAGCACGATCGTTGCCATTCAAGGAAAGTTGACTTTGGTTGATAAGTACCCGTCTTATCTCGATTCAAACTTATCCGCCATGTCCCGCTCATTCTTGGTCTTCTACTTGGTTTATCTTGATGTAAGTAGTTGGAGAGGTCTTAGGGATTCGATGAGTTATTGTCATTACTCGCTGAATCCATCATCTTCTTGACTCGGTCTTCACCCTTTAAGTTCCGCCCATCGGGTGGATAGACTTCTCTCCGCCTCATCTTGAGTATCACGAAGATGACTCGAGAGACTATGCACTTTCGGTGACCTCTTAGTGTTTAACGAACTAAACACTTGGGCTATTTTCTATTCAAATCCTAGATTAAGGGGTTTGGGTATTCTTGAACCCAACGGTCTCCTCTGTTGGATATACAAATAGCCTAAGTGATTGATCGATGTAAGTGAGCAAATGGCTTCTTCTTACAGAATGTACTAATGAATACAATAAGGAACCTTGAATATTTTAACAAAACATACATCATTTATTGATCAAATTACAAGGTTCACAGTGGGACCACTACGATATATCAACCTTATCACGAAATACCGCGTTAACCGAAGTTATCGTAGAACTCGTGATACCCAAACCTGAAACATATCGTAAAGCAAAGAAGGAAGATTAAGAGATGGTGACTTGATGTTTATATAAAAACCGTGTATATGTTGTGAATAAGATATACAAACAATAAGTTGTATATTCCTTGAGAGAAAATACACACTGCACTTTCTAGCACCCTCGAATGACCATTTGAGGGGTATTTATAATACAAGAGGCATAAAACCCTAAAGGCTTTGCTTGGGATTTTCGTGGGTTGGACATGGATTGGGATTTGGATACTTAAGCTTCAAGCGGCTAGCATAATCATAACGCCTAGCCATTTAGCTTAGTCGATCCACGAGCCGTTGACTATTCTATCACGATATCTAACACACGATACAAAGTTCCTAGCGTGAATGACCATCACTTTTAATAAAACTATTAAGGCTAACAATCTCCCCTAAGGGTGGTCATTCAAATGATGCTCCACTTGATTAGGTCTTTACATTTCTCGGCAAGAACTTTGCGTGTAGATATAGAATAGTATTGATTCGTTGTTCCTTCATGCTTTGTGATCAATTAATGTGGTTGTGCATCGTTCTCAACCGTTGGTTAGGTGTCTCCGTCTTTCTCCACCATGCTCACACTTCTATTTGACTTTGAGTTTCCAATGATGTAGTTCTCGAGTCTTTAAACTATGTAGATTCTTTGACATTAACGAAGAATCATCTTTAACTGAGTTGCCTTTGATTTGATGAGAACTTTCATGTGTTGTTGGTATGAGCACGTGGAGAGTGCGACGATCCATCCGTTAAGAGCTTCCATAAGAAAACATAAAGCAGGTTAGTAATAAGCGGATTCGGCACTTACAAGTTTGAATTTTGAGGTGTTAACGACATAGTGTGAAAACGTCTCTAATTCTCACAGAGGCCGTTCACGAGGCGGAGTCCCACAAGTGAGATAACGCGATATACGAAGTACATCTGATTCGGATGAGTCGAGGTACAAAGCATCACCCCACGTAGACCGTTTGAGACACACTAAGCGTAATCCCGGGGAGTTACGAAGTGACTGCTTGTCGGTCGCTTGATGTTGACCTGGCGGAGTTTCCATTCAATCACTAAAGATCACAAATGTGAAACTTCTCATAAATGTTACGCAGATTGCTAAGATGCGTGGGACTCTAGAATATATCACTTGTGCCCTTATTGATGAACAACAAGCGATGTCATGTCATGTGTTCCTATGAGATCTTTTGATGAATCTCGTGGCTCTAGACTCGATAAGTGCATTTTGGTTTTCTGGCGGAGACTAGGGAGAGGGTCTCCTCTTCAATACCAACGATCTCTAAGAGAAAGTCAATAGATTATGTAGGGTTCCCGGTGAGAATGAAACAAATCCCTTTTAAGAGGAATTGAGTGGCTAGAAGGTTTAGTGCGGTCGTCCTTGGGTCCATAGCGTCTTTGTCTTCAATAACGGTGTCATCTAGTGACAGCGATGGCGAGATGGATTGAACCGGTTTACGCCCTAAGGTTGAATATAGAGGCTATTTCTTTTCACCCTTTCTTTTACTTTTCTTTTAATTCTTGACCCTTACATCTCCTTTCTCACATTACTCCTTTTTTCAATCATACCTAAGGACTTCTAGTACTAACTATTGGTGGTGTCCTTGGTGATCCCTCGACTCTGGCGGATCATAGAGACGGATTTACCTATCCTTAGTCACCTTATAACTCCATGTCGTCCTATTGTTGCCATAAAACCATTTTTCTTGAAAATCTCTCGAGTGTTTATGATAGAAAACATGTTTGAAACACTCAAGTGAGTTTTGTATTTTGAAACACTCCCCTTCACATGTGCTTATAAGTTTTGTGAAATCGCACATAGAGGGTGGAGTTCGCACTTTTGAATTGATCGACTTTAAATGAACTAGACCGATTGAGACATGTTTACATCACTAGAGAACTAGCTTGAAATTATTACCCGTCTGGTCAAGTCCATAGAAAGTTTCTCGAAATGGTACATTCTTGACATTGATTCCGTCAATTCATTGGTTAAAATGAGTCGAGCTCATTTTGAGATTCAAGCACCGATCATTAAACATTTTGATCACATTTTAATCGTCTCCTCCCCAAAAAATAGCATAATCGTGATATTTTTGATATCCATGATTAAACAACATTTAGAATCTTTTGGAGACAAAGCAGTTTGATTTAAGCATGAATTTGGAACATTTTGGTTTATACTCCCCTTTAATAAAGCATAATCAAATAAAGGGTTTTAGAGGAGTTATCTTGAGCACAAAGTATTTTGAAAGATTTTGAAAATCTTTTGAACAATCTTGAAAAGGTGCTCAAGATGATGATGATTTCTCACCATTTTTAAATGTAGTGCCTTTGAAGCGTACACTAGTGATTTTCATTAAAAGCACGAGTTTTGATTTGAAAAAATAATCAAAAGTCATCATTTAGGTCCGGGTTTAAATCTTGATGTATCTGAAAGCCATTTTATGAAGAAATTTTGAGAAAGCGACATGTTTTAGAAAACATATTAAAGAACTCTCGCTCGAAGCATACGTACATGCCCGTATCATTGTTGAATGACATTTCTAGAAAGCGTCTGAATATCGATTATACAAGAGACATGTCGTAGAAGAATATTTTTGGATTTTGATTTTTATTGTTTTGTATTTTGAAAGTTTTATATTTTATATTTTGCTTTTGTTGGTTTTCAAATTTTGTATTTTGTTTTCAAAATATTCTGATGAAGCTTTTGGAAAATCATTTTCAAGAAGATTCGAGAAGACGTTCTAACTCCTCGGGGTTAGGCTTCGCATTCAATTCGTCGAACTAAATAGTCGAACCTTTCTTTTGGAAGGGCTTTAGTTAATAGATCGGCGAGTTGGTATCTGTCTTCACGAAAATAATTCAACGAGTACCATTTTCGACGTACTCTTTGATGAAGTGATAGCGGACTCGATATGCTTAGTCTTTGGTGATGAGCAGATTGCATGATATGGCTATGGCACTTTTCGAGTCACAATACATAGGTATTTTATCGAAGTAAAGCCATAATCTACGAGTTGTGTCTCATCCATAGAACTTGAGCACAACACGCAGATAGAGACACATACTCGGCTTGACGGTTGGCGGTCTGATGCAATCTTGTTTCTTTGAAGACCGACTTACTAACTTTTCTCCCAAAATTGTGCTCCTCCGGATGTACTTTTGTCAGAATTTGATCACTGCGTGGTCCGCGATCCGAAAAGGCAATTAGATCACATCCGGTTTCTTGGATACCAAAGTCCCATGTGAATGGATGTCTTGGTACCTAAAGATCCGTTTAACCTCTTTGAGGTGCGGTTGATAGGCTTTGCACGAAACCGTGCTAATAAGCAAGCACAAAATGAATATCGGTCGACTAGCGGTGAGGTACATGAGAGAACCAATCATGCTCGATATTTCTTCGGATCAATAGGTTTCCCAAACAAATCGGCTCCAATTTTGGTGAAGTTACCATTGGTGTTAAAACAGTCACAATTATCCATACCATGATTTTCAAAATCTCGGTTGTATACTTAGCTTGATTTATAAAAATTCCTAGGGATCGATGTATTTGTAAACCAAGAAAGAATTTTAGTTCCCCATCATGGACATTTTAAATTTGCTTTTCATGAGATTTTCAAAATGTTTTGAAAGATTCGGATTAGTGGACCCAAAGATGATGTAGATCCACATAAATCGAACAATCAAAATGTCGTTTTGCATTTTGTGTAAACAAGGTAGGATCAATTGTTCCTTTGGTGAAATTGTTTTGGATAAGGAAAGAGACGAGTTCGTCATACCACTTTCATGAGCTTGTTTCAAACCATATATAGCCTTTTGAGTTTGTAGGCGTGAGTCGGATGTTCCATGTCTATGAAGCCTTGGTGACTCACGACACTTCTTCTTTCGAGTTCCATTCAAAACGCGGTCTTAATGTCCATCGATAAGCGGTGATGTTTTGTAATTGCATAGGCCAAGAATATCTGGCGCCTCAAGTCTAGCTACCGCGCGAATGACTCTTCAAAGTCTATCCCTTCCTCTTATGTCGTATCCTTTGGCCACAAGGCGAGCTTTGTTGCAATTCAGTCATCTCTTCATCCCTTTTGTTTTCCATAACCATTTGAGATCGATGGCGCTGACGTCGATTGGTCTTGGAACCATATCGAGAGTCATGTAGGCGGTATTAGAAGTTCCTCTGCATCGCTTCTATCCATGCGGGATCGCCATTGCCTCCCTAATGTTTTCGGTTCAATATTGCTAATTGAGCAAAGGTAAATGCATAAGTCGCAATCGGTGGCAAGTTGACGTCTCGTCTGAATTGGCCTTGAAGGTTCACTGATAACTTGTTCACTTGGGTGGTCTTTGTCCACTTGAGTAGAAGGATACCGTTGGTTAAGCGTGTCACGAGTTAGATGGTTACAGTAAGCATGAAGATGATTCGGTGATTAGTAGCAAGCGGGTTTTCAAATAAGTCTTCATCTAACGTTGCATCGTTCGGTTTTGGTTTTGCTCATCATTCTTTGGTAGAGCGGGTGCAATATCGTAGTAGATGTAGATGATGTAGATGGAGTTGGTGCATTGGTTTCGACCGTTGTAGATGCATCTTACATTGGTGGTGGAGGATGATTTTGAGCGGGTGCGGTGGAATGATGGTTTGATGCATTTGTCGAAGTTCCACCATAGTATTCATCGAACATTAACTCGAATAAATTCTCCCATTCTTGTTCATTAGGATTGTCAAGCGAAGTTGATTGAGCTCTTTGAGTACGAGTCACGAACCGCGATGTCCGAAGTGCATCGGTTTAGTGCGGGTTCTAGGCGAGTCTCGGAAGCCATATGTGAAAGTTCATCAAATTTCACATTCATCGTCTCCATGATCCTCCTAGTTCTTACATTATACACCACAGAATGCCCTCGAGTTATCACGAATATCCAATGAAGATTCCAATATCACCTTTGCTTCAGTTTTCCAAGATCTTCTCATCATTCGTAGGATAGAACAAAGCGCCAAACACGTGAAAGTAAGAGATATCGGGTTTCTGTTGTTCAAGCTCATACGGGGTTTTATTGAATCTTGGATGGATAAGGGATGGGATTACGAGTGAAACAAGCGGCAACTTGACATCGGTCCATAGAAATAGCGGTGCACAAGAATAAATTAGCATTGTCAGCGGCTTCCACAAGAGTTCTATTTCTTCTTTCAACTACCCCATTCTGCGTGGAGTTCTAACAGCGATGTCGATGTGTAATTCCAACATCTTCAAAATAAGTTCTTAACTCACGATTTGTGAATTCGATCTTGGTTATGCATTCTTACAACCTCTGCGGGTTTGAAGAAGTACTTGAATACGTTTGAGAAGGTGATGATGATGCATGGTGCTTCGTCTTTTGATCTCGAAACTTAACCCATGTATATCTCGAATAATCATCGGCGATAACAAGAATATACTTTTTCCCATTAATGCTTTCAACTCTCATTGGGCCACATAAGTCCATATGCGACATATGCAACTTTGCTTCGAACTAGGTGCGGTTTTGGGTTTATATGATGCTCTTTGCTTTTCCTTGTTCGCATGATGGACATAAGTGATCCTTGGTGTATTTGAACTTTGGAAGTCCGTTGACGATGTTGTCTTTGGCAAGATTGTTGATGGTGTCAAAATTGAGATGGGATAAGCGTCGTGCCACAACCAGATTGTATTCAGGATGCTCGTGTCATAAGACATATTGGTGATAAAGAGTCCATTTTGTTGATGTCGATAGCATACAAGTTTGTATCACGATTCCAGTTAAGAGATCGGTGCCATCCAAGTTTCTAACGGCAAGCATTTTTCCTAAAAGCAACCTCTAAATCGCATCACAGGCCTGTTGAGAACAAATTGTGTCCCAACCCTTGACATAGTAAACCCGAGTGATCAAATAATTTCCAAATGGTAGTTCTCCATAACCCATGATAGTGCTACATGATCATTTTAAACGTCACGGTTCCATGAATTTCAGACGAAATTGATCGTGACTTGATTTCGGTCATGTGCTTGGAGCAACTGAGTCGACGATCAAAGACATATTTCGATAACTTGCCAATCACGGAAGAAGAAGAGTTTGGAAACCGTTTTGATTTTGGTTCCTTTGGGTTAGAGGTAAAATCCCGATCACACTCGTAGAAGTCATCTATTGGTAAGACGGGTTCATCACTCATTCTACCATTACGGGTGTGAAAGTTCTACCGTGGGTTTCAAATGTCATCCTAAAGTAAACATTATGCTCCTTATCGGTAGTGTAAAGCCTAAGTCTCGCGACTAGTCTTCTATTCGTTTAGAATAAGTTCTTTTGGGTGCATTCTTAATGAGCTTAACAATCTCATTCTTAGAAACACAATCATCATGAACATTAGATAAAGATTTCTTGCCAGTTAAACAAGCAGATTCAATGATTCATTAAACTTAGCAGATTTCATGGGTTCATTACATGCGGATGAAATGTCTTTCTTATTACAAAGCGGTAAATTCCTAGGGTGTTCTTCTACTTTCTTCTCTTTATTCAAGCGACTACTCTTAGAGGCAAGCGAGACTCTATTGTTCTTTGAATTGCTCTTGGGCTTTAGTCTGCTTGCTCTTAGAGGTGCTTCCTAGTCTGTAAAGGTAAAGCACACTCATTAGGATTCACATTTTTATGAAAGGAGGTGGTTTCGGCTTTCCTAGTCTCTTTAGAGTGCTTTTCTAAACTTATGTCGTTTGTTCCATATGTTTTAGATGTGGAAGCGAGGCGCATTAGTGGTACTCATCTTAAAAAGGCAGTGCTAAAACTTTTGGTTTCTCGATAACCACTTTTCCCTTATCAACGTTTTGTTTAGGTAGGGCGGTGGGTGGTGGTTTGATGAAACATTTTCTCATTATCGTTGGAGGAGGCATAAAGCAGACATTTTGGTTTTAAAACGGTTTGGGAACATTTGCTTTCTCCATGATCAATGGTTTTTAATCACATTCCACTACCTTTCCTTTTTGACTATCCGGTGAGCCTCAAAGATCATTTTCACTTTCATGTCATTGTAAACGCATTTCATACGACAATTTTCATATTTGCATTCCTCGGTTTTGCGATCAAGTTGTTTAAAATATGAGACATTTTCTTTTCAAGTTTCATAAGAGCTTTTTCATATTTTGAAACAATTTGGAGGTCTCGAGTGAGTCTTTCATGATCTTCAACGAATATGTTTGCAAAATGATGGACATAATATCGATGAGTCGAACATCTTGAAGAGAGAATCATTTAGATTTTCGAAAATTTGATGTGTTCAACACTTTCATTAGCTTGCTTTACCGAGGATTTATGGTACTTAACAAAGTCAGTTGTTTCTTTCATAAAGGCTTGTTCAAAATGGATTACCCTTGAGTTGATGTTAGTCGGTGAGGGGCAATTGAGTTTCAAAAACTTTTTACATTCAATATCAAAACTATTAAACCGGATGTTTGTTGTAATATTGGTTTTAGTTTTAACGGTCTCTTGAAGATCTGCAATTCTAGTTTTCACATTTTCCAAAATACTTCTTGCATCACTTGTGTTAAAAGGATTGTTTGAAGACATTTGTTCAACGTTCGAAAGAGATTTGGAGACAACAAGCGGTTTTAGGCGATTTTGAAACATGAGAAAAGTTCATTATAGAGCTCGTATTTGCCATAGAACCAATCAACCAATCATGGCTCATTTCTTTTATTAAAATATATTCACCCTTTTTGAAAATTAAATATCTCACAAACCGTTAATCGTTACGTCAAAAAATTATACCATCTCGACGAGAATTAAATTATCTTTCTATAGATATGCATTGTTATATACTTTAACCGAACTTTTTTTTAAAAATTTCGTCTAGAAAAATCACGTGTGATTTGTAAGAATCACATGTGATTTGTAAAATCACATGTGATTTCTTAAAATCATATGTGATTTGATTTTCTGAATCACATGTGATTTTAAAAATCACATGTGATTTTCTGGACGAACTTTTAAAAAAAAGTTCGTCGAAAATATATAACAATGCATATCTATAGAAAGGTAATTTAATTCTCGTCACGATAATGTATTTTTGTAACGAAGATTCTGGTTTGCAAGATATGTTGTTTAAAAATGTGAAAATAAAAAATGGATGAATGTGATTGGTTAATTGGATTCTATGACAAATTGAGTTCTACATGAATCTAGTGTTGACACTTTGTTTGAAACACTTGGTTTGGTGGAAAATGTTGATTGAGAAACAAGCGAAATACCATTAATTTGGTTCCATTTATTATAATCAATAGGTTTGATTTACGGATGTTTTGTTTCATTTTGATCTCTCTCCTCGAGATAGTTCCAACGTTTCAAGAGAGTTATGCACAATTATAGGTTCATGCAAAGGTTTTCCATTGTTCAACACATTAGTTGTTTACGAGCTTTCTTGAGAAAGCAGGAAGGTGAGTTACCAAACCATTTTACGTGTCGTATGAAAATCGGATTTACTTGATTAGAAAGCATCTTGTTTGTCTTAGCGGAATGACCGTTGTAAGAAGTAAATTGTCCAATTTTTGATCGTTTCGGTTTTATCGAATCTCATCAAGAAGAGAATCTTCTCATTTTGCAAAATCGAGTTATCAACTTCTTCTTCTCTTTTCAAGATCGAGAATATGTTGCTTTTGTTTTGAAATTTGGTCATTTAGTTGAAATTTCCTTGTTTAAAGATTTGATTTTCAAATTGATTCACATCAAGTGTGTCATACTTGAGTTGCAAATCTTTTTCTCTTAAAAGCGAATCTCGATAACCAATTTCTAATTCGACATTTTGTTTGTATGAAATTCATAGGCTTTGGCGTGCTCCTTGTAACTCTCAGCTCGTGATCAATTTCTTATTCATGACCTTAACCTCGCGATTGACCTTACTCTCTTTTTCAATTTCAATGCCACGATTATTTATTAATGATTCAAAATAGGCACGTGTTTCCTCATCGGTCTCGATTATTTTGTGCCCACGACCTCACTAGGATCACATCCGGGTTTGAGTTAGTATTGCTACAACTCGGATTGTCCGGTATGTATCATAAGTAGGTCTTGGCGTCCGCGAATGTTGTTCGTCATGAGTAAACACATCAAATATGACATTGTTATAGCATGGATCAATGATTGGTACCTCGAATCTGCGTTGGCGTCATAGGCGGAGGTGCTTCGAGTCAGTCGTGCTTAGTCTCACGAAGATTTGCCATGAAGATGCGATTCGCATTGATTTCATCGAGGTCTTCAAATCATCCATAATAGCCATAAAGTCATGTTCCTCGGCACTCAGTGAAATCCGGCCCGTTCTTTTGTACCAACAGACGGTTTTACGAAGATACTCAAGATCGTTCTTGTGCGGCTTAGTAGGACAATTCCTTGCCATGTGACCCATTCCTTGTGGTTATAACACTTAATCGATTACCACGATTCACATTTCCATGATTCCCAACGATTGGGCGCAACATTCCGATTCGATTACCATCGCTCTATTCGACATTCATCTCATCGATTACCACGATATGGAACCGTCGATTACCCATATGAAATCCGGTAGCATATCCTGCGATTCCCAATAACTCCAACCATTTGACCTTGATTACCCGTATTCACATCCGGTTGTGCAATTTGCATGTTGCAGTGTTTGTGAAATCCTTTGGTTGTTGTTAGTTGGTGTGGAATAGCGACTTTTAGTCGTTACCAAGAAAGAGTATATTTGTTGCAAGGTAAGCAGGTCGGTTCGAGGATCGGTGATTCCTTGTTCTGGTATTGTTGATCTGGATAGAATTGTTGTTGTGGTTGTGGAATGTATTCTTTGCAAGTTGTTGTTGTTGGAAGATGATGAAGCTTGTTGTTGTGTATTCATGAAGGTTGAGTCTTTGCAATGAGTGCCAATGGATCATGATTCTTTGCCAATCTTTCTTTCGACTTCATTCACTTCAACTTGGTTTTGTTTGAAAATCATTGATTGATCAAAGTTCTTTGATGTAAGTCTTTTGTTTGGTTGACAATAGTGACATATCGTCCCCATTCTTACGGAAGATTGTTCGGGGAACTTGATGTTTTGAGCGATAGTTACGGGTGTCGACTTGTTTACGATTAGCTCATTCATCAAAGTGCAAAACCTTCCATAGTAGGATTCAATAGATTCTCTGGTGTAGATGTGAACTTTTCCCATTCGATTAGCAACTTGTTCTCCATGTCTTGATGACCAATTTGTTCCATGACAAAGTCGTCGACACGTTCCCATATATCGAAAGCGGTTTCTGGCTGCTCACTGCAGAAAGATGTCAATTGGTAAACCAGGTTGGATAATATGAATTGCCATGTCATCTGCTTCGACTTGTTTACGATCCTCTGCGGTGTATTGATTCGTATTGAAGATGAGAAGATGGTGCGACGGAGGTGTTGCATCTGCATTTCGGTACATGAACATGTCGAGGCTTGAAGGGTCCATCCCGAATGGATTTAATCATGAGTTTCCATTAGGTTTGGTCTTGATGTGGCGGAGCATTCGACTTGTCCATTGAAGATAACCACCTTTTGCCAACATAGGAGGTCGGTTTTCGGCACCATTTGCATGAATGTCATGTTGAGTTGCCATTGATGAAGGTATGATCGATAAAGTTGATGTAGGATCGATTCAGCGATAAAGGAGTTGTGGTTGATGAAGATTAAGCTTGGTTGAGGTGTTTACGAAAGTCGTTACTCGTAACATTGGTTCTTAAAAATTTTAGCCCAAAATTTGAAATTCACTATAAAATCAATTCTAAGGTCGTATGAAAATTTGAGTTATGACAATTTTGACGTCAAATTTGGGTTCAAAAATTTGAATTTTTACCAAAATTTTCACAGTTAAACCAAAATTTGAATCTCGTAAAATTGAACGTTTAGTCTCTCAAAATTTAAATTTTACTCAAGTTTTCCGCCAAAAAAAAAACCTTTATCGTAGAAAGAGCTTAGGCGTATAAGCAGGAAGTTCTGAGTGAGCGAGGCTTAGGCGTAGGATCTTATCGTGGGAAGCTTAGGCGTGGATTCATAGGCGTGGGATGCTTAGGCGTAGGAATCCTTAGGCGTAGGAAATTCTTGTCGTAGAACCCAACTTCACGCGTGGCAAGGTGCTTCGGCGTAGGAATAGCTTACGTGTGGGAATGGCTTCTGGCGTGGGAATGGCTTCTGCGTAGAATCAAAAATCCTTTACACTATCACGATGTAAAGATATCAATCGAAGTGTTCCACAAACTTATCCAAGTGAGGAAGCTTTGAGTCACCGATTATAGCTCGAAGAAACTTCACCAAAAAGTTATGAGTAGAAAACTAAGGTTTTGACTTTTTGACTTCTACTCGTAAGAAATTTCAAACGATTCAAATGATTTAAACACACGGATATCCTTAAAACACTCGAATAACCCAAAATGTTGACCTTTTTCACCCAAAGTGCTTAGAAAAGTTACGAGTAGAAATGACCAACGAGACAAAGCGTGTTCAAAATGAAGAAAAACACGTAAAACTTCAAACTTTTGCAAAAGCGAAACTTTAGCACCAAATATACCTTAAACCACAAGAATCTTGAATTTTAAGTGCAAAATTAAAGCTTTATGCGTATCAAAGATGTAAAGCGTGAGCTTAGCGCGTAACTTACCAAAACTTCAAAACAAACACAAACACTCCTAAACCATTGTTAGGCGATTGATACCAAGTGTAGGACCACTCGATATATCAACCTTATCACGAAATACCCCGTTAACCAAAGTTATCGTGAGCTCGTGAAAGCAAACACAAACATATCGTAAAACAAAGAAGGAAAGATTAAGAGAGATGGTGACTTGATGTTTATATAAAACCGTGTATATGTTGTGAATAAGATATGCAAACAATAAGTTGTATATTCCTTGAGAGAGAAACACACACACACACTTTCAAGCACCCCTCGAATGACCATTTGAGGGGTATTTATAATACAAGAGGCATAAAACCCAAAAGGCTTTGCTTGGGCTTTTCGTGGGTTGGACATGGATTGGGCTTTGGATACTTAAGCTTCAAGCGGCTAGCATAATCATAACGCCTAGACATTTAGCTTAGTCGATCCACGAGCCGTTGACTATTCTATCACGATATCTAACACACTATACAAAGTTCCTAGCGTGAATGACCATCACTTTTAATAAAACTATTAAGGCTAGCACGGTTCCTATCACTAGTACAAAGATAAATCAAAATGATGTCGGTCAGATAGATTCCAGTGCTTCAAGCTTGACTTTCTTGGTGATGAGTGTTTCCTGTCGGGATGGTCTCTTATCTTGGCATTCGGTCTTAGAGAGAACGATGTTCTTTGGGGTTTGGATACGAGAGGCCAGCGGTATGTAGCTCGGCATTGCGACTACACCGGCTGATCAATATCCTCCATCTACGAAATCTGGGTTTCCATAGACATCAATATAGAATAGCCCTCTTCGGGCTTTTCAATCACTAAGCAGTTCATGAACTTAACACCTTACGCGGTTCCACATTGTTAAGAATCGTTGAAGCTCATCTAGGGATAACAATAACAATAATAAATAAATGCAGCGGATAAACTAAACATTATTGTTATTGCTAAAGGTTTCTTCGTCATCATCATGTGTTCTACAAAACACATCTGACCCCGATCTAGGCGATCAACTCTAAGGCGGTTACAATCTAACGAGGATCCATGATCCTTGAGGCTAACCAACTATAAGTTGACTACACTAAAACTCTAGGCATCCACGCCTAGGTTTTCCCACACACACACCTTTGTGCGATGTTTACATTGTTTGACACATGTTAAACCTAATTCCTGTATCTCTTTATATAATAAAGATACTAGGGTTACAAATGACTTCTGAGGGACTAGATAATAAATACTTCTTTGCCAGTAGGTCCTTTGTCTTTCTTTGTCTTCAATAGTCCTTCATCTTTCATGTACTTTGTCTTATCAACTTTAAATATAGTTCCCAACAATCTTCCCTAGTTGATAATGACAAAACCAAATAAGCACGAACAAGTATGTCATGAAAGATAAACAAACTTCCCATAAACATGCAATCACCAAGAATCTTCAAGTTGCAATCTTCTATGTAAATATTCTTCCTTTTTGTCATCTTGATTAGGAGAACCACGAATATAAGCAACTTTGATCTTGACCATCACAAACCAATATCATACGACTAATCCATCCTTACAATGCCTTAAGATACCCGCCATGAAGATCACCAAAAGTTTGCTAAAATGAAATTACTTGTTAAATATGAAGCTTGCAATCACCATGAACAAATATGTTAGGAATTATATTTGAGTTGATTATGACAAAATATGAAAGATGAAGGACTTATGAAGGCAGGTTGATGAAGAAAGAAAGACAAGGGACTTACTTGTTAAAGAAGACTTTATTATTTAGTCCCTAGTAGTCAATTGTAACCTAGACTCTCTAGTATATAAAGAGAGGCGGTGGAATTAGATTTAGTGTGTCAAGATGTGAACACCAAAGGTGTGTGTGTACGCTGGTAGGGGAGAGCGCTGGGGTTTTAGTTAGTCGATTAGTTCCTAGGTGTATGTTCACGTAAGCGCTAGTGTTAGGAATAGAAATTCCATAGTGAAGAGTCGGTCACCCCAAATATAATCTAGCATAAGTTAGCTCGTAGACATATCGTTATTCTTGTTTTATTAGTTAGTTATTTAGTTTAGAGCAACACCGTGGAGGAAGGACGGGTCTTTACCCTTTATGCACGATCCGATCCGATGGAGGCGTTTAGTTTGTAACTATATATACCCTCTACCTCCCAAGGTAGAGGGTTGGACCTTCATTCATCTTAATCTAACCTTCATGTTTTCTTTCACTTTCTCTCTAGAAAGGCTCCAACTTCTCTACAAAACCTCTAAATAATTCGACCATATTATTGTTTGTTATGTGTTTATGAAATCAATATGTTACAATTGGTATCAAGAGCCATGGTTAGATCATCTCTTACATATCTTTGGATTTCTAGTGGTTTTAGGTGGTTTTGAGTTTGAGAAAGTTTTGTGGTTTTGCATCATTTGGTTGATTTCTAGTGTTAAAGTTTGGATTTTGATTGTACTTTTGTCTTTAGGATCATCATGAGTGTTTAGGTTGTGATTTGAAGGCTTGAATCATCGTGGTTGGGTTGTTTTGGATTGAAAAGTGTGTTTGGAAGTTTTCAAGTTAGCGACTTGGCTCACGGTATAACTTTCTTGCTAGCGATTTGCTTGAGAAATAATTAGCGAGTTGTGGTGTTGTTTGGTGGCGAGTTGACCCTAGCGACTTGCCTTTAGAGACAAGCCGACAAAAGTACATAGTGGATTCTCCACTACGGGTAGCGACTTGGTAGCGACTTGAGTGGCGACTTGGTGTTAGCGATTTGGTGCTTAGCGAGTTGCTCTTTAGCGACTTGACAACTTAGCGACTTGGAGCTTAGCGACTTCTTTGTCAAAATTTTCCTAGTGACCTTGTTCTTAGCGAGTTGCTCTTTAGCGACTTAGTGTTTAGCGACTTGGTTTAGCGACTTGGTTCAAGTGTTATAGCGACTTGGTTGATTTTTACGAAGAAGAGGTTTGACCAAAGTTGACTTTTACGTCAAAACTTCAAGCAGCCATAACTTTTGATCCAGTAACTCGTTTCGTTGAAATACATCAAAGCGATAGGAGCAGTCTGAATATTGTGAGGTTTCACCACGATGTCGTGAAGCGAATTTTGAGGCCCAAATCCTCAGAAGGAAGTTATTAAGGTTGTAAGTTTTAGACCCAAAATTCTCAAGTAAAGCGTGCATCAACCAATCCAAATCTCAACCAATCAACATTTGACTTTTCCTACGAACAATCTAAAGCCCTATCACACAATCGTCTTTCTTTGTATCGATCCGGTCATCTTAACACATTCCATTGGTCATTGCTTAACGGTTTGGTCTTGATTTTAGTAAAATCCCTTGAAAGATTTTATTTCTCGGTTTGAATCATAGACTTGTAAAATCCGTGCATTCTACCACATCATGTCTACTCTCTTGACCCGGTGATTTGAAGTACTCAAGCTGTATGATCTTTGTAGACAACCATGAGAATATTAGCTATTACGATCGAATCGAGATGATGGAATCAATCAATGATGACTTGAGTTCTTCATACTCTGAGTCGAATGAAAAGAATTACTGCTTGGACTACGAATGCCATGCAAAGGAAAGTAGCATTGAATCTTATCAACAACTTCACTCACCTTATATTACTCACACAGATTGGAATGGAGCGAACATGCATTGCCCTTTTCCGTCGAGACTTATCCACATTGCGAGAGCAGTACTATTGAACTTAGAACAATTGGAACAACAACTTGATAAAGAGAAGGTTCAAGAGGTTAGTTCGATCTTTGCACTTCAAGTGATCCACAACCAATTTGATCATTCATCGGGGGAATTTACATGATTATGATCAAGACATGGTGAAATGTCTTTCAAGAACCTGCTGGAATGGAAATTAGCGTGTTCATTGAGACATTCATACAACTCATGGATAATGTGGAGAAGTACATTGAGGAAGTTACACATAAAAATGAAAGCGTGAATGAGTGTCGGTGCGGTTGAGAGATAGTTGTGATAAGTTGGGTAATGTGTCATTGAAGAATCGGGTGTTCTTGAATGCGAGAATGTCGAGTCAACATATAATGATGAGTCGGGTAAAGCACCGAGATGATTGATCGGTTGGCCTTGAATCTGAGGCTCAAAGATTGATAAACTTGACACATCCGGTCCGGTGACTCTTGTTACACATGATGTGGATGCGGATATCAAACCGAAATTGAGCGGTGTCATGTAATGAGGTACCCTTTCTGTTCAATATAGTGCATACGCTAAAGTACTTAAACAAGCTGATCATGATCTTTGAACATGACTTTGTTAAATCTTACATGGCGAGGTGAGTGCGAGATTAAGTGTTTCAAAACAAACAATAAGGTTGATAAAAGGCTTTTGATGAACTTTCAAACAAATTCTCAAATCTTGAAAAACATTGCATTTCACTTGAAATTGCGATACAAAGTAAAGAAAGTTTCCAAATTAACAAACCATGTAAAAATCACGGAACTTACGAATTAGTGAACTTTTCGAAATGAACACTTTGAAAGCTCGACTTCAAGACAAAGAATCAACCATCAACAATTTGAAGAAACATATTTCGGTATGCATGTGAAAAGTAATTTGGTTACAAGTAATTACGATGTTAATGCTATTGATGATATTCAAATGAGAAATGATGAATTAATTTGTTTGTGTGGCCAAATTACTAAAGGAAAATGAGTCTTTGAGAAAGAATCACATAGAACTAAGTGACTCTGTCAAAGAAGCTAGAACTAAGTCAATGAAACAAACTCTTTGATAGCAAAATTGATGATCTCAAAGCTCATCTTGGGAAAAGAGTTTCGCTATTGTTGCTTTAAAAATGAGCTCGGAAAAAACAGAGAATAGTGTGAACACTAAGTTTTCAAAACCATCAAACTTGGGAAACCGGTTATTAGACAACCGAATGCGTTTAGATCGGCGACCAAAATTTTCAAAACGCGGTTTGCCTCCCGAGTTGATGCGAAACAAGTTTGACAAAACCGATCTTCCGCTCACTTGCCTAGGAAAATTGATATGAATGACTTGTATAAGAACTCTTATCTTGAAATGGCTAGAAAGAAGGCACATAATCGTAAAGATGGAATTTTAGGTGCAAGACCTAGGATGATGAATTCTTCAAAATTTCAAAAAACTGCTAGTAGTTGTAAACCATTACCTAGAACACTAATCTAAAGACTAGGGATTGGCGTACATCTAATAGTAGTTGCGTTTCGATTAAAGCTATTCCATGCGAGATCACTCTAAGAAATCTAGATCTATTTACGAATCGAACAAAATTGTTTGCTCAAAGTGTACGAAATGTATCTTTAATACTAATCATGATAAATGTTTCACAAAATCCACAGAAGAATGTAAATGCTCATGCAATGGTACAACACATTAAGTCTAGGATTCACACTAAGTCATCCACGATTGCATATGAAGCAAATGAAACCAAAAGCCTCACCTAGATGGTTACCATTGCTAAATCTTTGGAAACTAGGAATAAGGATAAGTCTCTCACTATGCATAAGATGCTAACAATCCTAGACCTTGCTATAAGTGGATACCATCGGTAGAATTTTTAAGGATGCTAGACTTAGGTGGATACCTACGGGAAGATGTTTACCAATAGCATTCTCAATCTTGACCGTGAAACCCCAAAGGGTTTGGATCGATGTCACTAACCATAATATATGCAATCAAGTTTGTAATATTAGTGCGGGTAGTCCTTACTCGATTGCGAATACTTGATCCTTGATACATGGGTGGCTTAAAGCATGGATAACAAAGGATTGATATCTCATAATTCACGGGTTCTAGTTACTCAACATTGATATTGATCGGCTATGGCGATACATTACGCATCGATTCGGGCCTCGTACTCGAAGAAAGAAATGTATGCGTTTGATGCGCATTATCTTCAAAGAAGAGAAATATTCTTATGACGTATGAACACTCAGTTCATGCCTCGTTCCTCTAAGAAAAGAAAAGTGTGCGCTTGGTGAGCTTTATCTTACGAAGAAGAAATCTTCTACTAATGACCATTCTCATCAACATGCTTCATACTTTTCCATGCGCTTGGTCATCAAGTGAGCAAGGTTACCAGATTGTTTCTCATTCCACTTGCTCAATTATAATGAAGATGGCGACATCATGTGCTAATTTTGCGGGGAGAAGTGTGAATAGACTACATTTGGATGATTTCACTTATTTAATCAAGAATGGCATCTCGTATGCAATTCTTGAGGGGAAAAAGTGTGATTTCACTTATTGAATTTTGCATGGTTGATTGATATTTGAGAATAAATGGTTGACGGCTCCAAACTCATGTAAGAACGAGCTTCTTTTATCGGATCATCTTTACATGGGTTTCTTCTAAACCGTTGGTTGACATCTTCACTCGGATTGATAAGTTTATCGACAAAGTGCTTCGGTTAATGCTTACGTATACATCAACATGATGATTCGAACAATCTCTACATTCTTGTTTGATGTGATTGGTAGTTTAGCGTTACCATCTTGTGTGTTCGTTCGGCCTTATTGCTGATTTTCTTGATGAACATCTTTACATTCTTGTTTGATTGGGAGAGATTTTAGTTAAGGGATTTGCAAGATGTAAGTTAATTGGGATGCTTTTGGAGGATGCTTTTGGTGTGAGTTGAAGATGTTAACTATCTATTCCCAATGAACAATCTTGAAGAAGGTCGAGTCTGATCATTCTACATTTTACGCTACATGTTAGAAGACTAAAGGCGAGTTGCATTTAACGATCTAAAGACTTCTTCTTAATCGGGCATTTAGCAAGCAGTTGTCGGTTTAGGAGAGCACTAATTGGGAGTGTGGTTTAAGTCGATTCAATTCCCAATTAGACTTGCTCATATTACGTAGTAGTGACTCCTCGAGGCGTTGTTATTGACTAATTCGTATTGGACATTTGACACAAGTTGATTACTTGAGTTAATCATTTATCACTTATTTGAGATTGAAGTTGACTTCAAAGGCGTGTTCTTATTTGATAACTTGCTCGGGCTTAAGAATTTAAGTTGAAGACTTGGTTTATCTAGTTACCGGTGATCGGTGGATGGTTGAAGACTGGTTAACTATCACTATTAGGAGTTACTTTGTTTTACTCGATTATCGCGCATATGGCGGTGTGGATAATCGCAAAGAGGTGTTAATGTCTCGTACTTTGTTTGGGTAGTGAGTACTTAGAGATTTGCTTGAAGCATAAATTTCGACACCGTTCTTCCATCATTAGGTGCAAGCTTAAGATACAAATGTGGGGAAGTTGACTTGGTTTCAAGTAGGGTATATCGGGTTTTCTTCTTGATGGTCATTTCAAATTGTCTACATAAGGGTTGATAAAAATAGTCGGAGAGAGTCTTGACAAGTTGATTCTCACAAGAGTTCAAGAGTTCTTCTCAAATTTCTAGTATCACGGGCTTATTATGTGTTCTTGATTACGAATCATCAAAACCATAAGCAGGAAGGAGACTCATCTAAACACAAGCGAGTAAACTTGATGAACTTAATTCTTCTAAGTGATTGAAGATATCCGGGAAGACAAATGTTATTACATGAGAGAAACTCAAGGTTTGACTCATGGCGAGTAAACTTGATGAACTTAACTCTTCTAAGTGATTGAAGATATCTAGGGAAGATATTTGTCATGACCGCGAGAGATTCTCAAGGTTTTACTCATTGAGGCTTTTGGTGTTATTATTCCAACTACATGAGGAAGTGATGTAATAGAAAGTTTACGAAGATAAAGAGGTACACAAATGTGTGATGATAGAGATTGTGTACATTAGGGATGCTCGGTTGTCTCACTTGAGGGCTTAATATGTGATTGATGATATAATCACTTATTAAGAGTGGACATCCGTAGAATTGTCATCCTTGAGATAATCGATGATTCGACTGCTTCTTCAATGTTATCGGTTGTTCTCTCTTTGGGCATTGGTGCCGGGTTCTTGAGCTTCATGCACTTTCTTGAGAAGGAGAAAAGTATACATCGGGGTTATTCTTTAGCTATTGGACTTAATCTGCTACTTGATGGTATAAGTTTCTTTGTCTTGGGTTTGTGTGTTCGGGTTCATGAGCTCTAGTCTAAGAGGCCCGGCGCATCAATTCAACTACGTGGGAAGTGGTCTCTTGACACCTTTTGGAATGGATTGCTTGAGACTTGGTGGTAATGAAATATGAGAAGAAATTTAAAAGTGGGATGATCGTTCTTTGTTCTTGTTGATGATATAACCCGAACAAAGAATCTAGATTATCGTTCTTAAAAGGGCGGTAGGATTTATGAAAATGGTGTGCTTCTTTGTGCACAGCTAAAGCAAGCTTGATATAGAGCTTGAATCTGCTCATCTAATGGATTTTCGGTTTGGGGGAAGGCGCAAAGTCTCTCTCTCGAAGGCTCGTATTACATCTTCTATTACGAAGCCTCGATTTGCTTTGGTGGTGAATGTTTAAGAGATGATGACTTCTATCTTCTACAGAAGGTGCTTGATATCCTTATCTCGGTACTCGTATCATCATCTTCTTTTACTATATCATCTTCTCTATCTTTGTATATATTTTTCGGAAAAGCAAAATACAAAAATATAAAACCAGCAAAACCAAATACAAAAATAGAAAACCTCAAAAAGAAAATAGAAAAATATAAAACCTTCAAAAATCCATAAAAAATCGAGAAAATTTCAAAATACCAAAAATATGTTTTCTAAAGACATGTCTTACGGTATCGATAACATCTGCGGTCTTAGAAATGTCATTCAATAATGGCACGGGACTTTAGATGAAGTTGAGCGGGAGGTGTAAATATTTCTTTCTAAACATGTCACAAACTATGGCTTGCGGTTACTTGATTGTAACCGTGCTTAAACCATGGCTTGCTATCATTTGAGATAGCAACCCGCTCTTAAAAGGAAGGAAAGTGCTAAGCTTAAATGTTTTCACAAATTTCGTTCACTTATCCTAAAACAAAATGAGGAAAGTATGTCGAAGATTGTTGTTCCTACAAAATGTTTTTCCGTCTATAATTCTTGAGAAAAATATTTGTTGTTTTCTAAAATGGTGGTAAATGAGTTGCTTGTAAATCTATCAGTTCGAGTTTTGTGAAAATTGAAAACTCGATCAATGACAGTAGCTTTTAATCTTTTGAAAATAAGTCATTGATTGAGGGAGAATGTTTTCAAATTTATATCATCTAACGGACTTTCTTAATTATCCTCGTGCTTATCGGAAAAATATAATTGCCTATGTTGAAGGACTAGGTTTCTAGGATATGATTGTTAGGTTTAGATGATTAGAGTTTGAGAAACACATTATTCCCATACCTTACATGATCGATTGATATGTTGGATTGACTTTTATTAGTCGATTGTTGTTTTGGGTGTTGTCGACCACCATATATTTGTATGTGTGTTCACTAACATATCTGGTATATTGGTATATAAGAATGTTCCGATCCGGATCCATGAATGAACATGATTGGATCTTTGAGGAAAGGACAACTATTTCTTGGGTTGACAAATGAAGAAGCGACTTAATTGGACTTCTATGGAGTTGGCATTAATGCAGCGTAAGAGGTCTCCTTTGCATCGAGATGGTTTTCTTCTAAGTGATTGAAGAAGCGGGCTTAATTTGACCTAAGTTGGCATTCAAAATGCAGCGTAAGAAGAAGTCTCCTTTGCATTTGCGAGACGGTTTTCTTCAAGCCCTCTGACAACATCAACAAAAGCGACTCAACCACCTAACATATCTTTGTGCGGGGTTTATAGTGATGATACCATTTTTCTAAAACTTTGAATAATATTGTTTTGAAAATGGAAAAATATTGTTTTGAAAATAAATTGGTCTTAATTTTGAAAATCACGGACTTCATTTATCAAAACTTAAGTCACTCAATTATCGAAACGGTCATTGATTGAGGGGAAGTGATTTAAAATAAATTATTTTCAATCAATATTGCTTCATAAAAGTCGGATTGTACAATATAAGTGGTGATCTAAAGATTTAATGTTATGTCATGGTATGATTTTCTTTAGAATCAAGGTCTTTCAAAATGAAATTTTTACGTTCTTGTTTGATTGTGAAATTGTTTTGTTTTACTTAAAGATCTCTTAAAAACTATCATACGACACTAAAATCTTTAATGTCTTAAAATGGTCATATCATCATCTTTCAAAATTGAATCTTGCCGTCTTTCCCAATTTTTCTAAATGATTTAAATCGAGTTGGGATCACATATCTCATATGGTTTGATATTTTTGATCGGGGTAGAGATCGTGATTTAAATCTCAAATCTGTTTTAATGGAATTGGTTTAGTCCTTTATAGGCACTCCGGCCTCCATGTATAACGATTTCAATATACACAATACTGCGTGTTGAGGAGGATTTATCCAAAACGGATGAGTATTTAAACAAGGCCACATTTTCTCCATGTTTTCTAAACCTAATTAAATCACTTGGGATCCAAAATCTCAAAGGGTTTGATATTTTTGATCGGGGAGAATTTGTGATTTAATAATGAAATTTGATAAAGGTGATCGTTTGATTTAATTGTGCGGTTGCTCTCTCATATGTGCTAAGCACTTCGAATCTCGAGCACATATTGAGGAGGAGCATAACTATCGAGTACAAAACTTTTAAAGTACCTTGATTGTGTCGATGATGCCTTTGCACTAAACTTCCCAAGCCACTCAAGTTTCTCTTAAAGGGCTTGTTTCATTCTCACGGGGAACAGACATAATCTATTGACTTTCTCGTAGAGATGGTTGATATTGAGTAGGAGACCCTCTCCTAGTCTCGACATAGGAAACCAAATGTACTGTCAGTCTAGAGCCAAGAGATCATCCACAATATCTCATTAGGATACAAAATTAATGAAGACTTGTTGTTTCACACAATGTGGAAATAAGATTATATTAAGAGTCCTCGCATTATCCTTGTGGTATTGCGAACATCCGAGTGATATGTAAGTATTCACGATGAAGATGGAAATCATACAAACCCAACATCGAACAAGCTCTTGGTGGGTGACATGTGAGATTTTTCTAAAGATCAAACTTGTGACAAGCTGGATAGAAGCGATGGGCGATTCACTCTTGAATCAACCTTGGTCGAGTTGGAATTGGCGAATACTTTTGGAAAAACCGTTCGATGTGGATCTTCTTTTTCTAGCGCGTCGAATGTGTATTCATATTTCAAACTCAAAAGTATCTACGATTGAAAAAATGCTTTTGGAAAAACCGTTCGATGTGCAAATTTCTTCTTTTCTCTAGCGCGTCGAATGTGTACTCTTTTCAAATACAAAAGGTATTTTTGATTGAAAATTGATCTTTATCATAAAACCTTTGTCGTATTGCAAAACTCTTTCTTAAGCAATACGATTGTTTTAAATCAATTTCTCATCAATCGATGAATCTCGATTATTTGGTTCACTCAATCCGTGTTGTCTTCTTTGAGATGTTCGGTTTGAGGAAACGACTAAGCATTCGCGAAACCACATCAGGAAATTCATCGAATTCTACGATCATAAGCGTTACTTGTCTTGCGATCAAGCGAGGCCGTGGGCGTGTACCTCGATTCAATGAAAGTGATCAAAGACACTTTCGTGCGCTTTATTGCTAAATGTCGTATGCGGTACACCAGGCGATTGCGGTGATCGAAATGAGGAGTCAATCAAAGCCGCATGCTCGCGACATCGCATAATTGAAGAAATCATGACTTGTGTTTATCTACATAACACGGCTCACGATATTTCTATACTATGCTTCATGACTTGTTCCTTTCCTACGAGTCTTTGTCCCCTTAGACCCACGAGACAACGATGGGTGTTTCCAGTGCCTTTAAGCGGAGTGGTGACATTGATATCTCTGTCGGGGTTGTTTGGTTCCTACGAGTCTTTGGGATCGTCGGTGTGCCCTCGGACAAAGGCTTGGATTTGCTAATGTCATCCTTGGGCGTTGTGGGCGGCTCCCTACCCGTGAGTTGTTTGTTTCCACTTTGGATCTTGGGGAGTAGTGGTTGGGACCAAGGGGCTGGCCCTTGATTTATCGGTGTCCTTTGTTGTCAAGGGGTAGATGATGATTGGCCTCGGGTGGTGTCAAATCGGTTTTAGGCCTTCTTTGCCTTTTGGCGGTGCTCCGAAGCCTCGGGGCCACGAGACTTGGGTTTGGTCTTAGTCTGATCCGAGACTTCCCCTTTTCTTTAAAGGCGGGGTTAGGAGACATGATTCCCTACGGTTGTTCTGACAACCATATGGGCCGTCGATTCAATGTTTGTGACAAGGGATGGGTCCTTTTGAAAATTTGATTGGCTCGGATGCGGGTAAAGCACCAAATTTTTCTTCACAGGGGATATCTGTACCCGGTAACACTTGCAAACCACAAGAGACAAACCTAGGATACGAAACATATTTACGTCCCTAGTTTTGCTCTGTAACTTGATTCGAGATCATAAATGATCTCCCCTATGTCGACAGTAACCCCATTCATCAAGCGGTATGCCATCATCAACTAAATAGAGTTAACTTGTTCGGTGGATGAGTGGTTCCATGAGAGACTGAATCACAAATGTGAATAGGATCCTCGAGCCACGGAAATGAACTCTTGGTATTTGGGGTCTTGTCAACGTTGGATCTAAAACAATTTGTTTTAACCCATCCTTGACTGTGGAGGGTTCGGGATGGGCGACATAAACACCTTTGTTGTAATCTAACCTGTTGAGGTTCAAAATGTTTTATAATCCGGTGGTGGTGTTGCCCAGATTAAGGCGAACACGATGAGATATTCCTGAGAGGTATAAGGTTGTTCCCATCGGTAGGGTGTCGGGTCAAGGCCTTAGGTTGTTGCCCAAAACTCCTTGAGGAGGTTTTGGTATAGTATAGAGGACGAATAAAGACCGTTTCGATTGGGCGATTATACAAAAATTTCATAATGTCTTTATAAGTGAGACGTTGAAGGATATTCAAAATTGCCTATGACATTATTTGTTTCAAATTCAACGTTGCTAACATCGCCTACCAGTGAAACAAGCGGAAGAGATTGTGTTCTTGCCATTTCCATGAAAAAAGGGTTTTAGGGTTTTGAAAAGAATAAGTTAACAAGAACAATCAAAGTTTTGTATCTCTTAAGTTGTGATGAAAACTTTTGTAAAGGCTTACAAAGAAGATTTTTGAAATGATTTGAAGAACACGATGATTTACGGTTTTGAAGAGATTTTGACGAGTTTGTTTGTAGAAATCAATGTGTGTGTTTTAATATTTATGAGAGGGTATTTATAGAGTGGTGAGAGGGTGGTTTTGCATAAGCGTGGATATGTAAAGGCGGTTTTGAAGCGTTTGAAATTCCACATTTAATGCCACCCGCCTTACCATGATAAAATCCGTATTTTAAGGGAATAGTTTGATTACTGCGGTAAAGTGCACTTTTGCGTAATAAAATATCCATAGGATATTTTATGTGAAGAAAACATTTAATGCAGTGGGATGAGGTAAGTGAGAGGCCACGACGGTAAGACATATATTCATATATTAAATTGGCATAGTTACCAACCTAGGACATTTAAGTAGCGATACTTGGATCATTTGGTTACTCATTCAATGCTCAATATCAGCTATCGGGGTCCCGAATGAGTCTTACTCATTCGGTGAGAGGATGTTTTGTGGGTTTCGTTCGGGGAAGAGGAACCATTTGAGAACTTCGAGATTGGTTTTCGGATGCACGACCTTGATGTCAAGCATTCCCAATTCAAACTTCGGTCTCTGAAGGTAGGTTCATCCAATGGTTTGGTGAAGATATCATCTAATTGATATTGATAGGGATGAAATGGAGTTCTATGTCTCCTTTCATTATGTGGTCCACGATGAAATGATATCGATATCAATGTGTTTGGTTCTTTGGTGGAGGGCAGGATTGTTGGAGATTGCAATAACTTTGGTGTTATCCGGAAGATGGGTACCATTTTGTAATGGATGTCATAGTCGCTAAGTTGACTTTTCATCCATAATACATTAGCACAACATCTTCTTTGACTACATACTCAACCTGTGAAGACATAGCCAACGATTGTTGCTTTTTAGCACTCCAACAAACCGACTTTCCTCAAGAAGTGCGGGACCACGAGGTACTTTTCTGTCCATGTTGCGACCAACATAATCAGTCGAGAATACCCTTTGAGGTCAAACCACGAGCACTTTGGATAGTAAAGTCAAGGCTTGGGTTCCCCGGTGTCGAGAATTCTCTTAGCTGCGGTGAGATGGGATTCTTTAGGATTATCTTGATATCTTGCTATTAGGCAGGTGAGAATTGGATGTACGGTCTAGAAAGCGATTAGATACATCGGTGAGCCTACAATCCATCACGAAATGAGTTTGATTAAGCGATTGCCGGTGAGTCGGGTCCAAGGTTGTTTGGAGGGACCATTGGTGTCTCCATTGAAAGCCGATCGAGATATCTCATATTTCTTCAAGAGATTTCTTGTGTATTTCTCTTGGTGATGGATATTCCTTTATCGGTTTGCACGATTTGCGGTCTAAGGAAGTATGTGAGTTCACCCATCATGCTCATTTCAAACTTCTTTGTCATTATTTTTTCAAGCTGTTTGCAAAGAGTATAGTTTGTTGAGCAAAGATGATGTCATCAACATACGCTTGAACCATTATCACATCTTGTTTTGTTACGTAGACAAGCGATTGTGTTGTCTATCTTTCCTCGGACAAACTTGTTTTGGATCGGGAAGGCCGAGAGAGTTTCATACCATGCCACAGGGCTTGTTTAAGTCCATAGAGGGCTTTGTCAAGCTTCTGAGACATAGTCGAGGAAATTCACTACTCTCAAGCACAGGAGGTTCTTGAACATATACATCTTCCTTGAGATCACTATTTAAGAATGCACTTTTAACATCCATTTGGTAGAGCCTAAAGTTCATGTATGTTGCATATGCAAGGAAGATCTGATGGCTTCCATTCTTGCAACAGAGCAAATGTCTCATCATAGTGATATGCTTATTATTGTAACCTTTGGCTAGAAGTCGGCTTTGTTTTAATGGCGGTCGCGGTTTCATCAGTTTGTTTCGAAAACCCACTTCATTCCTATGACTACTACATCTTGAGGACATTTGATCAAGGTCATGACCTTGTTTTTATCAAGCTATTGCGATTCTTCTTGCATAGCTGAACCCGGCTTGGGTATTTTAGAGCCTCGGTGACACTTTTGGGTTCTATATCGATAGGTGTCGGCATATAGATATTCATTGGTGAAGCTACGGTTAAATTAGCGACCATGCTTCTAGTGAGCATGCCCTCGGTGGGTTCGCCAATAGCGTTTACAAGCTCGATGTCACGAGATTTTGTCCACTTACTTTGTGGTCTAGGATCCGAACTTGAGGAGGTCTTTGGAGACTCGGGAGTGAGTTCGGTACATTAGCGACAAAATCATTAAGAACATCTGTTGAGATGTCTTGTTTAGGTTGGGTTTCATGAATCAAGTACACGATCATTTGGATCGATGTTTCTATCCCAGCATGGGTGATTGATTATCAATGAATTCACCGATAGTTGGTTGGGGTAGGTTACGAGGTAAGACATAATATGAGATGTCGGCATCGACGATATGAGGAATTGATTTCGATGTTGAACTCATCGGGAGGATATCTTGATGAGTCATCAATTCTATTTCCTCCATCGAGGTATTGGTGAACGATGCTTTACGAACTTTCATCAAAGGTGACATGAAAGGTTTCCTCAACTTGTTGTCTTACGGTGTTAAACACCACGAAGGCTTTGGAGATCGATGGTAGCTTAAGAAATATTCATCATCGACTTTTGCATCAAATTTGCCGGTGATCCTTGTGGTTATGAATAAACACGGGACACCCAAACACATGAAAGGCGATGTCACGAAGTCTACCTGAAAGTCTCATATGGGGTTTTATTATGTCTTTTGACAATGATTGACTGTTTTGAGTGTAACAGCGGTTTTGATCGCTTTAGTCCGAGAAATGCTTTGAGAGGGTGAGCCATTTAACATGGTTCTTCTTTGCCTCGATGAGAGTTCTTTCCTTTCGAAACCCCATTTTGTTCGGGGTTATAAGGAGATGAGAAATTTAGAAATTCCTTTTCATCACGAAGCTTTCAAGCTCTTGATTTACGAACTTCGATTACCATTGTCGGTTTGATTTGTTTATGATAATGTCATTCGGTTTCAATGTTTCGATGAATGACATTATTGTATCACCACCGACTCTTTTGGAAAGAAAGTATACCCAGTGTATCTTGAAAACTCATCAACAATAACAAGTGTATACTTCATGCCGGAATTGATCGGGACCCGACGGGTTCAAAGAGATCCATATGCGAGGAGGTGAAGCGACTTTTGATGGAGAAATTTTGTTTGGTTTTGAAAGATGCTCGTGGTGTTTACCTTTTTCACAAAGGCGAGCATGGTTTGTCTTTGCAAAACCGGTGATGGTAAGCCAAGGACCTTGTTTTGTTTTGCGAGTTGTTGATATTTTTGAAGTTTAAGTGAGAGAGTCTCTTGTGCCCGACGGTTGATAGACTCGATGACTTTGGCAAAGAGACAGTTCCATCTTGAGAAATAGTAGACATGTCTAAGACATAAACATCATCTCTTCTAGGGCTATCAAAGAACTTCTTTATTGGCATTGAAAATGGTACCTTGTTTGTCATTGAATTTCACAATGTACTTAGCATCACATAGTTGGTCGACATCGATGAGATTGTATTTGAGACCATTGACATAAGCAATTCTAGAAGACTATTCCATTGCAGTTCTTGAACCATAACCTTGATGGGACATTATGAGTTATCACCAAATACTACCTTGGGTCTGGTTCCTTTACATACTTGTGCGAGATACTCCTTCACACTAGTCATGCTTCTTGAGCATCCTTTGTCTAGATGCCAAATAGGCTCTGGCGTGTCTCTGCACAAATAGTAAACTGAATTAGTTTCTCTTAGTGACCCACTTGCAGTGGGCTTGGGTTTCAAGGTCTCTTTGCTTTTGCAATCGATTCATGGTCGGTGGTTGAGTGCATTGTGCTACCATGTGGTTTGCATTTAGAGACTAAGGAAGACTCAATGATTTTGGGTTGTTTTGCACTTCTCCTCGCATGAATGACACCGTCATGTTGGGATGTCTCATGAGTGGATTTCCATATATCACAACATGTGTTCATAAGGCAGTCATCGATGATGATCATTAAACCCAGCGATGCGGCAAGAGGAAAATGTTTTGCTCTATTCTTGAGAGCTGTTTTGGAAGATGAAGCATCTTGATGACCAACTTTGGTATAGTTTGCTTTCTTGTGAGCTTACATTTTGTAAGTGATGCAGATTCGTGATCATCCTTATTGCGGATCATACAATAAAGGATTCTCTAGCGGTTGTCGGTGGTATGACTAGTGTAATGACACAACTCACACTTACCTTGGGTTTGTTGGTGGATTTTAATTTTGATGAGCTAGATGAGGCCGACTTAGTTTCCTTGATTGAATCGGGGCTTTTCGATGGATTCCAACTTTTACATCGACTTCCTCACAAGCTCGATAAGTTCTTCAATTTAGTCGACTTGATTGGGGACAGAGGATGTTGAAGTCTCGGAGGAGTAGACTCTTGTTGGATTTGTTTTGTTTGTATTTGCGGATGGTTCTACCAAGTCCAAACCTTTCTTTTGGTGAGTGAGGATTGAATTTTAGAGGAGTAAGCTCAGAGCTTGGATCGGCACCAGAAGAAGTTTCGTGGGTGGAAGCGGTGTTTGAGATTAGCTTGAGACTCGAGATGTGTTCGGTACACTGGGCACATCGAGAATCTAGCATGCTCTTAAGAGCTTGGCTCTCGTGCTCAAGAATCCTTCCGAATCGAAATTTGGAAGCTTACTCTCGGGATTAACCCATTCAATCCAATCACTTTGGAATTTGGGTTGTCGACATATTGGTAATCATACCACGCAACACAAATGGTTTTGAACTTTGGTCTTTGTTGTGAGAGTTAGGAGATGATCTTCACATATGACTCTTTTTTTGCTCATCGGGGCACCCACAACATCAAAGACCACAGATTCTTAGCGATCCAACTATCAAGAATATCTTGTACCTTTTAAGTTCATCTTGAAGAGCCCGATTTCTCTTAACTAGTTCGGTGTTTTGAATTTGCAAAGTGACCTCAAGCTTGGCTTGTTTTAAAATAAGCAGTTCATCTCTACACTTGTTAATTCAAAACTTAGCTTGTTGTATTTTGAAAAAGATTTAGTCTTTGCTCTTCTCACGAACTTAAGGTCAACATTAAGATAATTCATATAAGATCGCCAATCGAGTCATCATCCATAGAAAGTAAGATGTTTACCTTCTTCATTGTGATGTTGACCCATTCCCGCTTCGGCATGATTGTTCCCAACAAACTAGCTTGTCCTCATCGAGAGGGCCATCGAGCTGTGACATGCACCATTTCATCATCGATGATCTTGGCTCTTCATCGATCGAAGGTTTCAAAGAACGAGGCCTTTGTTTTTACCCCGCATGATTTACACTTTGGTTTTTATGAGGATTGGCCTCAAGCAATACAAGCTTAGCTTTTACTTTCTTATACTTGGTTTCTGACTTTGTTTTGATCGAGTTGTTTTGAAAATTTTGATGAGACCGAAAGATTTTTGGTTGAAATTTGCTAAAGCTCAAGTTGGTTTGACCACGATGGTTTGTAGAGGGTTCATAAATTGTTTTGAAAAGATCTTTTGCAAAATGACCTTTTGTGACACTTAAAACATTCAATGTCCTCATTAGCTTTAGCGTTTGAAAAACTTTGTTTCTTCGAATAAACCTTTTAGAGTTAGCGAGTGCTCTTTCACGAAACTCAATATTTAAATCGCTCGGTACTCTAGCTTGTCCTCTCATCTGCCTCATCATCCGAGTTTTCCTTAAAATCTTGAATCACATTGTTAGAATAAAAAGCGGTTGACACGAGTTGGAAATGGTTGTCGAGGACTTCTTGACTTCACGAGATTTTTCAAGTCGTGGTATCGTCTGCTGATGAGGTTTTCCTCATAGACAAATTTCTCATAAATTTCGTGAAGCTCAAGATTACGAATGTGGTTAGCATTCCTTAGTCCCGAGAGAAATTCAACCATTTCTCGTGGAGACTGCTTACAAAACCAACATTGATTTCATGTTTGGACAATTTTACACCATCATTTGAAAGTTCATTTAACAAAGTTTTGTAGGGTGTAAGTTTGAGACATAGTTTCGAGTCCTTAGCTCAAGGTATTATACTCAAGTTTCGTGTCCATAATCCTGTTTTCCTTGGTATCGATGGACCTTCATGACTATGAACCGTGTCATCGGGTTTTTAGGCAGATTACGACTTATGACCGATACATAATATCATCGGGAAGACATGATATGATGATACTTTTGAGTCTTTGGTCCTGGTTGACCACTCTTCTCTCATCCTCGAAGTTCATCGAGCTTGTGTTTAGCAAACCTTCAAACAATCTTTGAGATAAATTTACCTTCATTTATATACTTGATATAATAAGGTTTCATCCCAATCAAATAGCAAAGCATACGCTTTTCCATTTGTTGAATTTTTCAACTTCAAGTCTAGGGCAACAATTGAATAAGCTCCACCCTTTTATCGACTAGTTAGGGTACATCAATTTCACCATTTAGGATCCTAATTTAAAACTTTTAAAGCGATCTAAAACAGTTTTATAATTAGCCCGGCTCGATACCACTTGTTGTTCCCTATTCACTATCGCTTAAAACAATTAAGTACTTAAAACAATTTAACGTTGAACAATGGTGAAATTAAAGCAAGTAAAACACACAAAGTAATTTTCAACATCATATTCTTTATTAGAAATTAATCAAAAGAATCGTTACCCAAGTACTTATGAATAGTACTGGGATTGAAATGACAAAGTTTGGTGACTCTCTCTAAGCTCAAAGCTAAGTCCGAGCACAACTCTTAGAACCCATCGAGCTATCTCGGGGATAAAGTTATGTTGGAGGAGTGAAAAGATGGCTCATGCGTGTATGTGTGTTTTACAATTCACAAGTTTAATCTTTTCACTCCATCTCTTATGCTATTTATACATGTATGATTTTTGACTCTTTCTAAGTGACAACCGACATCATACGTAAGACAAAATCTCGATGTATTTTGTCTCTGCTCTAAAGACTATTATAGGTAAGAGACAAGACTACTTTCCTAAGTTCGTTGATGACATCGAGCTCGATCTTCGCCATTCGTGGAAAGTTGACTTTGGTTGATAAGTACTTCGCCTTATCCGATTCAAACTTATCCCGCCATGTCCCGCTCATTCTTCGATCTTTACATCCTTCGCCTCTACTTCACTTATCTTGATGTAAGTAGTTGGAGAGAGTCTTAGGATTGATGAGTTATTGTCATTACTCACCGAATCCATCATCTCTACTTGACTCCGCCTTCACCCTTTAAGTTCCGCCCATCGAGGTGGAGAGACTTCTTCTAGCCTCATCTTGAGTATCAGGAAGATGACTCACCGAGACTATGCACTCAATGACCTGTTAGTGTTTAACGGACTAAACACTTGGACTATTTTCTATTCAAATCCTAGATTAAGGGGTTTGGGTATTTACTGAACCCAACAAAATCTATAATAGTACTCACTTGAAACATGTTTATTATTATTCTTATAAGTATACCGATGTTATTTGACTAGTTGTAGTGGTGATCTCATTTACATTTTTTACTTCTTTATTAAGATCATTATAAACAAGTGTGATAATATTATCAACTTCACCACTAAACCATACTTTAATTAACATTAAATATATCTCACAATATACTCTCACATAACACAATTACTTTTTGTCCTTCCACAACATGGTCATACAAACAACCGAGTCATGCAAGAAATGGGATGACAACATGGTGGTGGGGAGTAGTGTAGAGGTGACAACACAGTTGTGAGGAAAGGACGTGTTTTCCAACCCAATGTTACATTTGATCTAAGGATGGTGGTAATAAAGGGAAGAAGACACATTTTATATCCCCCATGCACACGTCTCCCTTATAACAAACACCCCTGTTTCACGCGTCTTTGGTGGGGTTTTAGAGAAGCCGGTTGTCCCAATGACCGAGTTGTGGAAGAAAGAAAAAAGGATTGTGTGCGTGTAATATTGGTTTTATGAGGTATATTTGTGTTTAAGTGAGTTATATTTGGGTAATGAAGTTGATTATCTTATTACACTATGTTGGTGATGTTGAAAAAGTAATATCTCGCTGAGTTGACAGTCATGTTATCAGTCACTATTAACTATTAACACCACCCTAAGATTAAATCACTTTCTTTGAATAGCATGCATACACTTACCTTCACTAAATGAGTGTCTTGATGTTACTTGAGAACTCAACCTCCTGGTTCAGAAGGATTGTGCAACATTCAGTAACTATCGTAAATGTTTAGTTAAAGAATTAAGAAAATGTCAAAGAAAAGAAGTGATAGGTTTAGAGTAGGGCTGAGCATCGACCCCATATCGGACCGAACCGATCAATACCGAGACCGGATTAGCGCAAAAGCCGAGACCGAGGACCGGACCGAATGTGGTCGGTCCGGTTCGGTCATGTCTCGGTCGGTCGGTCCGGTCCATTCCGGTGGTTTGATCAGCCTTAGTTTAGTGGTTGTTTGAGTCTGCATTATGAATACTAGCAGGGTACCTGCGCGTTGCGGCGACGAGTATTATGAAATAATTTTTTTCGGTGAATCATATATTTTAGTTTGTTACGTTCTTTTTGACAATAAATTTACGAATATCAAGAATATCACTTGTGATATTTTGAATATCACAGAATATCACTTGTGATATTGTGAATATTCTGAATTTCATGTGACGGATCACAATATCATTTGTGATATTCAGAATGTCACTTGCGATATTCACAATATCATTTGTGATATTCAGAATATCACTTGTCATATTCTGAATATCACAAAATATCACTTGTGATATTCAGAATACCACTTGTGATATTCCGAATAACACTTGTGATATTCATAAATGCATGAAAACGTCTAAAAATGGCCGAAAACATTTAAAAACAGACGAAAATGTAAGAAAACGGACGAATATGTATGAAAACGTAAAAACACATATGAAAACAGACGAAAACGTATGAATAATGGATGAAAACGTAAAAAAACGGACGAAAATGTATGAAAATGGACAAAAATGTATGAAAACGGACAAAAACGTATTAAGAAGGGAGAAAACGTAAGAAAACGTATAAAAATAGACGAAACGTATGAAAGCGAAGAAAAAACGCGAATTAAAAAAAACGTTGATATAAACAAAAAACATGAGTTAAAAAAAAATAAAAAAAATATGAATAAAAAAGAAAGACAAAAAGACAAGAAAAAAAACATTGACTTATGTTTATATTTAAATCTTAGGTTAATCCTCACAATTAGATCAAACTAGATGGATAGTAGGAATTTGTTCTTTAGTAAGCACCAAAATAAGAGTAAGCATTTAAAAAATTTTCTTTGGTACGTTTGGTATAGAGAATTTCAAAGAAACGAAATGAGTTAGTGACTAGAAATTCAGAGAATATAAATCAGTAGAGAATTTTGTTCAATTCTAATGTTTGGTAACAACAGAGATTTGACCCGAGAAATTAAAAAAAAAATATATTTTTTTAAAATAAAATTTTGTCATATGAGAGACTCACATGTATTTGTTTATTATTATTTTTTTAAATTTAAAAAGAGTATATTTTTTCTAAATAACAATTCTAAAAAATATAATTTTTTTTTCTAAATATTTAAAATATATATATATATATTTTTAAAGTTTTATTTTTTTACATTTTATAAAAAATTATTTTTATAAAAACTTATTTGAAAATAAAATTAGAAAAATTTATTTTAAAAAATATTTTTAAAATAAAATTTAGTTTTTGAAAATTTTATTTTTATAAAATTATTTTGTTTTTTTAAATGTATTTTTTTCCTAAAAGATATTAAGAAATTATATTTTTTTTAAATAATCTATATCACATGTAAGTTTAGAAAAGAAAAATACGTATTGTAAAAAATATATTACAAAAAGTAACGAGTTCCATTTCTCCAATTTCCCAAATAATAGTGATATAAATGAAACTTCAAAAATTACATTACCAATTCTCTATCAATTATCTTCAATTCTTCACATTTTGATTTCTCTCATCTACCAAACAATGAAATTCACTTCATTTTCATTTCTCTTGTCTCAGTTCTCTCTACCAAACACACCCATATAGTCTATTGTTTTGGGGTTGTCCTAAATTAATTGTTCAATTCTAAAAATAAATAGAAAACATAAATCAAGTTTATCATATTAACTTTACTTGAAGTTATTATTACAAACTTTAAATAAGTTACAAATTTATTGGTTAAAAGTAAAATTATTTTTTGTGCAAAAAGTAAGAAAAAATAGTTTTAATGATTATGTTTTCTTAACGATTTTTTTTTTTTTTTTTTTTTTAACAATTGTTTTGAGACGAAGTGAGTATAACTTTTTATTTTATAAATTTGATTTGCCTCTTTCCATATATTATAGTTGTTTTTAAAGTTTGCTTTAGTACGTTGGTTTTTTACCTAGATGAGAGTCATTAACGTAAATATATAGTAATATATAACGTAACAATGCATTTTTGTTCATTTCACTTGCTAAATTCCTATTCTTAAATGATCTAATTTACTAAATACTAACAATTGATTATTGTGATATCAAACAACAAAAGCAAACCCAAACACTAATTTTGCATTTAGTTAGGGGAAAACACTTTTATTTTTCATAAAATGTTTTGTGAAAAACAAAGATAACAGAGAATCAGAGATTGCGTTAACAAAATGTTTTTCAAAAAACAAAATAATTTAACAAGAAAAATTACAAAATAATTTTTTTTTATAATTTATTTTTTTCTTTGTAACCTCCAACCCCCTCCCCTTTCTTCAAAATATAAAATATACACATTAATTAAACACGTTTTTTATATTTTCAAATGTCTTTTAGAGATAAGTTTTCTATTCAAATTTTTACAAAACTAAAAATAAAAATTACGATATTTTTTTCTCCAATTAAACTCATCTTAAATATTTTAAATTGCATTTTGATAGAACTGATTATCTAATTATGAGTTTTCAAAATTTTGAGTTTTAATCGGGATATGTAAATGGTTAAGGAAACATTTGCTCTTATTTATGAGAGGTGAGTTGGAAAGAAAAATAAACAAAAGAACAAAAAAGTGGGCAACTATTTGAAGGGATAGGTCATGGACATCACATCAAAAACAGAATCTGGCAAAAGGGTAAATTGGACATTTACTTTCTAGGGTGAAGTCTAGGATGCAATGTGTTAAAAGCTGAAATAAAACAGTGCATGTCATCAAAATATCCAAACTTACGCGACATTCCAGCGCGTGTTTTACAGACGCGGTCCTTGTTCATGGACCATCTTTTTTGTTTATTCTGTCGAGTCAAATAGCTTGACTAATAAAAGTGACTGTATGTTGACCAATTATAACCTTTTCTTTAACTAAAGTTGAAAAATTAAATATGTCTATTAATTTTCTTTAATTATTTTTAAATAATGAGATCATAATATTTTCGAGATTTAAAAGGTGGGGATGATGATAAAACCCTCACATGTCATTCTTGCACCTTTATATTTTTGATAGTCTTTAAAATGATTTTTATGCCTTGTGATATGCTTAATAACAGGTTTAAGATGGGTAGTAAAATCAAAACTGAATATCAGGTTGAAGAAAATGATAAGTTTTTCAATCACTATTACATGTAATATAAATGCGACTTGGTGCTATAACTTAGACTTTAATAATTGTTTTTTTAACTAGACTTATGAGATTTTCATACTAAATAAAACTCGTTTGATGTGTTTTACTATTTTACCGGGTCATGCTAAAAGAAACTAGTCTTTAAAAGTAGAAATTGGCCTGGATTAGGCCTAGATGGGCTGGGTAGAAACAATTTAGATTTAGAACGGCTAATCACCCACGAGACGAGACCAATTTAATTTTTGATAACTGGGCCGTAGCAATTTACATTGTCTTTTTTCTCCTTTTATTTCTTTCACATCAATATTTGTGGATTTTGGCACTTCTTCTATCTCTATAATCAATAGTAGGCTTTAATTTTAAAAATAATTACCTAAAAGGCCTAATAACCAACATATGAGCTAAAAAATATCGCTTTACCAGAATAAACTTTCAGCGCACCCCACCTCACCTTGATTAGGCTTAGATGGGCTGGGTTGAGGAAGAGGAGGAGATGGTGAGGATTGTGGTGTACTATGGTTGAGGGTTGACGACGCATATGCTGATAAGCGCATGGTGTGGTGGCGTGCGCTGAATATTTATTCTAGTAAAGTGATGTTTTTTAGTTCATATTTGTTAACTGAGTTGGTTATTTGGCCCTTTGGATACTTATTCTTTTCTTTGTATAAACTATAAAGTCCTTCATTGCAAATGGATAAAATAATCGATTTATAAATAGTCCTGAACCTAACGGAATAGGTTTTAGGAGAAAAAAAAAGGTCCTACCTTTTCCTTTTGAAAGCAATTAAAAGAAGCAGTTCATGATCATAAGCAATCACAAAAATATGTCTTATAATTTGAATGTCATATGATCCGTAGAAAACTTGCATAAAGCATGAGTTATTGTCCAATTAGTACACGCCGATGAGAACATGATCAACATATCAAAGCAACAAAAACGTGACACAACTTCCTCAGGGTCTCATTTCGAATAAAAAAGATACGACTTTATTAATACGTGTGTCAAAGTGAGTTCATTTGTGTCATTTGCACATCACTATCATATTTCAACTGCAATTTTCGCAGCCAAGCTTGTAAATAAAATTAAGCGGTAATTATTTTGTGGATTGACAATTTTACATACACACAATTCTGTTTATGTTTAACAAATAAAAGAATTGAATTATGAAAATTGTTCATCAAAACACACTTGGAGTCGTAGTCTGGTACTTCTTTTGCATTGATACGATCAAATGTACGTTCTTAATCAAACACTATAGCTGATATTTTGTGCAAGGTTTTCAACTTACCGAGATACCTCAAACAATTACATAAACTGTAAAAAGCCCCATCATATTTTATATGCACATTCTTGTCTTTTCTAAATGTAATGTTACTGCTTTTATCAATATTGTCATGTTTAGATTTTCAGTGTCACAACTCACAACTTAAGCTTAGTATCTATAGAGTTACTAGAGTAGTTTGTACATTGGTCCAAAGTATAAGGACTAATAATGTAAATAGTTTACAATACAGTTAGTTTGTTTCTCCTTCCTCCTGTATATAAGTCTTTCTACTTCATTTTGTAAACACAACTTCATCAATAACAAATCACTTTTTCTCTCAATTTACTTTCCGCTTACATTTTGATATGGTATCAGAGCACCAGGCCGATCGATCCTAACCAATTTCTAACCGTTTTCTGTTCTTGTCAGTTTTCCCCAATTAAACCCTAATTGATTGATTTTGTTAAATTGATCAAATTGATTGTTCAATTTCATCAAGAAACTTGTTCTAATCAAGGTTTTAACAATGGCGAATGGAAATAATGGTACTTGTGGTTCGATGATCATGCAGGCGTTAATGGTGGTAATACTAATCGATTTCGAAATGAATGTTAATGATCCGTTGTATTTGGCGGTCGATCATCACGGAATGATGTTAACTACGCCTTCAATGGAAGCAATTTTATGGGATGGAGTAGAACAATTAAGATGGCTTTAGGGGCAAAGTTGAAATTAGGGTTCATAGATGGATCGCACCCAAACCACCGGTGATTGATAATAAGCATCAAAGATGGATTCGATGTGACTATATGGTTACATGTTGGATATTGAATTCCATGATTCTTTGAACTTTCGATTCTTTTTGTATTCTCGATCGCTAGTGATCTTTGGAAGATCTTGAAGAAAGATATGGTCAAAGTAATGGTCCTTTGATTTACCAGTTGAGAGGAGTTAAGTAAGGTGATTCAAGGAAATTTAAGCTCATTGCTACTTATTTTACCAAATTGAAGAAGTTTTGGGATGAATGCGGTCTTTGAATGGTATTCCGTTTGTTCTTGTGGTAAAATGAGGAGTGTACTTGTGGCATTACTGAGAAATTCATTGAAATTGATAGTAGGTCCAAGTTGATGCAGTTCTTGATGAGGTTAAATGATGATTTTGAATCAGTCAGGAATCAGATTTTGTCAATGGATCCATTACCAAACATCAATAAGGCCTACTACATAGTTCAATAGGTGGAAAAACAGAAGCAAGTTACTCATTCTGTGGCTGATCCAACTGCTTTCTTTGCTAATACTGGTTCTAAGGGAAACCAAGGGCCAAGAAGGGATAGCGAGGGAAGTTAGAAATGATAAAGTATTGTACTCATTGTAAGCAAGATGGTCATTTGTTTGAACAATGTTTTGAGAGGTTGGGTTATCTGATTGGTACAAGGGTAAAAAGAACAAGAAAGGAGGAAGAATGGTGGCACAAGTCAATGCCGATTTTGAGTCTTATATGCGACATGATACTCCATTTGATTTTGTTGGTGAGAATGATGTCAATGGGGTAAAGGTGAATTGGATCAAAGGATGGTAGGCTGCAGTTTGTCGGGAAATGATGAAAATGTTTAAGGGTAAAAGTGTTGATCAAAGCAACTTCTTGGTACTTCTAATGCACATGCGTGTACTTATTTTTATGGTTGCAAACCTTGCTTGAAAGTGTCTTTTCATGTATCTTTAAATGCATTAACAAGATACTTGAAAGTAGACATTATAGTTGATTGGATTGTGGACACAGGGCTTCGATCATATGTCACCTCACTTGCATCATTTAAGTGTGTTAGAATACTTAAGTGCCCAATAAGGATTAAATTACCGATGGAACTAGCAACCGGTTACCAAAGTAGGCAACATTCAAATCAATACCACTTTGACTCTTTACAATGTGTTCTATGTGCACGATTTCCAAGTAAACTGTTATCGATGAGGAAAACTCCTTAAAACTCGAGTCTCATTGCCATTTTCCTCCCACTATGTTTTCTTCCAGGACCCTTCAACTAAACAAGTGCTTGCTTGGGAGAAGGACACACAATCTCTACATCCGCAAACCTTCAACTTCTCACCCACAAAATCTATCTGTTTTCCTACTAATTCGCTTTGTCTTCATTTGTTAATAAAGCGCATTTCCTAGTGATGTATCGGTTGATCTGTTTCATTCTAGACTTGGTCACACTTCAATTATCAAAGATGCTTCATGTAAACAAATGTAAACATGAAAATCTTTCGAATTCAAATGTGATACATGTATGCTAGCTAAACAACATAGGTTGCCTTTTCCAAAAGTCATACAAGATCTTGATCCTTTTGAACTCTTACATGTGGATTTATGGGGTCCTACAAAGTCCTCGCATTGAATGGTGCACACTATTTTTCACTATTGTTGATGATAACTCTAGATGCACCTGGACTTATTTAGTTCATACTAAAGATCAGGTGTTGTCTATTTTATCTGATTTCTTTGCTTACATTGGTAACCATTTTGATGCTAAGCCTAAATTTGTAAGATCAGATAATGGTACTGAGATTGTTAACAAGGAATGTGTGGCATTTTTAAGAAAGTGTGGTATAGTTCATCAAAGGTCCATGGTTTACACACCTCAACAAAATGCTGTGGTAGAAAGAAAGCATCGGCATTTGTTGGATACTGCTAGAGCTTTAAAGTTTCATGCAGCTTTGCCTGATAAGTTTTGGGGGGATTGTGTTTTAACTGCCACTTTTCTAATTAATAAAATGCCAATGGAGATCTTGGATTGGAAGACACCCTTTGAAATTTTACATGGTACTCCTCCTAGTTATGATAGTTTGAGAACTATAGGGTGCTTATGTTATGCTGCTGTCACCAAACCACATAAGGACAAGTTTGCACCCAGAGGTATTAGATGTGTACTTATAGGGTATCCTCCAGGTCAAAAGGGCTATAAATTGTATAATCTTCACACAAAGGAAGTATTCTGTAGCAGGGATGTTATTTTTCATGAGACAGTGTTTCCTTTTAAGAAAGAGGTTCAAGTTCCTAATTACTTTGAAAAGCTTTGGCACGATTCAGAGGTAATTGAAGAAGATGTGGTTTTGGATAGTTACGTGCAACATAATGTGGGAAATTCGAGGTAAATGTTGTTCTATTCACGGTTCCATTTCTGGCAAGATCTTGAAGCATTAGCGATACCTCAAGTTGAGATACATTTACATTCCTAATCAATCTTACGAATCATCAATTCCAACAAGGAGATCATCAGTCTACTACTCAACCTGCATGGCTAAAAGATTTTGTTATTGGCAAACACGAGTTTCCATGGCAACAACAGTTAAACAACCAATTTATCCTTTATTTAATGCTAAGGATTACGATGAATATCCGAGAAGATTATGTAGCTTCCTTGGCACATGTCTTAGCGATCTAGAACCCACTCATTACTCACAAGCGACCTCGGATCCAAAATGGGTGAATGCCATGGATAAAGAATTACATGCTTTAGATGTGAATGACACTGGGAGCTTACTTTTTACCGAGAAGGAAGAAGGCAATTTCTTCAAAGTGGGTCTATAAGATTAAATTTCTTCCTGATGGTACAGTTGACAAATACAAAGCAAGGTTGGTCATTAGAGGTTTTGATCAAAGGAAGGACTTGATTACAAACACACCTTTTCACCGGTTGCAAAAGCGCCTACTATCGAGTTCTTATTCTATTGCCCTTTGCCAAGGATGGCCTTTACATCAATTAGATGTACAATGCTTTTTACATGGTTATGTGGAAGAAGATATTTACATGAAGCCACCGAGGGGTATACCAAAGCTTTGCACGGTCAAGTTTGCAAACTCAACAAGTCCCTTTATGGTCTCAAAGCAGGGCTTCAAGACAATGGAACCAAGAGCTTTCAAGATTTCTTACTTCATTGGGATATGTACAATCAAAGCATGATTATTCTCTGTTTGTTAAAGCACAGGAGAATCACACAATGGCTTTGGTATATGTTGATGATATTCTTCATCGAAATTGTTCTCAAGAGATTACTGATACTAGGTTGGCTTTGGATAAAAAATTCACAATCAAAGACTTAGGTTTGGCAAGATACTTCTTGGGAATTGAAATTTGTACAACAGATCATGGTACTCATTTGCATCAAATAAAGTATGTTCTAGATCTTCTCAAGGATCTTTGGATTGACCGCCAAAACCTACAGTTTTCCTCTCCCGCGAACTTAAAGTTATCATTGGACAAAGGAGCTCTATTTCCGATCCGAATCATCTGAAGGCTTGTTGGAAGACCGCTTTATCTATCCATGACAAGACTGATATATCTTATGGAGTTCAACATTTAAGTCAATTTGTATCTTCACCTAAAGAACCACATATGCAAGCGACTATGCATTTACTAAGATATCTCAAAGGAACAATCTCAAAGGGTCTTTTCTACCCAAGACGGTCTAATTTGAAAGTTGCAGGTTTTCGGATGTCGATTGGGCTTCTTGTTTAATGACTAGAAAATCCTTAACGGTAACGCATTTTTCTTGGTCATTCTTTAATTTCTTGGAAAACAAAGAAACAAGCTACGTTTCTAGATCTTCTCTCAAGCGAATCTGGGAGTATGGCCACAACCACATGTGAACTTGTTTGGTTAACCTATTTGTTAAAGGATCTTCATATCCCGGTCAAGTCCCAATTACTTTGTTCGTGACAACAAAGCATTTCAAACAAATAGCGACTAATCCTTGTTATCATGAAAGAACCAAACATCTTGACATTGATTGTCATTTTACTAGAGACAAGGTACAAGATGGCTTCTACTGCATCGCTTACATTCCTACTAATCTGACTAGGTCGACATCATGACTAAAGCTCTGGGAGCTGCTCAACATACTTTTCTGTCTGACAAGTTGGGTCTTCAAGAAGTTCCAACTTGAGGGGAGGCTATAGAGTTACTAGAGTAGTTTGTACATTGGTCCAAAGTATAAGGACTAATAATGTAAATAGTTTACAACTTAAGCTTAGTATCACAACCCACTAGGGCCGTCTTTGAGAGGGTGCAAGATGAGCGGATCGCTCCAGGCCCCATAAAATTTAGAGGCCCCAAAATTTGTCCAGTTAATAATTATATGTATGTACATATATTTTTCACGAAAAAAAATATTTAGATGATAAAAATATCTTAAATGAGTAATATATTAGAACATTTAGATAACTAATTACATTAAATCTTATAAAATGTGACACTTTATATATAACATTTCTTTTCAAAAAGCCTTCCAGACCCTCAAAATTTCATAAATCCATGACACGGCCGTGCAACCCACGTTTTACTGATTCTTTATTCTTGGCCCAAAGGATAGTTTTTACTAACATTTTTCAGCCCACAATCTCAGTAAGACTCATAAATTCATATGCTTTTGTTATGTTATACTATTTGAAGTTAGAGCCACATTTGAAAACTCAAAAATGTGACCACTTAGAAAGGTATTCATCCGCAACTTTCGCTATTTCACACCTTTCGAATAAAGAAACTTGAATAATCGATCACTTAGAAAGCCATTTAATTTGCTATCCTAAAGATGTAATAGTACATTTTGAATTTTTATTAAATGCATAATAGAACTACTTCTCACCTACGTGCTATGAATTTAGAGGCACATAGTCTTCTTCAACAATTTCTCCAAATCTATCTTTTTCTTCCATAATTGCTATGTTTCTACGCATAAAAATAAAGATGTTTAATAAACACCATAGAACCATTTATGGGCTAAACAAGTTAAGTTACTTCAGTTCTATTCTTTTTATTGTAAGAGTAATTATAAATCTTATACTCGGTAATGTCGAACTTGTAATATTTAAAGAATGTATAACTTGTTTGAAAGACCGGAAGACATATGTTAAAGTCTAATCCAAACAAAGGACACCATTATCTTGAGGATAACATTTACATGTGTTGTGTGCCAATTAGTTTTGCGAGGATATTACACATGCATATATATAAAAGAACTTTAATCTTTGAGAAACCTTATTCAAGTTGATATCTCTAATGCCGAATATTACATGCATATATAAAAGCGTATTTAACACTTTTTTATAAACAAGGAAAGAGAGAATCTGAGCAAGTATAAAGGCGATTGAAGTAATTGCTATCTAAAGGGTCCTCCTATGCAGGCATCCCATGAGTAGGGGGTGGCTGCACTTTTGCAAAGGGGTGCCTCGATTTCCGTGCCAATCATGGGTATTCAATCATTAGTAATGATTAGTTTCTCGATTTCCGTGCAAGTTTTTACAACTTATTTTTACCACTTATACCACTTATTTTTTACAAGTTTTATACAATTTTTTTACATGTTTTTTTATGCAGTTTTTTTTAAGCTTTTTTTATAACTTATACCACTTTTTACAACTTTTTTTTGGTTTTACAATTTTACAAGTTATTTTTGGTTTTACAAGTTTTTATGATATAAATTCGGTTTTAAAACTTTTAAAAACCGTAGTCGGAAAATTTTGAGGCTCGGTTCGAAGGTTGCAAAAGTGAGATTTTATCCCACTTTGCCGTCCATTCGGTTTTCATCATCGCCTCGGAAAGTTGTTAGGCTAAAAATCATCATCGCCGGAAAATTTTTAGGCTCAAACTCGAAGGTTGCAAAGTGGATTTGATCTCACTTTACCGTCCATTCGGTTTTTATCATCATCGCCTCGGAAAGTTTTAAAGTTTTAGGCTCAAAAATCATCATCGCCTCGGAAAAGTTTTAGTCACAAGCGCGACAAAGTCACCGGTTCACATGAATCCGCACAAAACCGCACTCACAAACCGCACAAGCCTCACAAATCTGCACAAGCCTCACAAAACTGCACAAACACAAGACTCACCAGTTTCACAGGTTTCACAAGTTACACAAGTTACACGTTTTGAACATGATTCTCACAAGTTACCACTGCAAAAGTTCACAAGGTGTACTAAGATTCTCAAAAGTTCACAAGGTGTACTAAGATTCTCAAAGGCAATACTTCTCAAAGGCACCCCATATAATCCCAGGTGAAAGCAACAACACCAACAACAATACCAGGTGAAAGCAAGCTACACCAACAAGTGGTCCAGAAACAACACCAACAATAATATAATCCTAGACAGGCACCCCATATAATCTCAGCTGAAAGCAACAACACAAACAAGTGGTCCAGATCAACAACAATCAACAAACAACAGCAACTAGTGGTCCAGATCAACAACAACAATCAACCACCATGTCTAGTTCACCATTTAACACACAAGAGGTAAACAACTTATCAAAGACTCAGATTATTAGCTTTATAGCTCATGTTGGTCGCAAATTCGGTTTTGCCTCGCTAAAACTCTTTAAGTTTTTTTAAAAAAAAATCATCATTGCCTTTTTATTTCATTAAAGTTGCAAAATGACCTTGAATGGTCACTTTACCATCCAAGAATGAAATTTTTTATACCAAAACACTAAGTTTTTTCATTCTGCTTGCAAAGTGAATCACTTTACCATCCAAGAATGCCAATGATAACGTGGGTGCCTTGCCAAGGATAACGTGGGGTGCCTACGTAGGCTTTGCCCACAAAAGGGTCCTCCTATGCAGGCAAACCTGCAAAACAAACATACAAACATATAAGCAAGCAATTTTTAGATCTAAAAGGCAATGATGATTTTTTTCTAAAAAAAAAAAAACTTAAAAAGAGTTTTTTTTTTAACAACGAAACATACGTAACCACCATAGCTTCAAGATCTAACAAGTGTAAAACTTGTTAGATCAAAGTTTTTAGATCTGAAATCTTATCAAATAATCAAAAAAAAGTAAAGTTTTTTTTACCAACCTCAAGTTTATTTCCAAAACACCACAGCTTCAAGATCTAAAAAACATTTCAGATCTAAAAACTTAACTACGAATAATATACGAGCCACAAAACCACCATAGCTTCAAGATCTAGCAAGTGTAAAACTTGTTAGATCTGAAAACTTATCAAATAATAAAAAGAAAGTAAAGTTTTTTTTACCAACCTCAAGTTTATTTCCAAAACACCACAGCTTCAAGATCTAAAAAACATTTCAGATCTAAAAACTTAACTACGAATAATATACGAGCCACAAAACCACCATAGCTTCAAGATCTAACAAGTGTAAAACTTGTTAGATCAAAGTTTTTAGATCTGAAATCTTATCAAATAATAAAAAATAAAGTAAAGTTTTTTTTTTTACCAACCTCAAGTTTATTTCAAAACACCACGACTTCAAGATCTAAAAACATTTCGGATCTAAAAACTTAACTTCTGAATAATATACGAGCCACAAAACCACCATAGCTTCAAGATCTAACAAGTGTAAAACTTGTTAGATCAAAGTTTTAGATCGAAATCTTATCAAATAATCAAAATAAAGTAAAGTTTTTTTACCAACCTCAAGTTTATTTCCAAAACATCACGCTTCAAGATCTAAAAACATTTCGGATCTAAAACTTAACTACTGAATAATATACGAGCCACAAAACCACCATAGCTTCAAGATCTAACAAGTGTAAAACTTGTTAGATCTAACAAGTGTAAAAAGATTTCAGATCAAATAACTGTAACAACGATTTCAAAATGAAACGCGCAAACCACTTAAGCACCACACACGTATACACACAAAAACACAAACACGTCTTTGTATTAACAATATGCCCATTCAGATTGAAGAGCCTGAATATTTTTCTTGTCAAGATGACGTACAAAAATTCCAAAGTGTTTATACGAGCATCGTCGCTTGTCAAAAAAATATGTTAAAGCGAGCTCGGATGTATATACGCCTCACGAATACGGTGTCATTGATGATCTGTCGAAACCGGTCAAGTCTAATCACATAAAGCCGCCACTTGTGAATAACCAACCGTAATGGACTTAAACCGCTTAAAACACAAATACAATGAAGTCTCGGAGAATAAAATGAATTCCGGTCGTTAAGTCCCACGGAGACTCAATGGTGTGTAAACACTTGATCGAGACGATAGAATGATCACTAATGATATGATCGCAAGGAATGGATAGATAATTACACTACTGAAAAAGTTATGAATAACAACGACTTAAATGTAAATTAAGAAAATAAAAAAGATAAAATATATTAAATAAACGCTATCACTATAATTAAAATGATGAGCGTTTAAAACTTAAAACGACGTTTAAATAAAATTACGTAACGCATAAAATAAAGCGTGAAAATAAAGAAGGAAAATACCTACGGATATGAAAATACATTTTACAATCCTAAATATAAAAGAAAATTATTAGAAAAAGAAAATTATTTTTAAAACTATTTATTTAATTATTATTAATTAAAACTATTTATTAGGTATTTAAAATGCACTAAAATATAAGAAAATACAAAATTAACCTAGAAAATAAAATTATAACTTAGAAAAATCTAAAATATGATAAAACTTATTTTAAAACTGAAAATATATTTTTAGACTTTTTATGTATTTATTATTAATTTAATACTATTTAAAACTAATTAAAATGCTAGAAAATACTATTTAAACCAAGAAAATTATGGAAAAATACATTTTAGGCTTTTTATATTTATCTAAACTTAAGAAAAATGAAAAATTATTTTTTTGGACCTTTTCTTAATTTTTTGTATTTAAAGCTAATTAAAAGGCTTAAAACTAAATTAAATCAAGAAAAATACTAAACTGACTTGGAAAAATCTGAAAAATTCAAGAAAAGCTTAAAATTCAAGAAAAGCTTAAAAATACTAAATGATCAAACTATGTTTACAAGACCTAAATACAACTATATAAACAAGTTTTACACTAATGGTGACTACGATTACAAGTACAACAAAAGCAATGAATAGACTTGAAAAGTGAAATGAGATTTCTTACTTACATGTATCCAAGCTGTTTCTCGGGCTAAACCAAACCAAATCCTACATCGACCTAATCTATTTCCAACCTAATCCAATCGCATCAACCCATAGCATAACCAAACCTGCTTGAACCATAATTTCACCCCACGGTTGACTTTCTTTGACCATGTACCAAAATTGTTTGAAATCGAAATGTAAACTTATTCAAAGCTTATAGAGAGCTTAAGTAAACTTGTTTAAGCTTGAAACAAGTAACTAACAACTGGATAGAAGAATTTGAACCGAAAATCTCAACAAGAAACATTAAACATGAAACTTTAATACAACTGGAATTAACACTTGAAAAGGTTCTTAATACACTATAACAACTTACATTAATACAATTTAACTTGAAATTACAACATTTAACTTAAACTAAAACATTTTAAAAAAGCGACATTAAAGGAAAAAATAAAACTAGCTAACCTCTCTCAATCTCCACACTTCTTTTTATATACCCCAAACTGCTCCCCACTTGTTTCTGAGTTGATCCCACCACTTATTTGGGCCATTGGATGCTTTGACTCAATTCTAGCCGTTTGATCAAAATTTGGCGGGAAAGGTTTATCAACAGGTGGGGGGTTGAGTGAATGGGAGGGTGATACATTTAATGATTTTTGTAGTTTAGGTGAGGTGGAGGGGACATGGAGGGGATATGTTGAGGTGGAGGTGAGGGGGAGGTTGAGGAATTTCAGGCAGTGGTTGGAGGGGGTGACTTTTGGGCGCGCTTGGGTTGTTTGACCAAGTGGTTTGACCGGGAGTATTAATAATAGGGGAGGGTAAAAAGGTTTAAGTGGTGGTCAAAAGGATGGCGGGGTTCATTTGGATTGTGATGTGGTCTAGGGTCAAAAGGCTTAAATAACAAGGACCAATGATGTAAATTCGAAACACAAGGACCTAAGGCGCCATTTAAGCAAAGAGGTTTCAAGGGACCAAAAGTGACAATCTCACAAAGTATAAGGACCAAACTTGCCATTCTCCAATTTCAAGGACCATTTTGCCACTTTTCAAAGTTGAAGGACCTTTTCCGCCATTTGACTAAAGATTCATTCAAGGACCTGCTTTTTGACAATTTAAAATATTTCAGGACCTTGAATGATATTTTCTTTATTTAGATATACTAGGGATGATTTTGACAAATTTTGAAACTTGGGGACTAAAGCGCCATTTTGCAAATTTGATCGTTTTCATCGATTTTGATGTTTTGCATTTAAAACACATAAAACACCGATTTGTGATATTTTTATCATTTTGATGCGTTTCGAGTGTTTTCGGATGATTTTGCGTTTATATTCAGACAAAAATGATGAGTATTTAGACACTCATCAATCCCCACACTAAGATATTGCTAGTCCCTAGCAATGATTTGAACTTTAATGGATTTTAAAACTCTTTACCAAAAGCCATCACTCGAGTAGCCAAATGTTTGATTCAAGTAAGAACCTTTACCGAAGCCGTTTGCTCTGGACTAGCCAACTCTTAGATAAATTATCAATATTATCTTTGGTGAGTGAATATCAATTATGGTTTTCCAACGCCTTTACCACAAGCCATAATCTTGCGGGCTAGCCAACTCTTCACTTTTCGGATATGGTGAGTGAATACCATACAATTTTGGGCAAATTGCAAGCCGTCAACGGATTTGAGATATCTTTACCAATGATAGTTTGCTCTGGATTAGCCAATCCTTTTGTCTTCTGAGACAAAGGCGGATCGATAACCAAGTCGAGTAAGTGTAGAACACTTACTCAAAAAAAAAAAAAAAAAAATTTGGCCAAAAGCGGGAATTGAGTAGATAATATATGAAATTCGTGAGAATTCCCCACACTTAGAAATGAATATTGCCTCAATATTCAAAGTACCGGCAGGTTATGCCAAACCGAGAACGTAAAGGAAATACTACTACCATTATTTTAATAGATTTTTTTTTTTTTTTTTTAAAGATATATATATATATAACATGTGGGGCATCACCCCACACTTAGTGGTAGAAAAGGGTAAGAAGTCGAAATATGGGTGAAAACCCATATGGTGTGTCATTGTTTTTGGTTACCGAGTCGCTAGCTTGACTCGACCCGCATTCATTGGTTCATGGGGAAGCAAAGTGGAGGAAACAATCTCCATCGGACTTTCATTCAAGATGTTTCGACAAACATTTGAAGCACGTGAAAGTTCCACACCGATGAGATATAGAGAACCGGCTCAAAATGATAAATGAAAATGCCGGGATCGAAAATAGTGTCCTCATTTCGAAGGAGAAAGGGAACAAGAAGTCACACCATATGTGAAGAAAAGAAAGAAAATCATGATAAAAATCATGACTAACTCCTCATTATCGAAGAGGAATTCATGATTTTGGATCATGAATCTCATCGATGAGGATAGAATCGTCATCACATGATGGAAGAGATAAGTTAGAATACGAGGTGGGACAAGTGGTGTGCTCGAGAGCTAGCAATTTCCACCACTCCGTGATGGTCTCAGTATCGGCCTCGGACATTTCATCGAAAGAGGATTTACTTTCCCAAAAGTGTAGTCATTATTAAATTCAAAAGAGGATTTGAGAAAATCCTAAGTAACCTCGTAAATGTCAAGAGAATCACAAAAGGCGATCACAATCACTATCGGATATATCCTCGACTCACTTGGAATTGGGACGAATTTCTCAACATTAGACGATTAGTTTCGAATTGTGCCAAGATGCTCATCCTCCATTATGAGAGAGTCTTTGGAAGCAATAAAGGTAAGATAGGTGTGATAGCAATAGGCGAGGGAGTTGAGAAATGATATCTTTCAAAGGAATAACACTCTCCTCGTCGTCCTCATAATATTCCCTCATTTGAATACTATCCTCATCATCATCGTCATCATATCGGTTCTTATGTTCATCTGCTTTGAAGCTTACATACCATTCTTTTCATTTGTAGTTTCTTTCGAATGCGTATTTCTTCGAACTTTGTGGAAGATTACACTCCTCGTAATCATTGAGATCTTGTGAAGGCTCGAAGTCGATGGTGATGGAATCTTGTGGGGTTGGAAATTGTCAAAACCGGAGAATTGGAATTGTGAAAATTTTGATTCATCGGTTGACATTCAAAAGTCGATGAGGACCCCGCATTCTCACAACAGAGATAATTGGGAAAATAACTTTCACCAAAGTTTCGATTGTAACATGGTTACGCTCATAGAAAGCGGGACCCGTGGTGGACAATCAAAACCGTAATGAGAATCATTCCACAAAACTCGCATGAGTAGGATTCGTAATGGGTCGTGAGGTAGGTAGGAAAAATCGGGTGTTTCATTATTTGAAATGGGATCGGGATTACTGACAAATTTGTCTCCGAAACTCACATTGGTACATCGCCGACAATTTCCACCGTCAAATGGACCTCCACACTGGGAACATGTCAAATACCATGACATAAAGAATTAAGCGGATAAGAGGAATAAGAGATGAAGAATTAAGCGGTTATAGAGGATAGGGAATGGAGAATTAAAGCAGGTTTGAGGGTAAGGAAATGTAGAATCAAAAGATGCGAGAGGTAAAGATGGATATTTTGGATTTTTGAAAAATATCTTTAAAAACAAAGAATGAAAATATTTTGGTGTTGATAACACTTCAGGAAAAGTGTTAATAAACTTTTGGATTTTTGAAAACTTTACAAAAAACCTTTTACAAAAGATGGTATATGTGCAAGAATGTGTCTGAAAAAAGGCTAAACACACGCTAAAGCCTCCCCGGCAGCGGCGCCAAAATTTGATCTGTGCGAAACCAGTCAAGTCTAATCACACAAGCTGGCCACTTGTGAATAGCCAACCGTAACAGACTTAAAACTGCTTAAAACACAAATACAATGAAGTCCTGGAAAATAGAATGAATTCCCGGGTCGTTAAGTCCCACGGAGACTCAATGGTGTGTAAAGACTTGATCAGACGATAGAATGATCACTAATGATAGTGATCAGCAAGGAATTAGATAGATAATTACACTACTGAAAAAGTTATGAATAACAGCGACTTAAATGCAAATTAAGAAAATTAAAAAGATAAAATATATTAAATAAACGCTATCACTATAATTAAAATGATGAACGTTTAAAACTTAAACGCACGTTTAAATAAAATTACGTAAACGCACAAAATAAAACGTGAAAATAAAGAAGGAAAATACCTACGGATATGAAAATACATTTTACAATCCTAAATATAAAAGAAAATTATTAGAAAAGAAAATTATTTTTAAAACTATTTATTTAATTATTATTAATTAAAAACTATTTATTAAGTATTTAAAATGCACTAAAATATAAGAAAATACAAAATTAACCTAGAAAAATAAAATTATAACTTAGAAAAATCTAAAATATGATAAAACTTATTTTAAAACTGAAAATATATTTTTTAGACTTTTTATGTATTTATTATTAATTTAATACTATTTAAAACTAATTAAAATGCTAGAAAATACTATTTAAACCAAGAAAATTATGGAAAAATACATTTTAGGCTTTTTATATTTATCTAAACTTAAGAAAAATGAAAAATTATTTTTTTGGACCTTTTCTTAATTTTTTGTATTTAAAGCTAATTAAAAAGGCTTAAAAACTAAATTAAATCAAGAAAAATACTAAACTGACTTGGAAAAATCTGAAAAATTCAAGAAAAGCTTAAAATAACATTAGGAATCTAGGAAAAATGGAAAAACAGGTGCTTATGTGAAGGAATAAGGAACTGATGTGCATAGTGCTTATTGAAATAAGCACTTGAATAAGCTAAAGGGACAAAACAAGCACCAAACTGATACACAAGCTACAATAAGCTATAGGAACTCTAAATCAACTAAAACAACAAACCACAACCTCTGGATTGCAAGTTAGCACAGATTTGATGTTTGAGCTTTTGTGTGCAAATACAGATTTGGGTCACTACTTTTAAGCCAAGAAATAAGCTATCCTACTAGCTAGAAATGAAAAACAGAAGAAAGGTCCTAAACTAGACCTGGCCAAGAACCAATAGACCAAAGAACGGCCCTAGTTGAGCTAAGATAAGCTCTGGGCTAGCTCTGCAAGGTCTGCATAATCACTGTGCAGGCTTAGTGTCCTGCACAGGGCACTTGGCATCATTTTGACAAGCTTTATTAGAGCTTAAGAAAAATTTACAAAATTTGACAAAATTGACAATGATGAAATAGACCAACTGAAGATTTTAAAACCATAAAATTCACTGAAATTGACCCAGAGATGAATCAAAGAAAATTCACCCTAGCTAGGCCCAAAACAGGTTTTCAATGTTTTTGACTTTTTAAGCAAATATGAAAAGTTGACTATCTTGAACTTTGGATCAAATTTGTTGATTGATTATGAACTTAATAGATGAAATAACACTAATGCAAGCTACACCTATGAATTTGAGACACAAAACAAACTTTTGATCTTGTAGAAACTCAACAGTGAAGCTATAAGACAGATTCAAAAGTGATATTGACTTTTGAGCCTTGCAGGCACAAGTAATGACTCAGATGAGTTCAAATGAGTTATGCAAACCTAAAACACCAAGTCCTAATCACGCACTATCCTCTAATTTAATTTAAGCAAGAACCAAACACCCTAGATACCAACCGATATGTAATTAAAATGAGATAACAATCGAGCAAACTTGTTTCAATGATCAAACTATGTTTACAAGACCTAAATACAACTATATAAACAAGTTTTACACTAATGGTGACCACGATTACAAGTACAACAAAAGCGCAAATAGACTTGAAAAGTGAAAATGAGATTTCTTACTTACATGTATCCAATTGTTTCTCGGGCTAAACCAAACCAAATCGTGACCGACCTAATCTATTTCCAACCCTAATCCAAGTCGCATCAACCCATAGCATAACCAAACCGCTTGAACCATAATTTCACCCCACAGTTGACTTTCTTTGACCATGTACCAAAATTGTTTGAAACTGAAATGTAAACTTATTCAAAGCTTATAGAGAGCTTAAGTAAACTTGTTTAAGCTTGAAACAAGTAACTAACAACCTGGATAGAAGAATTTGAAACTGAAAATCTCAACAGTAAACATTAAACATGAAACTTTAATACAACTGGAATTAACACTTGGAAAGGTTCTTAATACACTATAACAACTTACATTAATACAATTTAACTTGAAATTACAACATTTAACTTAAACTAAAACATTTTAAAAAAAACGACATTAAAGGAAAAAATAAAACTAGCTAACTCCTCTCTCAATCTCCACTTGCTTCTTTTATATACCCCAAACTGCTCCCCACTTGTTTCTGAGTTGATCCCACCACTTATTTGGGCCATTGGATGCTTTGACTCAATTCTAGCCGTTTGATCAAAATTTGGCGGGAAAGGTTTATCAACAGGTGGGGGGTTGAGTGAATGGGAGGGTGATACATTTAATGATTTTTGTAGTTTAGGTGAGGTGGAGGGGACATGGAGGGGATATGTTGAGGTGGAGGTGAGGGGGAGGTTGAGGAATTTCAGGCAGTGGTTGGAGGGGGTGACTTTTGGGCGCGCTTGGGTTGTTTGACCAAGTGGTTTGACCGGGAGTATTAATAATAGGGAGGGTTAAAAAGGTTTAAGTGGTGGTCAAAAGGATGGCAGGTTCATTGGATTGACAAGGGTCTAAGTGGTCAAAAGGCTTAAATAACAAGGACCAATGATGTAAATTTAAAACACAAGGACCTAAGTCGCCATTTAAGCAAAGAGGTTTCAAGGGACCAAAAGTGACAATCTCACAAAGTATAAGGACCAAACTTGCCATTCTCCAATTTCCAAGGACCATTTTTGCCACTTTTCAAAGTGAAGGACCTTTTCCGCCATTTGACTAAAGATTCATTCAAGGACCTGTTTTGACAATTTAAAATATTTGTGGACCTTGAATGATATTTTTCTTTATTTAGATATACTAGGACCGATTTTGACAAATTTTGAAACTGGGGACTAAACCGCCATTTTGCAAATTTGATACGTTTTCATCCGAGTTTGATGTTTTGCATTTAAAACACATAAAACACTGATTTGTGATATTTTTATCATTTGATGCGTTTCGAGTGTTTTCGGATGATTTTGCGGTTTATATTGTACAAAATGATGAGTATTTAGACACTCATCACCCAACAACTTTTGTTAAAGAAAGTAATCGTGGACGTCCGAAAGCAAAGGACAACAAATCCAAGTCTAAACCAAATATCCGGATTTGAACGAAGAACCCCCACGAGGCACCGCAGAAGCTACACAAAACCTAAAAAGTCCTGTATAAATAAAGAATCATGCGAGACACGTTCCCATGTGGGAGAGCCTTCTAACTTCGAGACTTAAACGAAGGACCTAACGAAGGACCTAGCGAGGCTAATTAAGACACCACTTGTATGCGTTCCAGTTACTTTAGCGAATATTGTATGGTGAAATTCCGGCTCTTTTCCGACCGGATCCTAGGGATCTTTAACGTGGAGGTGATGGAAATTGTGGCTATCGAGCTCTTGCCGTAGGTCTTGGCCATCGCAAGAAATGTGGCCTGAATTCGAGCTCTTGCCAGGAAGAGGTAGACAATAACGAGGAAGTTTACTGTGGAAATGTGGGGTAATTCTTTTACATCTACACGTAACTCGATGAATTGGTTTAAGCAGCAAAGACCCCAGCGTTATTGGATGATGCGGTATTCAAAGTGAGTGGTTATTGCTACAACTCTTAACCGTCCTATTGTATGTATAACCAATTCACAATCTCTTTGTGTCTTCCACCGAGAGGTTCTCCGATTCGCAGTAAATATTGTCTCGGTTGTGATTCTTCGTGTGGGGAACAACGAATGTGCTCACTTCGTTCTTGCGGTTCTTGATGAAGACTCACCACCCCGTATAATCACCCACAATGGAGATATTTTAGAAATGCCGTGGCGCGCCATGGGAACATGTGTTTACTCAACGACGGAGGATGTTTAGATATCGTGAAAAGCGATTATTGATTTATATTGTAAATGACACAACATGTATGACGACATCTTGATTTATATTGTAAATGACAAAACATGTATAGAGGCGACATCGATTTATAGCAAACGACTCGTCATCTTTTGTTACGATTTACGCCCTGCTCCGGTTCTTCCTCATGTTTTGTTACAGAATCGGATGACATTGATGGAGGGACATTCATTGTGTCAACCACGCACCCGCCGTGTTGAGAGTCCAGTTATGTGCTTTCTTCACAATCTTATGTGCCTCCCTCTCCGCCTATATCTCCAGTGCAGATGAGGACAATTTATATACCGTCCTCCGGTTCTTCCTCATCTTTTATTACTGTCGTCTCGCGTTGGCACGAGCGAGATTGACGGATCGAGGAGACGCATTTGAGTTAGAGTCTCGTGTGGGACATATGGCGACATCATTGGAGCGACTATGCCTCGGGCGTGATTGATCTTAGTTTCTAGTTATATTGTAATTTTGTGAACCATGTATCAACTATTAATCTATAACAAGATTGGTTATTGTGAACCATGATATTACTAATTTATGTTGTGAATAATTATACAAATTCTTTTGGCGGATGCAACAACAAAATCCTTACTTGTGTCGTTGTCAGCGTGGATTAATAATTGAAAAGAACATCCCACAAGCCCAAAACTTGTGGTCCAAGTATTATGCATGTCCTTTCTCAAAGGTAAATAATTAAACGTTTGCTTATTTGCGTAAATATATCAATAACTTGTTTGTTTAGAATACATTTCTTATAATTGTTTAGGTCATGTAATGTACCTGTGGACTAAAGACTATAGGTGTCGATACTTCATGTGGAAGGAAATATTTCAACAAAAGTACTTTGGTGAAGCCTCTTCTTCAACGCAATGCTCAAGCTGCGAAACTAAAGATACAACGATCAACATGCTATTGGTGAAAACAATTTGTTGCGTGCAAAAATAAAGGCGTTGGAGGCATCAATGGAATTGGCAAGAAATCTAGTTGATCACGCATGTCGGTAAGTGGAATACTCTATGAGCTTATAGATGACATTAATAATCTTCATGTGGAGTAGATTTCGTTGTAATATTGAAAACATTGTTGTTTTACTTGTTTAATGTTTTAATGTCTAATGTTTTATTGTTATTGTTTAATTAAATGAAACAAACACACAATTAAAAAGCATAACGTAAAATAAATATCATATAAAAACACTACACAATTAAATACACTATACATATAAAACACTACACAAATTAAATACACTATACAATATACCTAAATTAAACACTACACACAATAAAAAAAAAAAAAAAAAAAAAAAAAAAAAAAAATAGCACTTACTTAAGGGTGGACCCACACCTATTGAGGTGCCTACCAAGGAGAACGTGGGGTGCACTGCATAGTTTAGCCCTATCTAAAAGATGTTTGTGAATTTATGATCATATTAAATGGCATTGACACTATTCAACCACCTTATGCATATGCATGAATTGACTACACGAAACCTATAGTTACTAATGTGTTTTAATCTTATATATAATAGACATTGGATAGAAACATTAGTGCATACTCTATACCACCTCTTAGCTTCTCCCACCACCAAATGCTTCAATGACCAGATGCGTCTCACCCCACAACCACCATCCTTCACCATGCAGCCTCCAGTGACGTCATTCGCCACCATCTCCAAGGTAGTACATGTGTCATTTTACGTTTTATCTTTATAGAACATGTTGTTAATTTATAAAAGCTCAATGATACTTTTATGTTCTATTTTAAAAGTATATATGGACCTATTATTACGTCATAAATCCATATATATTTGCTTCTCAAAACTTTAGAGTAGTTTAGACGCAAATATATGGAGAAACATGTTGATTACTCCACAAGCAAGAAAACATTAGATGTGGTTAGTTAAGGTTGCTTTGTTTTATTATTGCAGAAACCAATAAAAGATAAGATCATGATTACCATTTCTACTTTATTGTTGAAATAGATGTTCTCGGAAATATTACGTCCTTCAGGTAAAATTGTCATTCTTTTTTATTTCCCCTTTCATCCTGTTACAATTTCATATCATTGTTTCACCAAAACTACATCAGCTTTTTTCATAGAACTTTGGACAGTGAAGTTTTGATTAGAATTTTGAACCTTTGAAATGCAAAGAACTTTAACGGCAGAAAATGGAAAGAGCGACAAAACCAAGATCTACTATGTGGGTTAGTTTAACAAGTAAGAAGAAAGGAATATTGAGAAAAAACAAGAATATCATAACTACGGAGTAATATTGTTTATAGATTTGCTATGGAAATATTTGAATGTTTAAGTTTATTACGATATTTAGTTTGATAAGAATGTTTAAATCAAAGATTCATAGGCCAAATCAACACGTACCAAGAATAATTTAGATTGTTAATGGGTGGGTCAAATCATATTTCAATTACGACATATAAATCCAAGGTGAAGTTAAACAAAGAAAAGTTCTTTTTAATATTAACGTAACATACTTCATAGATTCTAATTAACATTAAGCGTGATCTATAAATAGAATGAGGACAAGTGTCATATAAAGGTAGTTAGGTTTGTTATTAAGTTTGTTAATTAGGCATCGACATCAAAACTAAGATTTGAAATATTATTTTCTTGAGCAATATCAAAAGCACACTATCAAATCTTGAGTGGCATGAAGGTGACTAAAATTGAAAAAAACTTAAGGTATCATTTTTAGTAAAACCACTATAATAGAAATTTCGACCCGTATACTTATGAATGGGTCAAATGAGGTTTTGATTTAGGCTCATCGTTAATATTCTCTCATTGTAATTGCATAATGTTTTCAATGACTACAAGATGCCTCAATGGCAACTAAAAACATATTATGTGATTTTAAAGAAAGGGAAGATTGTGCATCAAGAAGGAGTGTACAACTTACAAAGGGACAAGGCAAAAGGTATGTAGTGCGATGAATTTTGTAGTATTTTGATGGTTTCTAATGTTCATTGGTTATGAGGGAAGAATGCAAAATCCACCTTTAGTGGAAATACGATGTGAGGCCTAAACTTGATACTAATTGGTCCTACTAAATCGTTTTTTGTATTTGTTTTGTACATATATTTTTTGTATATATTTTTATGTCATTATCTTTGTAATCACATGTTGTATTGTATTGGTTAGCCATATGATACGATCCAAATTAGAATAAGACCGAGAACATTTGAAACATGGAAATCATCTATATGGTGCGGTGCGGGAAAAAGCGAACTCGGAGAGACCATGAAAGGTGAAGAGGTATATTTTGAGAAAAAAACTAAACGACTCACCATACTGGATGTAAAGGCATTTTATTGTGTTACTTTATCAGTATCTAAATAGCTTCCTCATGGCATATGCTTTTAGTAAAAAAAAACCCTTACATTACATTCGTTGTGTTTTCAAAGCGAATAAGCAGATTTACCAAACATGGTCTCTCGAGCTGATATCGGTGTACTGGTAAAAAAAAATTCTACATCTCAACACTCTTGTTTTCTAGTGTAAAACATACTATCCTCAAAAATGACATTATTTCAGGTTATATTAGACATAAGGGAAGATGAGGATATAATAGGTGGACAACCATGTCAGCATGTCCGAATTGCCAGAGCTTTTGGGGTTGAGTTAGTAGCTGTTGTGAATATAATTACACTAAATATATAAATTACATTATAAAAATAATCCCTTAGTGTAAACATGCGTGCCTCATAGGCTCACGTATTTCGGTAGTATAATTATAGATTATGACTTGAGAATTATTGACAACAACTACTAACTCAACCCCAAAAGCTCTGGCAATTCGGACATGCTGACATGTTTGTCCACTTATCATATCCTCATCTTCCCATGTGCCCGATATAACCTGAAATAATGTCATTTTTAAGGATAGTCTGTTTTACAATAGAAAACAAGAGTGTTAGGATGCAGAATTTTTTTACCAGTACACCAATATTAGCTCAAAAGACCAGGTTTGGTAAATCTGCTTCTTTGCCTTGAAAACACAACGAATGTAATGTAAGAGTTTTTTTCACTAAAAAGCATATGTCATGAGGAACTTATTTAGAAAGTGATAAAGGAACATAATAAAATACCTTTGCATCCAGTATGGTGAATTGTTTAGTTTTTGTCTCAAAATATACCCCTTCACCTTTTCAAAGGAACTTATTTAGAAAGTGATAAAGGAACATAATGTTTTCTTTATTGTGGAGTAATCAACATGTTTCTCCATATATTTACACCTAAAGTTTTGAAAAGCAAATATCTGATTTTTACGGATGATAGGTACATATATACTTTTAAATGAAACATAAAAGTATTTAAGAAAAAATTTAAAAAAGTTGAAGAAAAGGGGTTTAAATTTGTTAAGAAGCTAATAAATTTTTATTTCAGTTGAGCTATTAATAATGTAGTTTATGGGGTATTATTATGCTTTTATGGGGGAATTATTAAATTTGACTATATAAAGGATTATTAAATATGTGGGCCATTTAAGAACATTATTAAAAGGGGAAAAAAACCCAATCCCTTAAAGGGAAAAAACCAAACCTTCTAATAAGAAGCAAAATAAAAATTCAAACCGTAAATATTTAAAATCTTTAAAAAGCAAATAGTCTATTAAACTTTTAGGTTTCAAATTTAAAGGTTTTAAAGTTCGTTCTTGCAAAAATTGAAAGTTGCAAATGTTTTGAACAAAAAATAGAGTTAAAAAGTTTTAAACCATAAATAATAATTAATTAATTAAAACGATAAATAAAACTATACCTTCTAATTAGGGTTTTAATTTTATAATTTAAGTAAATTCCAATTAAAATTTCAAAATTTTATATTTATTTTTAATTTAAATTAAAATTAAATTTTTAAACATTTATGACGATTTAAGGTCCATTAAAAACTTAAATTTTAAAAACCTATTTAATTTTGTAAATAACCACGGTAAAACCTAACTTTAATTTTCAAAAAAGAATTGAATTTTTATAAAAAAAGGGTTTCTTTTTAAAGACAAGAAGGTGTTTGAATAAATTTGGTTTTTACTTTTAGTACTAAAGGTTTGAGTATTCCTTCCAAAGGGTTTAATAGTGTAAGCATCTGAATTGAAAGGCTTTAACAAAATAGCTAGGAGTGCTATATCCTTGTTGAATGGCGATTTCAATTCTTTGTTAAACATTAAGGAAGGGTTAATAACATTCACATTTCGTTTGTTAACAAAAAAAAATAACCTTAAGCATCTATTGTCAAAAAATTTGACTAGAAAAAAAAGCCCTTTGGCTATTTAACCGACTAAATTTGTCCTTTATTTACCCTTAAAACCTACCGGTTTTTAACATCCCAATTAAATGACATCCTTCCCAAAACCTAAACAAACGGATTTTCATCTCCAACCAGAATCCACCCCAAAACCACCACCACCGACAAATCCCGGACCAACCAAACCCTTCAAACCAAGGGAATAAATGAAACAAAAGGTAGCAGGTAAAGGAAAAGGAACTTTCAATTGGTTGGTAATAAAATTAAACCCGAAAAGAAGTTTAAAGGAAAGGAAAAGAAGTTCGGTTGGGAACTTTAAACTTTGTCCAGGAATTAGAAGTGTGGATCGGGAGATTCAACCCACATTCTTTTTACCCATGGAATTAACCTTGGGGGGTTGAACCGGGAGATTAAAATTTGTAATAGTTTACCTTTAGGAGTTTTTGGGTTAAAATTAATTTTGAAGTTAAATTTATGATAAGAAAGTTTTGACTTTTAGGAATATTTTTTTTTGATTTTTAAAACATGGTTATGAAGTCAATTTTTGATAGAAGAAGTTTTTTCCTTTTTGAAACCCTTTTAAGGTTTTTGGATTTAAAACATGTTGGTACAAATTGTTTAATAGAGAAAATAAAGGTGCGGGCTTTTGTTGTTTGACTTTACCGCTTTATGTATAATGTTTAATAGGAAAAAACAATTGTGGGTATTTTTTTCCACAAAATTTAACAATTTTATTTAAAGTTATTAATTAAAGAATGTGTATATTTTCAATCCACAAATAATTCCGTTAAATTAAGCTTATCATAAATTGTTAAAATGTGTATAATATGTAAAGACATGGGAAATATGGTAAATTAGATATCTTTTGGCTTAAAATGGGTATAATTTTGGGTTTAAAGGAATTGGGATCCCATGGTAAATGGGTTAGAAATCTTTGTATAATGGGTAAATGGGTTAAATTATTTCATTCATTATAACGGAGAAGAAATAAATTTATATTTTTGGTTTGCATATATCTAATATCTTTTAACCCAAGAAGAAAGAAGAAAGTTTAAACAGTCCTTTGGTTTGGTTCTTCATTGAGGAATAATCTACTTTAAAAAATTAAATAGGAAATTGTTTGATTTGTAATGTTTCTTAAAAAAAACATGAACTTAATATAAAATACTAATTATTAGTTTATTGAATTTTGTCCTTTAAAACCCCGATTTTATTTTAAATTTCCTTCCATTTGTTTCATTGATTTTGTATTAAGTTGCTTTCAGGATTTTTGGAAGCTTAAGATCGAAAGCAAAAAATTGGAGAAAGTAACCACCAAGGCAAACCAAACAAATATAATCCTTGAAGCACCCAAAAATACTGTGAAAGCAACAACACCAACAAGTGGTCCAAACACCAACAAAAAAACCTAGGGCCCATAACCCAACAACAACACCAAAAGGGCCCAATTTAACAACAATAAACAAACAACAAAGAACTGGGTTATACAACCAATCCCATTCGGTTCCCTTAAAAATAATTTTTAAAAAAAATCATTATTCCTTTATATCATTTGGTTGCAAAATCCTTTGTCTAAACTCTTTAAATTTTTTAAAAAAACATCAATTTTTTTATTTCTTAAGTTGCAAAAGTTGAATTCACTTTACCATCAAGAATGAAATTTTTTCCCAAAATAAGTTTTTGGGTTGCCTCGTGAAACCTTTCCACCAAGGGTCCATGATACGCCTCCAAAATAAGTCAAGATTTTTGCCCAAAAGGAAGTTTTTTAAAAAAAAAAAACATAAAAATTAACAAAATCTAAAACATAGTTTTAAAAAAAACTTTTAAAAAGTTTTTAACAACAAAATAAAAAAAATTAAGTTTTCAACAAGTTTAAATTTAACAAATTTTAAGATCTAAACATTTAAAATCAAAAATTAAATTTTTAAATCAGACAAAACACCAAGCTTCAAGATCTAAAAAAATTTTAGATCAAAACTTAATCAAATAATAAAAAAAAAATACTCAATCTAATTTAAAACTGTTAGATCAAAACTTTCAAATTAAAAAAAATAAGTTTACCAACCTCAAAAACCAACCAAATTCAAAATTAAAAACTTTTGATCAAAATTAACTGAATTATAAAAAAAAAAATAAATTTTTACCAACAAGTTTATTTAAAACAAAGTTAGATCCAAAACTTTAAATTAAAAATAATAAATTTCAACCCAGACAAAACACCGCTTCAAGATCTAAAAAAATTTTGATCAAAATTAACTTAATATATACAAAACAAAAAAAGTTAAAGTTTTAAAACCTTGTTATTTCAAATTTAGATTCCAAATCTTAAAAAATTTATAAATAAATTTTTTAAATTCAAGATTTAAAACACACTTCAAGATCTAAAAATTAAATTAACTTAACTAAAAATTACGACCAAAAACCAATACTTAAATTAAAAAACGTAACACTAAGGAAAAATTTCACAAAAACAAAAACGTTTAAAATGAAACTTAAACCAATTTTTCCAAGATAACAAAAACAAAATTTTATTAAAATGCCCTTTGTCAAAAATATTTTTCGTCGGATGGAAAAAAAGGTTTAAGTGGTGGTCAAAAGGATGGCGTGGTTCATTCGATTGTGACAAGGGTCTAATGGTCAAAAGGCTTAAATAACAAGGACCAATGATGTAAATTCGAAAACACAAGGACCTAAGCGCCATTTAAGCAAAGAGGTTTCAAGGGACCAAAAGTGACAATCTCACAAAGTATAAGGACCAAACTTGCCATTCTCCAATTTCAAGGACCATTTTGCCACTTTTCAAAGTTGAAGGACCTTTTCCGCCATTTGACTAAAGATTCATTCAAGGACTGTTTTGACAATTTAAAATATTTCGTGGACCTTGAATGATATTTTCTTTATTTAGATATACTAGGACCGATTTTGACAATTTTGAAACTTGGGGACTAAAGCGCCATTTTGCAAATTTGATACGTTTTCATCCGATTTTGATATTTTGCATTTAAAACACATAAAACACCGATTTGTGATATTTTATCATTTTGATGCGTTTCGAGTGTTTTCGGATGATTTCAGTTTATATTGTACAAAATGATGAGTATTTAGACACTCATCAATCCCCCACACTAAGATATTGCTAGTCCCAGCAATGATTTGAACTTTAATGGATTTTAAAACTCTTTACCAAAAGCCATCACTCGGAGTAGCCAAATGTTTCATTCAAGTAAGAACCTTTACCGAAGCCGCTTGCTCGACTAGCCAACTCTTAGATAAATTATCAATATTATCTTTGGTGAGTCAATATCAATTATGGTTTTTCCAACGCCTTTACCACAAGCCATAATCTTGCGGGCTAGCCAACTCTTCACTTTTTCGGATATGGTGAGTGAATACCATACAATTTTGGGCAAATTGCAAGCCGTCAACTGATTTGAGATATCTTTACCAACATTGCTTGCTCTGGATTAGCTAACTTTTGTCTTACGCACAATGATCGATAACCAAGCCGAGTAAGTGTAGAACACTTACTCCAAAAAAAAAAAAAAAAAAAATTTGGCCAAAAGCGGGAATTGAGTAGATAATATATGAAATTCGTGAGAATTCCCCCACACTTAGAAATGAATATTGCCCTCAATATTCAAAGCACCGCGGTTATGCCAAACCGAAACGTAAAAGGAAATACTACGGCCATTATTTTAATAGATTTTTTTTTTTTTTTTTTTAAAGATATATATATATAACATGTGGGGCATCACCCCACACTTAGGTGGTAGAAAAGGGTAAGAAGTCGAAATATGGGTGAAAACCCATATGGTGTGTCTCTGTTTTTGGTTACCGAGTCGCTAGCTTGACTCGACCCGCATTCATTGGTTCATGGGGAAGCAAAGTGGAGGAAACAATCTCCATCGGACTTTCATTCAAGATGTTCGACAAACATTTGAAGCACGTGAAAGTTCCACACCGATGAGATATAGAGAGAACCGCTCAAAATGATAAATGAAAATGCCGGATCGAAAATAGTGTCCTCATTCCAAGGAGAAAAGGAACAAGAAGTCACACCATATGTGAAGAAAAGAAAGAAAATCATGATAAAAATCATGACTAACTCCTCATTATCGTAAGAGGAATTCATGATTTTGGATCATGAATCTCATCGATGAGGATAGAATCGTCATCACATGATGGAAGAGATAAGTTAGAATACGAGGTGGGACAAGTGGTGTGCTCGAGAGCTAGCAATTTCCACCACTTCCGTGATGGTCTCAGATCGGCCTCGGACATTTCATCGAAAGAGGATTTACTTTCCCAAAAGTGTAGTCATTATTAAATTCAAAAGAGGATTTGAGAAAATCCCAAGTAACCTCGAAATGTCAAGAGAATCACAAAAGGCGTATCACAATCACTATCGGATATATCCTCGACTCACTTGGAATTGGGACGAATTTCTCAACATTAGACGATTCCGCTTCGGAATTGTGCCAAGATGCTCATCCTCCATTATGAGAGAGTCTTTGGAAGCAATAAAAGGTAAGATAGGTGTGATAGCAATAGACCGAGGAGTTGAGAAATGATATCTTTCAAAGGAATAACACTCTCCTCGTCGTCCTCATAATATTCCTCATTTGAATACTATCCTCATCATCATCGCCATCATATCGGATTCTTATGTTCATCTGCTTCAAGCTTACATACCATTCTTTTCATTTGTAGTTTCTTTCGAATGCGTATTTCTTCGTAACTTTGTGGAAGATTACACTCCTCGTAATCATTGAGATGTGAAGGCTCGGAAGTCGATGACCGATGGAATCTTGTGGGGTTGGAAATTGTCAAACCGGAGAATTGGAATTGTGAAAATTTTGATTCATCGGTTGACATTCAAAAGTCGATGAGGACCCCGCAATTCTCACAATGAGATAATTGGGAAAATAACTTTCACCAAAGTTCGATTGTAACATGGTTCGCTCATAGAAAAGCGGGACCCGTGGTGGACAATCAAAACCGTAATGAGAATCATTCCACAAAACTCGCATGAGTAGGATTCAGAATGGGCATGGAGGTAGGTAGGAAAAATCGGTGTTTCATTATTTGAAATGGGATCGGGATTACCGACAAATTTGTCTCCGAAACTCACATTGGTACATCGCCGACAATTTCCAATCAAATGGACCTCCACACTGTGAACATGTCAAATACCATGACATAAAGAATTAAACGGATAAGAGGAATAAGAGATGAAGAATTAAACGGTTATAGAGGATAGGAATGGAGAATTAAACAGGTTTGAGGGTAAGGAAATGTAGAATCAAAAGATGCGAGAGGGTAAAGATGGATATTTTGGATTTTGAAAATATGTCCAAAAACAAAGAATGAAAATATTTTGGTGTTGATAACACTTGTGAAAAGTGTTAATAAACTTTTGATTTTTGAAAACTTTACAAAAACTTTTACAAAAGATGGTATATGTGCAAGAATGTGTCGAAAAAAGGCTAAACACACGCTAAAGCCTCCCGGCAATGCGCCTAAAATTTGATCTGTCGAAACCGGTCAAGTCTAATCACATGTCGGCCACTTGAATAGCCAACCGTAATGACTTAAACCGCTTAAAACACAAATACAATGAAGTCTGGAAAATAGAATGAATTTCGGTCGTTAAGTCCCACGGAGACTCAATGGTGTGTAAAGACTTGATCAGACGATAGAATGATCACTAATGATAGTGATCAGCAAGGAATTAGATAGATAATTACACTACTGAAAAAGTTATGAATAACAGCGACTTAAATGCAAATTAAGAAAATTAAAAAGATAAAATATATTAAATAAACGCTATCACTATAATTAAAATGATGAACGTTTAAAACTTAAAACGCACGTTTAAATAAAATTACGTAAACGTACAAAATAAAACGTGAAAATAAAGAAGGAAAATACCTACGGATATGAAAAATACATTTTTACAATCCTAAATATAAAAGAAAATTATTAGAAAAAGAAAATTATTTTTAAAACTATTTATTTAATTATTATTAATTAAAACTATTTATTAAGTATTTAAAATGCACTAAAATATAAGAAAATACAAAATTAACCTAGAAAATAAAATTATAACTTAGAAAATCTAAAATATGATAAAACTTATTTTAAAACTGAAAATATATTTTTAGACTTTTATGTATTTATTATTAATTTAATACTATTTAAAACTAATTAAAATGCTAGAAAATACTATTTAAACCAAGAAAATTATGGAAAAATACATTTTAGGCTTTTATATTTATCTAAACTTAAGAAAATGAAAATTATTTTTGGACCTTTTCTTAATTTTTGTATTTAAAGCTAATTAAAAGGCTTAAAAACTAAATTAAATCAAGAAAATACTAAACCGACTTGGAAAATCTGAAAATTCAAGAAAAGCTTAAAATAACATTAGGAATCTAGGAAAATGGAAAACAGGTGCTTATGTGAAGGAATAAGGAACTGATGAGCATAGTGCTTATTGAAATAAGCACTTGAATAAGCTAAAGGGACAAAACAAGCACCAAACTGATACACAAGCTACAATAAGCTATAGGAACTCTAAATCAACTAAAAACAACAAACCACAACCTCTGGATTGCAAGTTAGCACAGATTTGATGTTTGAGCTTTTGTGTGCAATCTGATTGGGTTACTACTTTTAAGCCAAGAAATAAGCTATCCTACTAGCTAGAAATGAAAATGTAAGAAAGGTCCTAAACTAGACCTGGCCAAGAACCAATAGACCAAAGAACGCCCTAGTTGAGCTAAGATAAGCTCGGGCTAGCTCTGCAAGGTTCAGATAATCATTTGGTGCTTAGTGTCTGCATGCAGGCACTGGCATCATTTTGACAAGCTTTATTAGAGCTTAAGAAAATTTACAAAATTTGACAAAATTGACAATGATGAAATAGACCAATCAAGATTTTAAAACCATAAAATTCATCGAATTGACCCGTAGATGAATCAAAGAAAATTCACCCTAGCTAGGCCCAAAACAGTTTTCAATGTTTTGACTTTTTAAGCAAATATGAAAAGTTGACTATCTTGAACTTTGGATCAAATTTGTCGATTGATTATGAACTTAATAGATGAAATAACACTAATGCAAGCTACACCTATGAATTTGAGACACAAAACAAACTTTTGATCTTGTAGAAACTCAACGGTGAAGCTATAAGACGATTCAAAAGTGATATTGACTTTTGAGCCTTGCGAGCACAAGTAATGACTCGATGAGTTCAAATGAGTTATGCAAACCTAAAACACCAAGTCCTAATCACGACTATCCTCTAATTTAATTTAAGCAAGAAATCCAAACACCCTAGATACCAACCGATATGTAATTAAAATGAGATAACAATCGAGCAAACTTGTTTCAATGATCAAACTATGTTTACAAGACCTAAATACAACTATATAAACAAGTTTTACACTAATGGTGACCACAGTTACAAGTACAACAAAAACTGCAAATAGACTTGAAAAGTGAAAATGAGATTTCTTACTTACATGTATCCAACTGTTTCTCAGGCTAAACCAAACCAAATCCTGACTGACCTAATCTATTTCCAACCCTAATCCAAGCTGCATCAACCCATAGCATAACCAAACTGCTTGAACCATAATTTCACCCCACAGTTGACTTTCTTTGACCATGTACCAAAATTGTTTGAAACTGAAATGTAAACTTATTCAAAGCTTATAGAGAGCTTAAGTAAACTTGTTTAAGCTTGAAACAAGTAACTAACAACCTGGATAGAAGAATTTGAAACTGAAAATCTCAACAGTAAACATTAAACATGAAACTTTAATACAACCGAATTAACACTTGAAAGGTTCTTAATACACTATAACAACTTACATTAATACAATTTAACTTGAAATTACAACATTTAACTTAAACTAAAACATTTTAAAAAACGACATTAAAGGAAAAAATAAAACTAGCTAACCTCTCTCAATCTCCACTTGCTTTTTATATACCCCAAACCGCTCCCCACATTCTCGAGTTGATCCCACCACTTATTTGGGCCATTGGATGCTTTGACTCAATTCTAGCCGCTTGATCAAAATTTGGCGGAAAGGTTTATCAACGGTGGGGGTTGAGTGAATGGGAGGTGATACATTTAATGATTTTGTAGTTTAGGTGAGGTGGAGGGACATGGAGGATATGTTGAGGTGGAGGTGAGGGAGGTTGAGGAATTTCAGAGGCGGTGGTTGGAGGGTGACTTTTGGCGCTTGGGTTGTTTGACCAAGTGGTTTGACGGGAGTATTAATAATAGGGAGGGTAAAAAGGTTTAAGTGGCATGGTCAAAAAGGATGGCAGGGTTCATTTGGATTGTGACAAGGGTCTAAGGGTCAAAAAGGCTTAAATAACAAGGACCAATGATGTAAATTCTGAAAACACAAGGACCTAAGCTGCCATTTAAGCAAAGAGGTTTCAAGGGACCAAAAGTGACAATCTCACAAAGTATAAGGACCAAACTTGCCATTCTCCAATTTCCAAGGACCATTTTTGCCACTTTTCAAAGTTGAAGGACCTTTTCCGCCATTTGACTAAAGATTCATTCAAGGACTGCTTTTGACAATTTAAAATATTTGTGGACCTTGAATGATATTTTTCTTTATTTAGATATACTAGGACCGATTTTGACAAATTTTGAAACTGGGGACTAAACCGCCATTTTGCAAATTTGATACGTTTTCATCCGAGTTTGATGTTTTGCATTTAAAACACATAAAACACCGATTTGTGATATTTTATCATTTTGATGCGTTTCGAGTGTTTTCGGATGATTTTGCGTTTATATTGTACAAAAATGATGAGTATTTAGACACTCATCACCCAACAACTTCTTGTTAAAGAAAGTAATCGTGGACGTCCGAAAGCAAAGGACAACAAATCCAAGTCTAAACCAAATATCCCGATTTGAACGAAGAACCCCCACGAGGCACCGCAGGCTACACAAAACCTAAAAAGTCCTGTATAAATAAAGAATCATGAGACACGGTTCTTATGTGGGAGAGCCTTCTAACTTCCCGCACTTAAACGAAGGACCTAACGAAGGACCTAGCGAGGCGTAATTAAGACACCACTTATACGTTCCAGTTACTTTAGCGAATATTGTATGACCGAAATTCCACTTTTTCCGGACCGGATCCTAGGGATCTTTAACGTGGAGGGTGATGGAAATTGTGGCTATCGAGCTCTTGCCGTAGGTCTTGGCCATCAGCAAGAAATGTGGCCCAGAATTCGAGCTCTTGCCAGGGAAGAGGTAGACAATAACGAGGAAGTTTACAGGGAAATGTGGGGTAATTCTTTTACATCTACACGTAACTCGATGAATTGGTTTAACGGTGCAGCACCCCAGCGTTATTGGATGACTGTGCCAGATTCAGCAGTGGTTATTGCTACAACTCTTAACCGTCCTATTGTATGTATAACCAATTCACAATCTCTTTTGTGTCTTCCGCTGAGAGGTTCTCCCGATTCAGCAGAAATATTGTCTCCGGTTGTGATTCTTCGTGTGGGGAACAACGAATGTGCTCACTTCGTTCTTGCGGTTCTTGATGAAGACTCACCACTCCCGTATAATCACCCACAATGGAGATATTTTAGAAATGCCGTGGCCGCGCCATGGGAACATGTGTTTACTCAACGACGAGGATGTTTAGATATCGAGAAAACGATTATTGATTTATATTGTAAATGACACAACATGTATAGACGACATCGATTTATATTGTAAATGACAAAACATGTATAGACGACATCGATTTATAGCAAACGACTCGTCATCTTTTGTTCTGATTGCTCCGCTCCGGTTCTTCCTCATGTTTTGTTACTGTGAATCGGATGACATTGATGGAGGGACATTCATTGTGTCAACCACGCACCCGCCGTGTTGAGAGTCCAGATTATGTGCTTTCTTCACAATCTTATGTGCCTCCTCTCCGGCTATATCTCCACCGCAGATGAGGACAATTTTATACACCGTCCTCCGGTTCTTCCTCATCTTTTGTTACTGCCCGTCTCGCTGTGAGTCTGAGCGAGATTGACGGATTGAGAGACGATTTGAGTTAGAGTCTCGTGTGGGACATATGGCAAAGATCATTGAGCGACTATGCCTCGGGCGTGATTGATCTTAGTTTCTAGTTATATTGTAATTTTGTGAACCATGTATCAACTATTAATCTATAACAAGATTGGTTATTGTGAACCATGATATTACTAATTTATGTTGTGAATAATTATACAAATTCTTTTGGCGGATGCAACAACAAAATCCTTACTTGTGTCGTTGTCAACGTGGATTAATAATTGAAAGAACATCCCACAAGCCCAAAACTTGTGGTGCAAGTATTATGCATGTCCTTTCTCAAAGGTAAATAATTAAACGTTTGCTTATTTGCGTAAATATATCAATAACTTGTTTGTTTAGAATACATTTCTTATAATTGTTTCGTCATGTAATGACCGTGGACTAAAGACTATGGGTGTCGATACTTCATGTGGAAGGAAATATTTCAACAAAAGTACTTTGGTGAAGCTCTTCTTCAACGCAATGCTCAAATGCGAAACTAAAGATACAACGATCAACATGCTATTGGCTGAAAACAATTTGTGCGAGGCAAAAATAAAGGCGTTGGAGGCATCACTGGAATTGGCAAGAAATCTAGTTGATCACGCATGTCAGCCGAGTGGAATACTCTATGAGCTTATAGATGACATTAATAATCTTCATGTGGAGTAGATTTCGTTGTAATATTGAAAACATTGTTGTTTTACTTGTTTAATGTTTTAATGTCTAATGTTTTATTGTTATTGTTTAATTAAATGGAAACAAACACACAATTAAAAAGCATAACGTAAAATAAATATCATATAAAAACACTACACAATTAAATACACTATACATATAAAAACACTACACAAATTAAATACACTATACAATATACCTAAATTAAACACTACACACACAATAAAAAAAAAAAAAAAAAAAAAAAAAAAAAGTACCGCCGCCTTACGGAAGGGGGGACCCACACCTATTGAGGTGCCTACCAAGGAGAACGTGGGGTGCCTGCATAGTTTAGCCCTATCTAAAAGATGTTTGTGAATTTATGATCATATTAAATGGCATTGACACTATTCAACCACCTTATGCATATGCATGAATTGACTACACGAAACCTATAGTTACTAATGTGTTTTTAATCTTATATATAATAGACATTGGATAGAAACATTAGTGCATACTCTATACCACCTCTTAGCTTCTCCCACCACCAAATGCTTCAATGACGGATCGTCTCACCCCACAACCACCATCCTTCACCATGCGACCTCCGGTGGCTATTCGCCACCATCTCCAAGGTAGTACATGTGTCATTTTACGTTTTATCTTTATAGAACATGTTGTTAATTTATAAAAGCTCAATGATACTTTTATGTTCTATTTTAAAAGTATATATGGACCTATTATTACGTCATAAATCCATATATATTTGCTTCTCAAAACTTTAGAGTAGTTTAGACGCAAATATATGGAGAAACATGTTGATTACTCCACAAGCAAGAAAACATTAGATGTGGTTAGTTAAGGTTGCTTTGTTTTATTATTGCAGAAACCAAGAAAAGATAAGATCGTGATTACCATTTCTACTTTATTGTTGAAATAGATGTTCTCGGAAATATTACGTCCTTCGGGTAAAATTGTCATTCTTTTTTATTTCCCCTTTCATCATGTTACAATTTCATATCATTGTTTCACCAAAACTACATCAACTTTTTTCATAGAACTTTGGACAGTGAAGTTTTGATTAGAATTTTGAACCTTTGAAATGCAAAGAACTTTAACGGCAGAAAATGGAAAGAGCGACAAAACCAAGATCTACTGTGTGGGTTAGTTTAACAAGTAAGAAGAAAGGAATATTGAGAAAAAACAAGAATATCATAACTACGGAGTAATATTGTTTATAGATTTGCTATGGAAATATTTGAATGTTTAAGTTTATTACGATATTTAGTTTGATAAGAATGTTTAAATCAAAGATTCATAGGCCAAATCAACACGCATCAAGAATAATTTAGATTGTTAATGGGTGGGTCAAATCATATTTCAATTACGACATATAAATCCAAGGTGAAGTTAAACAAAGAAAAGTTCTTTTAATATTAACGTAACATACTTCATAGATTCCTAATTAACATTAACTGTGATCTATAAATAGAATGAGGACAAGTGTCATATAAAGGTAGTTAGGTTTGTTATTAAGTTTGTTAATTAGGCATCAGCATCAAAACTAAGATTTGAAATATTATTTTGCTGAGCAATATCAAAAGCACACTATCAAATCTTCAAGTGGCATGAAGGTGACTAAAATTGAAAAAAACTTAAGGTATCATTTTTAGTAAAACCACTATAATAGAAATTTAGACCCGTATACTTATGAATGGGTCAAATGAGGTTTTGATTTAGGCCATCGTTAATATTCTCTCATTGTAATTGCATAATGTTTTCAATGACTACAAGATGCCTCAATGGCAACTAAAAACATATTATGTGATTTTAAAGAAAGGGAAGATTGTGCATCAAGAAGGAGTGTACAACTTACAAAGGGACAAGGCAAAAGGTATGTAGTGCGATGAATTTTGTAGTATTTTGACAGTTTCTAATGTTCATTGGTTCTGTGGAAGAATGCAAAATCCACCTTTAGTGGAAATACGATGTGAGGCCTAAACTTGATACTAATTGGTCCTACTCGTCGTTTTTTTTGTATTTGTTTTTGTACATATATTTTTTTGTATATATTTTTTATGTCATTATCTTTGTAATCACATGTTGTATTGTATTGGTTAGCCATATGATACGATCCAAATTAGAATAAGACCGAGAACATTTGAAACATGGAAATCATCTATATGGTCTGCAGGTGCGGGGAAAACTGAACTCGGAGAGACCATGAAAGGTGAAGAGGTATATTTGAGAAAAAACTAAACGACTCACCATATCGATGTAAAGGCATTTTATTGTGTTACTTTATCAAGATCTAAATAGCTTCCTCATGGCATATGCTTTTAGTAAAAAAAAACCTTACATTACATTCGTTGTGTTTTCAAAGCGAATAAGCAGTTACCAAACATGGTCTCGAGTCGATATCGTGTCTTGGTAAAAAATTCTACATCTCAACACTCTTGTTTTCTAGTGTAAAACATACTATCCTCAAAATGACATTATTTCGGGTTATATTAGACATAAGGAAGATGAGGATATAATAGGTGGACAACCATGTCAGCATGTCCGAATTGCCAGAGCTTTTGGGGTTGAGTTAGTAGCTGTTGTGAATATAATTACACTAAATATATAAATTACATTATAAAAATAATCCCTTAGTGTAAACATGCGTGCCCTCATAGGCTCACGTATTTCCAGCCGTATAATTATAGATTATGACTTGAGAATTATTGACAACAACTACTAACTCAACCCCAAAAGCTCTGGCAATTCGGACATGCTGACATGTTTGTCCACTTATCATATCCTCATCTTCCCATGTGCCCGATATAACCTGAAATAATGTCATTTTTAAGGATAGTCTGTTTTACAATAGAAAACAAGAGTGTTAGGATGCAGAATTTTTTTACCAGTACACCAATATTAGCTCAAAAGACCAGGTTTGGTAAATCTGCTTCTTTGCCTTGAAAACACAACGAATGTAATGTAAGAGTTTTTTTCACTAAAAAGCATATGTCATGAGGAACTTATTTAGAAAGTGATAAAGGAACATAATAAAATACCTTTGCATCCAGTATGGTGAATTGTTTAGTTTTTGTCTCAAAATATACCCCTTCACCTTTTCAAAGGAACTTATTTAGAAAGTGATAAAGGAACATAATGTTTTCTTTATTGTGGAGTAATCAACATGTTTCTCCATATATTTACACCTAAAGTTTTGAAAAGCAAATATCTACAGATTTTTTACGGACTGATAGGTACATATATACTTTTAAAATGAAACATAAAAGTATTCATGAGCTTTTATAACTCAACAACATGCTCATATAAAGATAAAACATAAAACAAAAGATGTACTACCTTGGAGATGGTGGAGGATGACGTCAATGGAGGCTGCATGGTGAAGGATGGTGGCTGTGGGGTGAGACGCCTTTGGTCATTGAAGCAGTTGGTGGTGGGAGAAGCTAAGAGGTAGTATGGAGTATGGACTAATGTTTTCTATCGAATGTCTATTGTATATAAGATTAAAAACACAGTAGCAATAATAGTAGGTTTCGTGTATAAATTCATGCATATGCATATGGTTGAATAGTGTCAATGCCATTTAATATGACGCAAACATGTTTTAGATAGCATTTACTTCAATGACCTTTATACTTGGTGAGAATCTCTTGTTTCCTTGTCTATAAAAAAGTGCAAAAGACACTAGAAAAAGATTTTAAATAATCTTTTATATATGCATGTGTAACATTCTAGCATTAGACTTGGTGTAATAAGTCAACTCACACCACAAAAAAACATACCTCACAAAAATACATTTTAAATAAAAAATACACACACAAGCATGCATACAAGTTGGTCGTCTGGCCAACCCACATCTCCATTTTGATGAGACGTCCAACATGGGGACCCAGATGGTGTACTAAAGGGCGCTAGTATTTTGGGTGCCACATGGGATGGGGACTCGTCGAGTTTGCCCTTAGTACGCCCAACCTTATAGATATCAACTTGAATAAGGTTTCTCAGCAAAGCTCTTTTATATGCATGTGTAATATCATAGCAAAACTAATTGGCACACAAAACATGGTAAATGTTATCCTCGGCCATAATGTTGTCCTTTTGTTTGGATTAGACTTTAACATATGTCTTTCGGTCTTTCAAACAAGTTAGACATTCTTTAAATATTGCAAGTTCGACATTACCGAGTATAATTAGATTTATAATTACATTTACATTAAAAAGAATAGAAGTAACTTAACTTGTTTAGCCAGTAAATGGTTCTATGGTGTTTATTAAACATGTTTATTTTTATGCCTAAAAACATAAAAAAAGATTGAAGAAAAAGATAGATTTGGAGAAATTGTTGAAGAAGACTAATATGGGGGCGTTTCTTTTTATTTCCAGATTAAGAGCTATATAAATATATGTAGGTTTCATGTGGGCTCATGTCTGTTAATGCCTTTAGATGGGGAGATGATCTCATTTTATGACTTGTGGATATAGAGGATTAGTGGAAATATGTGAGCTCCATATTAAAAAAGAACATTATTAAATACTTGTGTGGACTCATGAACCCAATCCATTAGCTAAGGGAAAAAGAAACACAACCATCTCTCTAATAAGAAACCGACCAAAGATACAAAATTCATAGCACGTAGGTGAGAAGTAGTTCTATTATGCATTTAATAAAAAGTCAAATACGTACTATTAAACATCTTTAGGATAGCAAATTTAATGGCTTTCTAAGTAATCAGTTCTTGTGTTTCTTTATTTGAAAGGGTGTGAAAGTTGCAATTGAATCTGAGGACGGAGCCGCACAAAAATATGACCGGTGCACAAATGTTTTGAACCATAATATAATAGAGTTAAAAGTGGATTAAAACGATAAATAAATGAACATATTACCTTCTAATTAGTAATTCTACGATCTCCATAGCAAAAAACGCTACGTACATCCTCATATTAGGGCTTTTACAAAATTTTATATTTATTTTTAATTGTAAATATACCAATTAAATAATTCGAGACACATTTTGATGCACCGGTGCATTTAAGATCCATTTAGAAAAATCTATAATTTTTAAAACTAACATTATATCGAAAAAATCAATGGGTGCACGTGCACCCCACAGCTCCGCCCCCGGTCGAATACCTAGCTTTATATTTGGTAGAATAACAAAAGTACATGAATTAATATTGATAAAAGCAAGAACATTACATTTTCAAAAGACAAGAATGTGCAATTGTGCATATAAAAATATGATGGGGCTTTTTACCTTTTTATGTACTTCAAGGTGTTTGAGGTATTTCTTTCGCTTTTTTGGCTAAAGGGTTTCAATACCGGTGAATAGAGACATTTACGTAAGTTGAAAGCCCTTACACAAAATATCGCTTATGGTAGTGCTATAGTCCGTGCTTGATTAAGAATGTGCATTTGATCGTATCAATGCAAAAAAGAAGTACTGCATACTATTCCAAGTATGTTTTGATGAACGACTTTCACATTTCTTTGATTTGTTAAACATAAACAGAAGGGTTAATAACCTATTAAAGCATCATACTTGTCACAAAAAGCAGTTTGACGTAGCGAACAAAAAAAATAGCCCTTTTGGCTATTTGACCCGACTATTTTGTCCTTTATAGGCATTTTACCACTTAGACAACCGGTATCCGGTTCATAACATCCAAGTCAGCTAAAATAGACATCCTTCCCATTTATCCTTATAAACTAAAACGGATTTTTAGACATCTCCATTTCGTCCGTACATCTTACCCTGCAAAACCACCACCACCGGACAATCATCTCACCGGACCACCACCAAATCCACCTTCAAAACCACCACCGGACAATCTGATGAAGACAAAGGTAGCGAGGATGACCATGGAAGCTGAAAACGATGCACTGATGAAAGTGGTAATAAAATTGAAATCCACGAAAAGTAAGCTTTCAAGGCTAAAGGAAAAGTAAGCTTTCAAGTTGTTGGTGAATCTTTAAAAGCTTATGTGCAGAGGAAGTTAAAGAAAGATAGCGAGGATCTGGGAGATTCAACACCGGACACTCATCTTTTTGCTACCCACTGGAATTCAACCCTTAGGCGGCGTGGTGTTGGATCTGGGAGATTCAACATCGGGTCCGCTAATAGTAATACCATGGATGAGGTAGCTCTTGTTAGTGTAGACGAGATCGCTAACCCTTTGACGATTAAAATTTATGATAATGACAAGTTGTGACTTTTAGGATATTTGACTTTTGACGTGTTAAGAATTCATGTGTTATGAAGTTCTATTTTGATGATAGCAAGAAGTTTTTGTATCTTTTATGAATAACTTTCTTATATTTGTATTTTTTTTTCTGATAAAAACATGATTGAGTAGCAATTGTTTGAATAGGAGATGGGTGTAAGTGGAGGCCCTGTTGGTGACCCGTTTTAACCGGTTAGTTTGGACTTTACCTGCTATTGCGGGTACTAAATGTATCATAGAGACAAAATAGACAAGTTAAGTGACCAAAAGGGCTATTTTTTTGTTCGCTACGTCGAACTGCTTTTTGTAACAAGTATGATGTTTAATAGGTTATTAACCCTAAACAGAATTGTGTGTATGTAATTTTCAATCCACAAAATAATTACCGCTTAATTTTATTTACGAGCTTGACTGCGGAAATTGTATTTGAAAGATGAATGTGATAATGATGTGCAAATGACACGGATGAAATCGATTCGACACATCTAGACTATCTATGGCTTAGAATGGGTTAGTATATCTTTTGTTATAAAAAAAGACATGGGATCATATGGCTTAGAATGGGTTAGTATATCTTTTGCTATAAAAAAAACATGGGATCAAATGGGTTAAAGTGATTGGTCTATCTCCATGATATACTTGGTAGTTAGAACATAACATTGTATATTTTTTTTACAGGTGAATGCTATTATATCTCATATCATTATTAAGCCCGAAGAAGACAAGAAGAAAAAGTTTCAAACACAAGTCACTATGGTTTGGTTCTTGCATCTGATGACTCCTAATCTACTCTTTTAACCACCTGTAAAGGGTATGAGGTACTTTGGTTTGACAGTCTTTGGTCCATGAGTATCTCATTGTAGGAATATCATGAACTTTGAGATGATATAATTACTAATAATAGAAAATCATGATCGATTATTGAATGTTTGTCCTTAAACACAACCAACAAGCATGTACAATATATAAAAATACCACATTCTCTTCCATTAGTTTCATTGATTTTGTCCATTTAAGTTGTCTTTCTGATTTGTTGATTTTTTATGGGAAGTGCTTAACTGATCATTTGAATGCGATGGTGAAATAATTTGTTGAGAAAGTAACGAGCTTCATTAAAACTGCTTATTTGACGTTAAGAGTCTTGAGACTAATCAAGTAATGTCTTTCTTTTTTACTACACAAAGATGTGCTTAATTATGAACATTTATTCAAGAGTAAGGGGTCTAATAGTGACAATTCACATAAAAGGAAGATATAATCATCTGAAAATGTATTCAACTTGTCACAAAATTCTATAGTGTATAGTATATCAAACTTTTAAATTTTCTATTGTATGTAACGAACTTGATAATTTTCCTATTGTATGTACTAAAGACCGATTAACCAATAGTTAGTATTTTATTAAAAACCAATTAATCGGATTCTCAGTACATACAAAAGGAAGATTAACAAGTTAGTTATATACAACATAAAAATTAACAAGTTATTTACATACAATAAGAAAATTAAAAGTTTGATACATACTATAAAAATGTTATAAGTTAGATACATTTACAAATTATTATCCCGAAAAGTAACTATATATAAGCTGAAAAACAAAGTACAATCCTTAAAAAAAATATAGTACGTGGTGTTGGAGTTCGACAAAGACAACTCGGAGCATGGATTCAATGAAGATAGTAGTACGCGATGATGAGGATCAGGACTTTTAATAAATGAATATTACCCTGTTTAAGACTAGGTTTGAAAACATTTTTATTACAATAGATGCACGGCAATGCTTGTTTGTATAAGACCATTAATACTACCTCCAACTTTCTCAAGAATGAAACCCGAGATACTGATAAATATGAAAGCCAACATTAATTTTGGTATCTCAAAGATTTTATAAAGCCCTATTGCCTCAATCAATCCTTACAAAACAAACTCACCCCTATCCCCACAATCTTAATCTCCGGTGGCGCCATCAGCTACCATATTGATGATAAGTTTTCATTTTGGTTTTATTTTTCACAAAACAAAAAAAGAAGTTAAAACCATGATTAATTCTTTTGCTTTCACTATTGAAATGGGTGGTCTCGGAACAAACACATCACCGTATGGTTTGTGGAGGTAAATTGTCAATCTTTTTTTATTGGGTAAAGGCTATAAATGCTTAACGTACTTACAAAAAAGACTCATTCTACACACATATATATATATATATATTTTATTGTTATTCTACTTACTAAACTTTGTATTTCTTTTCATTATACATATCTGGGTCCATATCTTTCACATGAAAAGACACAAATACCCTTGTTTTCTTCCATGGCCATTGCTGCCATTAATATATAATATCAACCTACGGGTATCCTTATCGAACATGCTCACAACTTCTTAATAGTACACACCTTTACTATTTAAGTAACCACATTCAAAATCAACCTATAAACCATATATTAACTTTCTGGACTAATTAATTGTGTACGCCCCAGAAAGGGGAAAAAAAAGTTCAGACTCCTTTCCCTTTAAATATTAAAAACTCTAAAAGCTTTCACTAATTTGTCTTTGCACTTTTTTTCTTTTTTCTTGTTATTTTTTGTTTAACCACTGCTTTATTTGTACATAATTCAATGAAGACATGTTACTAGCCAAACACCCTTTTCTGCTGCAGCAGGGGTGTTTGGCTACTGCTAAAACACCACTGTTATCTGCGAGTTTCTATATATAGAGAGGTGCCTATAGTTACTCGTTATCATAGTTATGTGTTATAATGGAGGTTGAAGATGAAGATGTGAGAAATGACCAAAATACCCTTAACAAACCATTTTAGTTATGTATAATAAAAAGAATACAAAGTTTAGTAAGAAGAATAACAATAAAAAAAAGTAAATTATGTAGAATGAGTCTTTTTTGTAAGTACATTAGGTATTTATGGCTTTTACCCTTTTTTATTTGTCCCTACATTCATGTTACAACCTCATATCATTGGTTCACCAAAACTTACATAAGTTATTTTGATACGATGAGAAAAAATTAATGCTTATATCGACTTTCTTTAATAAGGTAAATCAAACATGTCATTTCACTTCAATATATTGTATCAAATATGTCTCTTCCCATAAATGTTCGAACCATTAATCAATAACTCATACTTCTGCAAAACCTTTCAACACTACTCTATTGCCGTTATATATTTCAAAATTGAAGGATGCTTTTGTCAAATTGTAATTTAACTTTTATAGTTGTCCCTTATACATACAGTTGACACTCTATGGTTTCAAAATGGTTGAAACAAGAAAAAGGAAAAGATGCCTCCTCCACGTAGCATCATCATCAACATCACCTCGAACGTCCGTGATTCTGTGGGATCTCCCACTTCATATACCACCGACACGGATGTGTTGAAAACGTTCAAAAAGATTGGAAAGCCTATAGTTTCTTTCATTAGCCGCGACAATAACATGACGAAGTACACCTATTGCTGCAGACTCAAAATAGAATCGGAAAATCGAGCTAAGCAGGTAATGGAGCGGCAGTATTATAAGACTAGTGGTTTTAATGTGAGGGTGGGAGATCATCCAGAGGGATTTAAGGTTATGAGAGGAGAACATAAATTGCTGATACGTGACATGGATTTCAAGAACGGTCGAGAGGCTTTCAAATATATAAGGAGACTCCTTGAGAATTGATCTTGCGCTGACATCCAAATCATAAAATGAACAAAAAGTCAATTGTTAGAAGGGACCGGGAAGTTGCGCTTCCAAACATTAGAAGGTAGAAACAAAGCTATAAATTTATTAGAATTTGTAATAGTAGATATGATAAAAGATTGGATAGTTGAAGAAACAAAGCTAGATATTTAGTAGAATTACAATAGTAGATAGGGAAAAGACTACAAGAGTAATGGAACATTTTTGGGTGGCATATTTTTAGCACTAGTTATATGGCGTATGGTAGATATAGTTGTAACTCAATAATTTGATACTTTTGAGATTTGAGGTTGTAACTTAGGAATGCTACTATGGTATAATGCCTTTGGACTTCGATATAGTTGTAACTGTTTTATGTATTTGTGTACGTGTTACGTGCTTTGCTTTCTTATATGGTTGTGTGATTAATTATTTTGCTATAATTATAAAAATGGGTGGTCTTCGAACAATCACATTGCAAGAACTTCTACACTTAAATTGTCCATGCCGGATATGAGCATGTGTAGGGTGCTTAACCGCTCAAAGCCTCTAATTTTATAAGAGCACCATAAATTTTGACGCTAATAATGATTTAGTTCATGTTTTGCACAAACTCGATAAATATGTGTTCTAAAGCATAAGCTAATTTGATTCGAAAAAAGAAAAGAAAAACGAGAATCGGTTGCTTTCAAGTGATTCTAAAAGATGTGTATAAACAAAGGTCGGGGATTTCAAACAAGTGAAGAAAAAGATAACTTTAGGCCATCTGCACAGACTGCATTTCACTCTCTTTATTTTATATTTTGCTTGAGATTTACATATTCAAAGTAGTTATACATTTAATGCACAATAAATAAACATATAAATTACTTTAAATATATGTGATTTTTAATTTAATAAAGTCCAAATTTTCTTTTATATTTTTGTTGTAATCATTGCTTTAACTATTGATCATCGGGCATTGTATAGCTTATCCCTATTTTATACACTTTCAATCTTAATTGTTTAGTTTTATCAACTAGTTTTAACCCATAAGTGAGAAATTTATTGCAAATGGTATACTCCGTAAGGGAAGGGATCCAGTAAGAAAAAAAACTAAAATGAGAAGAATAAGAAGAATTTTTAGTCACACATTTCAAATTAGAGTGATATTTTTAAAAGGAGATGCATCAGATTAGAAAAGATCTAAAATGAGTGAATGATTTCTTCTTATCATTCTCATTTTAATTTTTTATTATTTGATCCTAACTCTACTCCGTAATACGTTGCGTAAATAACAACACCTCTTATTTATTGTTGAAAAACGTATGAAAGGTGGTCCTATGACACAAATTTGATAGAACTTGACGTCCTTAGCTCCATTTATAGTCTTTTGGAGAGTCCATTGAAACAACTCTTTGCAGCATTTATAATCTCAATTTACCCGTACATAAACTTTTCGTTTTTAAAAATCGCACATATAATGGCACAGGGCCTCTTAAACCTACGGCATGGCCGTGTTAATTGTATACCGGTTTTTTTCTTTTTCTTTTTTTTTTTCATTCTCATATTCTTATTAAATATGTTCATATCATTTGTTCACCAAATCGTACATCAACTTTGTCTAGTGAAAGAAAAGAAATAAAACTTACATCGACTTTTTTTTAATAATGTAAACCGAATATGTCACTCGATCCACTCCATTACATCAAATTTCTTTATTAGTATTTTTTTTCCAGAAATGTTTGAGCTATTGAGCAATAACTCATAATTTATATTTTGCTTTTGTAACTTTGCTACAAACCAAACACCATTTTTTCTTGAGCAAATAGTTAAAAAAAGTACTAAACTTGCCACCCTTTCTTCTTCAGGGTAGCGAACAAAATTTTTAATTTTTCAAAATAATTTAGTACTGGATATTGACTTTTGTGGGTAATTTTTACCCATGTCACCCGGTTACCGGTAACAAGTGATGATATCACTTGCCACATAGATTTCCCGCCTTATCCTCTACCCAGATCATCTCCCTCCCAAAACACACACCGGATTTTCCTCTACCCACTCTACCAACTCTACCTAAATCTGTACCTTTTAATATTATCCAAGTACAATACTTTTTGATTATATAACCCACAACACTCACTCACTGAAAAGTCATTTTTCAGATAAAAAAAAACTTCTCGAACCCTAATTTCTCCCCCACATTGAATGCTTCAAATTGATTGTTGTTTTCCATTATTGTTAATGTGAAAAGGTAATTTATGTCATTTAATTATTGTTTTATTACCCCATTTGTATTAATTTATTGGAATATTGAATTATTAAATATTTAGGGTTTCAAAAAATTTGGGTTTTCCTAATTTCAAGTTTTGTTTGTTTGTATAGGTCTCGATGGATGTATTACACGAAGACGTTGTCTTCAAAATACACCATGGTGGTGTATTTTGTATGATCCTCTCGGTATGAACAAGGCCAAATAACTATCATGAACTCTTGCTCAACAAATAGGGTGATGTTTAACGAATTGTGCAACATTTTAGTTGATAAGTTTAATGATAAAATTTGGGCTTTGTTTTGTTGAGTTCCTGAGTTAGACATAGATAGTGGAGGGTTGAAAATAATTGAAAGGGATTCAGATCTACAAATAGTTTATGAACTAGCAGAAAAGCATGAGTCAGTAGAGTTGTATGTAGCCCATGAACCACAAAACTTAGCTGAGTACTACTATAATAACTTATGTTTAGAAGGTTCAGATGAAGAAGTAACTTCAGCTAGGAAAGAACATGAAATTAGAAAGAAACATGCTGGTAATATGTTTGTTGAGGAGCTCATTGCATGGGCCGAGGAAGAAGCAAAATCTCCTTATTTAAGGTCTCCCTCTAACAAGTCTAGACCACTAAGAAACGTTTCTAAGGGCAAGGTTTTGTTCACTGGTACCTATGATGAGTATGATATAGGATTAGATTATGGCGTAATGTTAGCTGACAATGCGGTTGGTCAGGAAGATCTTGTAGCTAAGTCCAATGAGTTGGATAACGACGGTCAGTCTTTGCCTAAGTTAGCTGACAAGGAGGTAGGTCAGGAAGATGTTGTAGGTAAGTCCAATGAGTTGGATAATGACGGTCAGTCTTTGCGTAAGGATAATGTAGTACTTGATAAGGTTGATAATAGGTCTAGTAATGTGGATAATGTAGTTGATACGGTTGCTGATAATAATGTTGAGAATGTGGTTGACGAGCCTAGTAATGGTCGAATGTGGGCTTGACCTAGTATTGATGATGAAGTTCTCATGAGACAAAAGAAACTAGACAAAGGTAAAGGTGTCATGACTAAAGAAGATATGGTTAAGAATAAGAAACGAAAGAGTGTCCCTAGGGGTAATGGTATCTCAATTAGAGAAAATGAAGGCCTTTATCTTGAGACGATGGATGTGATGAGTTTGAAAATGTGTTGATTATGGCCAATATTCTTCGAAAGTGAGGGTTATGGGACGAAAAGTCTTTTGATTATCTAAGTGATGTTGAGGATGAAGTAATTGAGCTTAGAAAAGAAAGATTGAGTCTAAAAATAGGGTGAAGATCATGAGGATACTGAACCAGAGGTTTATGCTGATATAACACCTTCACTTGATTATATTGGTGACACTTTTGGTGAGACAGTTAGAGAGCATGAACATTATATGGAATCTTTAATGCGTAAAATCAAAGGTAATGGAGAGGGAATCTCAGACCCTTTTGTCATGGTGGAGAAACAGGATGATAAATATCCAATACATGATGATCAAACACATTGGAGACTCAAGAAACCAGTGGTAATGCATTCAACTATTTCTTAATGCTTTGTGTTTAATTATTATTAACTGCTATATTTGTTAATGAATTCACTTTTTTCTTGTGACTTGGAGAAAAGTATGTTAACCATGAGCGGTTTAGAGAAGCTCTAACCTATTATGCATTGGCACATGGGTTTTCATTGTGGTTTGAGAAGAGTACCACAAAAATGGTTATCGCTAGGTGTGGTAGAAGGAAAGAGGTTTTAAAGGATCCAAGTAAGGAAAACAAAGGGTCACTAAGAAGTACCCATCCGGTCAACAGTGAATCATCTGCAACCGGAGATGCTATGGGAAGACGTTGAAAGGTCGTGGTACTTTTCGTGTTATTTCATTGTGAGATGAGCATACATGTGTACGAGACTACGTTATGGAAGGCTTGTAAGTTTCAAATGGATTGGAAGAAACTTTGGGGATAAAATCAGGATGAACCCAAAAATAACAATAGCTGCAATACAAGAATTGGTTATGAAGAAATACCCATGCAAAGTTAGTGCTACTCAGTGTGTGAATGCAAAGAAGTATGCATTGAGTGAAGGTGAAGCTGCTATTCAAGATCATTATGGATTGTTGAGGTCATACGCAAAGGCAATTTCAGAATCAAATGTGGGTTCAATCACAAAGTAGGTGTCACAGATTAACCCGGATGAGAAGACCTATTTTGACAGTGTTCTATGTATGTTTCCATGGGCTCAAAGAGGGTTGGAAAAAGGGTTGTAGAAAGATACTTGCATTGGATGGGTGTTTTTGAAAAACCAAACGTGGTGAAATCTTGACAAATTGTCGGGAGAGACGGAAACAACCACATATTCCCCGTGGCTTGGGCTTTGGTGACAGTTGAAAACAAAGAAAATTGGAGTTGGTTTCTTCAATTGTTAGCTGATGATTTGATGATTCCACTTGGTTTTGATGTGACATTGATGTCTGATCAGCATAAGGTTAGAAGTATTTTACATTCTTAAAATTTGCATATTTTGTGTGACATTGCTATTATTAACTGTCTTCATTTTTATTCAAGGGTCTCATTGAAGCTGTGAAAGAAGTAATGCCTCAGGCAGAGCATCGACAGTGTGCACGCATATTTATGAAGGCTTTAGAAAGCAATTCAGTGGAGTTGAGTTTCGCGGACTCTTCTGGGCTGCATCCAAAGCTTCATACCCACAGCTCTTTAAGAAGGTTATGTTGAAGATCAAGTCTGCTAATCCTAGAGCACATGAGTACTTGGAGGAAAAAGACCCAAAGACTTGGTCAAGAGCTTTTTTTAAAGAAGGTGTTTGTTGCGAGGCTATTGAAAATGGTTTCATGAATGTTTTAACTCAAGATTGTGTAATTGTGAGGATAAACCAATCATAACTTTATTGAGTCAATAAGAGTAATAATCATGGAACGGATGAACACTATGAGATCGCTAAGAGAAAATGGATGGTGACATTTGTCCAAACATCCAAAAGGTCTTAGAAGTTTCAAGGATAGCCAAAGGTACTTTCTAACCTCATAATACTAAATGGTTTCAAATAATGTTTTAACTCAAGATTGCCATACCCACAACTCATTAACATTATATTTTTGTAACTACTTACTGTGTTCGTATGTCATTCCATGTGGTGGGAATCTATTTGAAGTCGAAGGGATATGATGCTTTTAAAGTAGATGAGCCAAAGAGGACATGTTCTTGTAGGATGTGGCAATTGTCAGGTTTGCCATGTTCACATGCAATTGCTTGTATTTTTAAACTTGGTAAGATGGTAGAGGATTATGTCCCTGATTACTTTAGAAAGGATAGGTATATGCAAGCCTATAGTGAGTACATTAAACCTGTTGATGGCATACACTTCTGGCCTGACTGTAGTAACTTATCTAGGATATTGGGTCCCTTACCAAAGAAAATGCCTGGTAGGCCTAAGAAAAAAAGGGTTAGGGCCTCACATGAACCAAAGTCAGGTAATAAGATTTCTAGAGCAGGGGTAGTTATGACTTGCCATAACTGTGGGGTAGTTATGACTTGCCATAACTGTGGGGAAGTTGGCCATAATAAGAAGGGGTGTAAGAAAGAACCGATACCAAAACCACCGAAAGAGAAAGGGAAAATAGGCAGACCCAAAAAGTGATACCCACAGAACAACCATTGGTTGATGAAAGTGATATGCCTGTATTTGTAAACAATTGCATAGATGAATTTGAAATGGGTGAAACAAATAGAAATTATGTGTTCACATTTTCGGATTAGAGGAGAGTTCAGCTTGGCAGAAACTTTGCAACTAGGAAGAAAGGTTCTCGTGGACATGTTAAGATAAGAGGTGGCAAGAGCAAGTCTGGTGGACTATTACCCACACAGAGAATAGGTAGGATGGGAGCATGGTTAGGAATGAATTTCAAAGTTCGACACAATTGAGTCATGTGAACCTCTCCATGCAACAAGACACATCGTGTACCATAACATCCATTGTTTTAGAAGCCTCTTTACATGCCGCAAAGAAACTTACATGATTATTATGCATGCTCAAAGAATAGATCAAACCAAGGTGAAAACATTCCGTGACACAACAATCACAAGTTGTTGGGACATCCCATGAAGTCGCAACTAGACACGGAAGAGGTGGAACATCATCCAAAAGAGTTAAAACGAAAAGAAGAAGCTTCACACAGTCAAGATTTGGTGAACCAAAAGAAATAAAAAAAGAAGAAGGGTGCATCCACGAGCCACAACCAAGGCAAGAAAGGGCAAGACCACAACATGAACCTCTTCCTCTAAGAATGAAGAGTCAAAGAATTCTCCATAGGAAAGTTTCGGTCCAGCTATCATCCCAGATCAAGTTTGAGAATGAAATAGTCTTGGATTAAATTCCAAGACTTTGGTAGCACATCTTTGTGAAATCAGATATTGTGCTAAAACTTGTAAGTAGTATGATCCGAACTAGGTTTGTAAGTAGTAAGAAACCGATATAGTGTTGCACTTTATGCCACTATGGTGCCCTATTTTGTACAATGAAGGGCCTAGGTTAGTTAACGTAAACACTTGGTAGAACTCGATATGGTGCCGCACTTGATGCCACTATATATGCTTGCCTATTTTGTCTATGGAAAAGGCATATCTGAGTTGTAGTGTTCGCTTCTAACAATGTAATCGCACTGTAACAATGTAATGTGCTTATGCGAAACAATTATTATCAATGAACACTAGTAGTTCAATGAAGCTCCTTGTTTTTTCAATGTTATACTTTGTAATTGTATTGTCAATTGTAGTGATGTTCAAATAGTTAGAACTTGAGTTTTATTGAATATTTCAAGATTCCAATTCGGTCATTGCGTAATTTCATCAAATTTGTAACATTAAAGTGCATTTGGATAGAAGAAGGAGTGTTCGGTTAAGTTGGTTTTGAGGTCTTCTTTTATGTTTCTAGCGCAAGGATTGTTAATTTAGTTTACATAAGTCTAGTATAGGCTAGTTGTAGCATGATATTAATAGGTCTTTAGAATAAAAGTCAAATAATCAATATAAATCTCATTTTCATGCAAAATATTGTCACCGTAGCTTCTAAGATCAAGAATATAGATGCATTTTTAGTTAATATAGTTTAAATAAGTCCAATTACGACTTATAATATCATTTTAGTCAAGAGGAATCAATTAAAGTTCATGTTAGTCAACTCTTAAGTTTTTACAAAAATGTCAAAACCAAATTAGTGTTCAAATAGGTTTAGTTTTTATTTTAATTTTCTCAATTCTCAAGAAAATTAGTTAAGCTTGTGGGATTTTAGTATTTGGAAGCTTGTCATATTAATCCATATTTTTCTGATTTTTATGATTTTTCTTCATAGCTTTTGAATAGCTTCAAGTTGTCGGTTTCGCTCCTTATCTCCCCGCACATCGCTTATAAGGTTTGATCTCGCTTCTTCGATATTCAATAGTATTGTTTCTAGTTGTTCATGCTTTTACATGTTAAATGGCACCACAATATACAACCAAATTTGATGCTTTCATTACCAAAACAAAGTTAACCCACATACATCCCGATGAACACAAAATACATCAAAATAACCTATATCAAACCTTCTACACTTACTTTTTAAGGATACAACAATGAGGATACAATCAACATAATTATCAAACCAAATACAACCAACAACACATCGTCATACGCTTTTGCCTTAGACTTGAAACCATTCAATTCTTGGTAAATTAGTTCCAATGAAACGCCAAGAACCCTATTAACTGTCATAGGATTAGCAGCTTGTCTAGATACTAACACCTCCAATTGTTTGTTCTCCTCATGTAGATTGTATAACAGTCTTTGTAGTATCGGAAGGTAATTCTTCATCAAGAAAACCATACACCTCACATTTCTAAAGACCAATAACACAAAACAATTAGAGTGGAGCAACCCTTGAATCTTCGACTCAAAACAAAACCTTAACAAATTTTTATAAATCATAATATTAACTTACCCGAGGGGCAACCCTTGAATCTTCGACCCGGATTCGTGGGGGTCCATGAAACTTGGTCATAAATTGGAATCTTACAATTACAATGATTTTTAAGACGGATTTCTTCTGGAGTATAATATCTTCGTTTGGAACGGATTGAAGAACTTGATGAATGCATAATTGAACAAAGGCGGATTTCTGCTATGGGACTTTATGGATTTAAGGTTTATGTTAATTGGGGTTTTCTGCTATGGAACTTGATGGATTTAGGGTTTATGTTAATTAGGGTTTTTTGCTATGGACTTGGGATGGGGAAACCTTGTACAGAGATGATTTTAGGGTTTATGATAGAAGGGGGAGAGAGAAAGATTTTATATTTATTAGAAATTGTGTATTATGTGGCATGTGACTGTGTATCAACTTGTACACGTGGACATAACCGGGTAACATGGGTAAAACTTACCCACAAAAGCCAATATCCAGTACTAAATTATTTTGAAAAATAAAAATTTTTGTTCGCTACCCTGAAGAAGAAAGGGTGGCAAGTTTAGTAATTTTTTTTTAACTATTTGCCCTTTTTTCTTTATGTTAGGACTTTGGGAGATATTTGTAAGCAGTTATGTGAGAGTCACAAAACATATTCTAAGGCTAATTGCTTAAAAGTGTAGATTACTTGTCAATTATTTTATTTTATTTTTTAACTTATTTTTTATTTTTAATTTATTTCGTATAGTGAACTAAATTTCGTGCTTTTATATTTCTTTACTTTTGAATTCGGTCTTTTTCAAATACGGGTGACTGTTCAAAACTCTTTTTTGGGTAAAGGGAGTAATCCCGCACCCGGTAAATATATTAACCAAAACGTTTAAGTACAATGGATATGAGTGAAATCTCATATCTCACCCTTACATAGGCATAAAGCTTACATAACAAGATACTACCTATTTTCTAAACAAGAAAACAAACCACTACTCTAATGATAACATAGGACATAACGAAGAAAATTACTTCCTAGGTCCTTGAAGCTTGGTGCTATACATGGCATTAAAGTCATCCAAATTCCACGAAGATCGAAACCGCTCGCATAGTCATCGTAGTCATAGTCATCATACTCATCTTCAAACTCTTGGCCACCACCGAATAGATTAGCGAGACTCATCAAATGGGTTAGCAACCACTCATCTTCAAACTCTTGGTGCACTTAAATAACAGATTCAAATATGATTTAATGAATGTCAATTTATTCAAACACTTACTATTTATTAAATTTTACACACACACACACTAAATATTATATTCTGATGCACTAAAATAACATAAAAATAAAAAATTTACAACTTACAGTTATCTGACTTTTCTTGTTCGATTAGAGCCTCTTATTAACTGTTCGTGGACTTATCCAACTTGCTGAAATTGAAAATAGATAATTATATCATCTTTAAATCAACAAAAATGATCAACTAAATAGAAAAATTAGGGCACTTACGATTTGGAAACTTCTTTTTCTCCATATGTATGTTAATCAGCTAGAAAAATCAAATCTTTTATGAGTAATTTGATTAGATTTTGATCGGAAAATGGTTTTCTATTGGAATATCGATTGGGATTGAATGATCAGAGTGTGTGTTCTTTGTTATGAGTAAAATGAGATGTTGATTGGCGGCGGTGCAATGGCTGTGTGGTGGTGGCGAACTGGCGATGGAGATGGTGAGTGAGAGGAATTATGATTGTGTGTGTGTGTTTTGATTCGGGGCTGATGTGTGTGTTTGTATCTGATGGTTACCCATCTACTCCGTATTTTGTTTGCATTATTTCAAATTTTACCCTGAAGTTTTGAGTGTTATCAAAATCTACCCTGTAACTTTTTTTCTCACTTTTCTATCTAGTTGTACTTTTCTCTAGAACCGGCTATATATATATATGCAATTCTCCCTTTATTAAAAACCAATTAATCGGATTCTCAGTACATACAAAAGGAAGATTAACAAGTTATTTATATACAATAGGAAAATTAAAAGTTTGATACACACTATAAAATTATTTCAAGTAAGATACATTTACAAATGATTATCCCGAAAAGTAACTATATATAAGCTAAAAAAACAAAGTACAATCCTTAATAAAATTGAATTCCGGTCAAGTAGAAAAAATGGTGTTGGATTTGGACTTTTAAAAAATGAAAATCACAAAATCACCCTAGTTTTAGTCTAGGTTTAAAAACATTTTTATTACAAAAGATGCATGGCAATGCTTGTTTGTATAAGGCCATCAGGGTCGTCTCGTGAATTTCGTTGGCCCTGTGCATAACTACAAGGAGGCCCCGTTTAGCACAAAATTTTGAGCATATTTAGTGACGGACCACAAGGTTAATATCTTGTTCGTGTGGGAGACATGCTAATTTTTATGATATTTTGATTGATTCTATTCCAGTAATCAACATGATTTTGTTTTTGTAGAGAAAAATACCTAGTTTAGGTGGTTTTTAAGTTGCTATTAAAATTTTGAAACCTTAATGACCATATAGAGAGTTCAAAGCCTTTCAAAATAATAAAGTTGAACATGGAAATTAAAGTAAATAAAACAAAATGTTTCATGGTTTTATTTTCTCTAAATGGCATACTTTCAGTTACTTTGTTGGTTATTAATCATGGATACATGGTTAATCGGATACATTTGGCTAACTAGGATACTTTATTTACGAAGTTATGGACCCCTTATTTTTATAGTCTCATTTTTTCAAGTAAGCAAATGAATACTTAAAATGCAAATATAAAATATGAGGTTTTCTAATAATTTTTTTGCATATGTACATATATAGTGAAGAAGTTATAAATTTGTGGCCCTTAAATAAAGTGAGACCCTATGCGATTGCACTTGTTGCACACCCTTAGAACCGACCTTGAAGGCCATTAAAACTACTTCCAACTTTCTCAAGAATGAAACCTGAGATACTGACAAAAATAAAAGCCAACATTAATTTTGGTGTCTCTTAGATTTTATAAATTCCATATTGCCTCAATCAATCCTAACAAAACAAACTCACCACTATTCCCCACAATCTCAGTCTCTAACGGCACCATCAGCCACTATATCAATGATGATTTTTCATTTTTGGTTTTTATTGTTTCACAAAACAGAAGTTAAAATCGTGATTAATTATTTTGCTTTCACTACTGAAATGTGTGGTCTCGGAACAATCACATCACATCCATTGTTTTGTGGGGTAAATTGTCAATCTTTTTTATTTGTCCTTGCATTCTTGTTACAATTTCATAGCATTGGTTAACCAAAACTTATTAGTTATTTTTATAGAAAGATAATTAAAAGATTAACGCTTATAAAAATCAAAATGGACATAAAATTTAGGACGGAGGGAGTATCACTTAAATGATGATAGACCATTATGCCCTCTAGCTCTACCATTATCAAGCCATCATTTTTCACAAAAAACCAACTTTCACTTTAATGTTCCAACATCTCACACTGATAAACAAAACCAATTGTCAAACTTCTTTCTTTTTTATTGCAACAATGATGCCATTCATTTTTCACAAAAAAACCACACGAAACTCACAAATTCCTTTTCAATTCCCGGTTCCTGCCCAAATCAGTTATGGTTTAATCCGTATATCTATGTTTGCAAAAGCAAGTAGTGTGGCTAGCGATGCTCGTCGGAGATAAACGTAACTTATTGCCTGCATTTCTTACCATATATAAATATTGTAGATGGTGGCAGTGAAGCGACATGAGAATAAACGAATGGTGGGACGTAGTTGGTGGTGCGTCAGTGGATGATAATGGTTGGCGATAATGAATGATGAAAACGTCCCTCAAACATAGGATGATAGTGTTTGGTGGTGGTTCGTCCGATGGTTGACTAGTTGACGTTTTCGTTCGACGGTGGTGTCGTGGTGACATGAGGCCGCCGTCCGTGGGATACTGGGATGTGTCGTTTAAGGGTGGAGATGAAACATATCAAATTAAATATTTTAACGTTTTATAATCTTAATATATATGAAACTAATCTCACTACAAAACATATACATATAAAAGGTGAGTGAAAAAGGTAGACGTTTGTCTTTGGAGAATATTGATAATCACCAGATGTAAAAGAAAGGGCATAACTGTCTATTATGATTTAAGTGATAATTTTTATTAATTTTTATGATTTAACTATATTAAAATTAGTTATTAGGACATATATGATATTTTTGTGGTTTAAAAAGGATATATATGCAATTTTGTGTTTAGCTTAGATATATATGCAATTTTAGTGTTTATGAGGGATATATATATATATATACATATATAGGGGAGAGTTAACGTGAGATTAAACTTAAAGTTGTAAAAATAAGATCAAGTCTAAAAAATCACTAAAACATTTATAAATAACAATTTTAGCAATAATACACATAAAAATAATATTTTAATACAAATTAACATTTTAGCAACCAATAATCAAATGATACATGAGTTTGGATTAGTGATACACCTGATACACATTACACTAATAAATATTTCAAAATTTGATACACATACAAAAACCTGATACACATTACACTTCTATCAAAGTGTATCACCAAGGTTTCATAAATTTTAAAAAGAAATCTATCGAAACTTTAACAATTTTAGTTGTAGTTAATAAAAAATTTATTTTTGTTGTAAGGAGAGTGTCGATTATCAAATTTTAGTTTGATCAAAACTCAAAAAAACACAAGATCCTGAGTCGTTTCTATATACCAAAGACCTAATATGTCGTTTGTAGTTAAACCCCATTGCCTTATTCAAACCGTCGCTCACAAAACTTGAATTAATTAAACCCCCATCGTTTTCATCTAATTGGACTACACAATTCCATACATGATACATATATATCTGGTATACAAAATAACAGTTAACTAAAAGTTTCAGTTAAGGAATTGCGTACCTTAAATAAACTCGTAAAACGAACTAGTGATCTTTAACGCCGTTATGTTGCATGTTCTTCTCTATTCGAATACCAAATCGTTTTAAGGGTTTTGATTTATAACCAACATCAAATCGTTTTTCTATATTCAATCTAGTTACAAAATTGACTTTACGGTCCCTTTAGTTCTGTTGACAATGCGTTACGTTTTAGTCCCACTCGTCAGGAAATGCTTTTATTAATAAGTAATACCAAAATTATATATTTATCACGCTTTTGTCAATTCATGTCCACTCATCGTTGTAAAATCCAGACACAGTATCACACGTCTTTTATTATAGCACTATCAGTACTCCGCCACCGCTGCGTTGCATGGTGGTACTCAACTAAAACTTTTTGGCGAATCATGTATTTTGGTTTATTATGTTCTTTTTGACAATAAATTTTCAGATATCAAGAATTTCGTGTAACATATTTCAACTCTTTAACTAATGACAATCTTTTTCATTATACAATTGTGATAATAAATATTTTAGCGAGCAATGTTTTTTCGTCGTTCAAAATATCTATTTGATTCATATAAAACTAAGTTTTATGGATACGGGTGTTAAATAAATCTGTGAAACCGACAAACCAATCCGACCCGCTCAATTCGAAACCACAAAAAATGATAACTAAGAAAAATCGAATCAGAGAAAACCAGAAATAGGATAAACCATCTTATCGCGGTTCGAGTTTAGTTTTTATTAAATATGAGCGGTTACCTGAATCAAAACGTGTTTTATAGGCACATTTTCGTTAACGTATAAAATTTAACCATGTGAAATAGTTAACCTCGTAAAATTAGAAAGGCCAAAACCACAATTAGAAGATGTTCCGGAGTTGATCCATCATATACAATCAAAGTTACCGGTAAAAGAAGCCGCTCGCACATGTGTCTTGTCCAAGTCATGGCTACACGCCTGGTCTACCATCCCTACCCTCAGGTTTAGTCTATCCAGCAAGTTTGTTAGCAAAGAACAAAAAGAAAAGCAATTGAAGGTGGTTGACAACACCTCAATAGGTATTTTGGAGACAACATACCAATTGAAAAGTTTAATCTTGAGATCGACATCGTGAACCAGGAATCGGCTTCACTTGCTGAAAAATTGATTCGTCCCATAGCTTCTAAAAGTTGTATCAAGGAGCTTTCCCTTATAATCTGCTCTGGGTTTTATTTCTTTACATTGCCGGATGAGATATTTTCTAGTGGAAACCTAATCATAATAAGTATAAAAACATACCCTCTGATAATCCCCTGTCGCATCTCGATCAGTAGCAATCTTGGTATCAATTGTTTGTCACTGCGAGTTCTGGAGTTGTGCAATGTTTGCATAAGTGTAGAGGTACTTGATAACCTACTGTCTACTTGTAGCTTGCTTGAGAAGATAAACTTTTGCTATCCCAAGGGCGCGGAAACAATCAAGGTTAAAAACCTTCGTTTTCTAAAGGAATTGGAAATAACTTCAAGAGAAACAAACAGTAAGTTGGAAATTTCTGATGTCCCAAGTCTTAGTTTTTTAATGTACGACTACTCAACCTTTAACTTATGTCAAATTATACCATTACCATTCAATATGGATTCACTACGACATGTGACACAGTTACACATAGGTGGTCTGATCATAGAAAATGCATTTTTTTTATCTGATTAAATCTAAATTTCCTTTTCTTGAGAGTTTGACACTTGAAATGAAGGTGTGGGGGGAGGAAAGCATGGATATAACATGTGCTTCGTTGAAGAGATTAACCTAATATCGGAGGATCCTCAGCTAATCAATGTACAAGTTCATGCTACAAAATTACTTTTTCTGTTATGTAGCCCGACCATTGCCTAGTCTCCTGTTTCCAACCATTTCTCCAGAGAAACTTGAGATTAGCTTTAAGTTGCTTAATCCCTTCATGGACAATTTGTTCTTTCATAAGTTAAGGGAAATGCTCAATCTGTCAAACAAGTTTGACATTGAAATAGTTACAAGTGATCGTAGAGTGGCATTTAACATCGATGATCTGAAACAAAGACTCTCCTTGCCGGCTATGAGCATTCGGAAATTATCACTAAAAAAGTATAGGGATAAAGGCTTGCGGAAGCACTCACCAATTTTGGATGCGATGTTTTTGATTTGCTATCCCAAATACGTTAAGACATATCGAGACACGGATGACAAAAACGGCAATTACTTCTCCATGTTGATGATTAGGGAGATGATGGAAAGGGTAAACAGAAAGGGGTGTTGGTCGGACCTAAAAGATATTGAAATAAAAAATCCCTGCGATGGAAGATGGGAAACCCCAACAGGTTCTTGGACACGTTTTCTTGACGGATCGACTCCTGTTGATCGATATCCTGTTGAGTTCAAACTAAACTGGTGCTCTCCATAAAACATACTTAATCTCTTAGGTCAAATTACCATGTTTTTTTTTTTTTCTTCTTCATGTTGCTTATGGAAGAGTTACATAATGAATGAGACAAGTGATATACTTTTAGATATCTTCAACGTTAGGATGTGGCTTCCTCTAGTGACACATAGAACTGCTGGTTGATCATCCTTTGGTTGCTCTATCAATTAGGCATGATCATAGATTAAAACTCATCGTCATTTTTCTTTCCAAACAAAAGTATGGATGACCACTGATCATATGGTTAAATGGAAAAGGCATTTCAGTGTAATTAACATATTTTCACATACAAACATCCACTTATAGTTTCTGTTAAACTCTTCGTCCTGACCAACACTGAGCAGATTCATCCTTCATTTTAACTATCAAAACTTACCAGCACACATGCTGCAAACCCGTATTGTCTTCTTCACTCTGCTAACTTTTTATTTTTCTCTTCTTACTTTAGCCAGCTGCATATTCATCCTCCATTTCATCATCATTAATTACTCTTCTTTTTCTTGTTCTTTTCAGTTCCATTTGAAAATAATAAGGCCTTTAGGCCCGACCCATTGTTTAGACCCGTCTAGTTTAGGGTTAGGTTTTTCTTATTTATTCTTGATGTATTCTCATTTGTTCGGTGAATCTGATAATACAATGTTTTCAGTATTCTCTTGATTTCTACACCGTTCTCTACACATTAACCATTCTCTTTGCCATTTTTAGTGAGCTTTGACTCCTCACCAAGTGCCCGCTTCGTTTTCTTTTTTATGGACTTAGATTCAATGAAATCTCCACTTACAACAGCATTCTCTTCGTCATCCGCCTTTGCCTCATCATTGTCTTTTAATTTGAATACTGTATATAAAAAAGTTATGAAACAGTACATCATTAATATATGGGTTAATGGCATGTAATAGCAACGATCTTTCCTTTTGTGTCATTATCGACACGGACCCAAAAATACCACAATACCCATCCAACTTTCAAATTTTGTTTCATTATCAGATACGTACTTTCTCATTTGTTCAAATATCATATACGAACTTTAAAAAAAATACCACAATACCCATCCAACTTTCAATTTTTTTTTCATCATCAAATTTCATTATCATACGCAAATTTTTTTCATTATCATTTTGTTTTATTTGCTTTGTGTATGTCTTTTTGGTCCATCTTAACTTCTTTCTGAAGAATTAATCCATCCCGAGCCCTACAGTACACAATATTGGGTTTTGTGGATCTCATCAGCAAAAGAACCGAATTGGGATCTTCGGGAGGGGTCGACAAACAACATTCTCTCGTATCATCACCACACCCTTTTGATTTGCTATACTTCAAGGGAGGGAGATTAATGATCTGAGATATAGTTGGGTTCCAATAACAAAGCAACATTCTCGCATACTTTTTGGTCATTTTACCTCGTTAACAATAACAAAGCTAACCCAAACACGAAGCATGGGCTTATGAAATTAATTACTTTATCTCTATGATGACAATTTTAACCGGCCAGGGTATGTAGCCTAGTGGCAAAAGTCTTGTAACTATCATCGTGATATCATCATGACAAATGTGAGAGAAGTGTAGTTATATTTCTGTTAGGTGCAAACAACCCATGACTGATAATGAAACAAAATTTGGGTTCGTATCTGATAATTAAACAAAATTTAAAAGTTGGATGGGTACTGTAGTATTTTTTTTGGTTCGTATCTGATAATGGCACAAATGAGAAAGTACGTTGCTATTACATGTCATTAACCCTTAATATATTAGAAACTTCCACAAAATCGATGCATGTTTTTGTAAGTTTGTGTATATCGAATGAATATAATGTTTGGTACATGATAAATATATATAGGATACAATATGGGCCTAAACACATAACATGCCTAAGCCTTATACTAATCGACTAACACTCCCCGCAGTTTGAGCGGGAGGAGACCGAACACTCAAGTCGTCACGAAACTCAAGAACAAGGCGGAAGGTAAACCCTTGGTAAAATATCGATATCGAAACCGAGAAGGAACATGCGTAACTCGAACTTGACCAAGAGCAACCAAATCACGAACAAAATGAATATCAATCTCAATGTGCTTTGTGCGATGATCTTGTCGAAGGATTAGAGGACAAGTACATCGCACATTATCACAATAAACAATAGTAGCAGAGGACAACGGTGTATGAAGCTCACGTAGTAAATTCAAGCCAACATGTCTCGAGATCAAGATTGGCAACACCACGATACTCACCAAAGACTTTGGAAAGAGAAATCGAGGTCGACGTTTAGATGACCATGAAAGTAAGTTGTTGCCAAGAAAAACACAATAACCCGATGTAGACCGGCGAGTGGTAGGGCAACCAAACCAATCAAGATCCGAATAAGCAACCAAGGAATCGGTTGTAGAAGAAAATAATTGTAAACCATAAGCCAAAGTCCCCGAACATACCGTAAAATCCGCTTGAGAGCGAGAAATGAGGCTCGCGAGATCATGCATATATAGACAAAACGCAAGACAAAGATAAGTAATATCGGGTCTAGTGAAAGTGAGATATCAAGAGAACCGCAAGACTCGATATAACTTAGGATCGAAACGGATCACCATCATCACCCAACTTAGACTCGGCGTCAGGAGTCCGAGAAGGGTTACAACCAACCATATGTGCACGCCCAAAATCTCCATAGCATACTTACTGCTGTGACAAAACATCCCGTAAGAGTCACAGAATCGACACACCCAAAAATAATTAAGAGCACCCAAATCATTATAGAGAACTCCTTATGCAAAGAAGCAATAATCATTGTAATAAAGCGGTGAGGGTTGAGTGAATGGGAGGGTGATACATTTAATGATTTTGTAGTTTAGGTGAGTGGAGGGACATGGAGGGATATGTTGAGGTGGAGGTGAGGGAGGTTGAGGAATTTCAGCAATGGTTGGAGGGTGACTTTGGGCGCTTGGGTTGTTTGACCAAGTGGTTTGACCGGAGTATTAATAATAGGGAGGGTCAAAAGGTTTAAGTGGCGGGTCAAAAGGATGGCGGTGGTTCATTTGGATTGTGACAAGGGTCTAAGGTCAAAAGGCTTAAATAACAAGGACCAATGATGTAAATTCGAAACACAAGGACCTAAGTCGCCATTTAAGCAAAGAGGTTTCAAGGGACCAAAAGTGACAATCTCACAAAGTATAAGGACCAAACTTGCCATTCTCCAATTTCCAAGGACCATTTTTGCCACTTTTCAAAGTTGAAGGACCTTTTCCGCCATTTGACTAAAGATTCATTCAAGGACTATTTTTGACAATTTAAAATATTTCAGGGACCTTGAATGATATTTTTCTTTATTTAGATATACTAGGGATGATTTTGACAAATTTTGAAACTGGGGACTAAAGCGCCATTTTGCAAATTTGATACGTTTTTCATCCGATTTTGATATTTTGCATTTAAAACACATAAAACACCGATTTGTGATATTTTTATCATTTTGATGCGTTTCGAGTGTTTTCGATGATTTTGCGGTTTATATTGTACAAAATGATGAGTATTTAGACACCATCAATCCCCACACTAAGATATTGCTAGTCCCTAGCAATGATTTGAACTTTAATGGATTTTAAAACTCTTTACCAAAAGCCATCACTTGGAGTAGCCAAATGTTTCAGTTCAAGTAAGAACCTTGGTACATCGATAACCAAATGATTTTGAGCAAATCATAAGTCGTAAACGGATTTGATTTGTCTTTACCGAAGCCGCTTGCTCGGACTAGCCAACTCTTAGATAAATTATCAATATTATCTTTGGTGAGTGAATATCAATTATGGTTTTTCCACGCCTTTACCACAAGCCATAATCTTGCGGGCTAGCCAACTCTTCACTTTTTAGGATATGGTGAGTGAATACCATACAATTTTGGGCAAATTGCAAGTCGTCAACGGATTTGAGATATCTTTACCAAGAGCCGTTTGCTCTGGATTAGCCAATCCTTTTGTCTTACTGCACAAGGCGGATCGATAACAAGCCGAGTAAGTGTAGAACACTTACTCCAAAAAAAAAAAAAAAATTTGGCCAAAAGCGGGAATTGAGTAGATAATATATGAAATTCGTGAGAATTCCCCACACTTAGAAATGAATATTGCCTCAATATTCAAAGTACCGTGTTATGCCGAACCGAGAACGTAAAAGGAAATACTACGGCCATTATTTTAATAGATTTTTTTTTTTTTTTTTTTTTTTTTTAAAGATATATATATATAACATGTGGGGCATCACCCCACACTTAGGTGGTAGAAAAGGGTAAGAAGTCGAAATATGGTTGAAAACCCATATGGTGTGTACTCTTGTTTTTGGTTACCGAGTCGCTAGCTTGACTCGACCCGCATTCATTGGTTCATGGGAAGCAAAGTGGAGGAAACAATCTCCATCGGACTTTCATTCAAGATGTTTGGACAAACATTTGAAGCACGTGAAAGTTCCACACCGATGAGATATAGAGAACCGGCTCAAAATGATAAATGAAAATGCCGGGATCAAAAATAGTGTCCTCATTCCCGAAGGAGAAAAGGGAACAAGAAGTCACACCATATGTGAAGAAAAGAAAGAAAATCATGATAAAATCATGACTAACTTCTCATTATCGGAAGAGAATTCATGATTTTGGATCATGAATCTCATCGATGAGGATAGAATCGTCATCACATGATGGAAGAGATAAGTTAGAATACAGAGGTGGGACAAGTGATGTGCTCGAGAGCTAGCAATTTCCACCACTTCCGTGATGGTCTCAGATCGGCCTCGGACATTTCATCGAAAGAGGATTTACTTTCCCAAAAGTGTAGTCATTATTAAATTCAAAAGAGGATTTGAGAAAATCCGGAAGTAACCTCGAAATGTCAAGAGAATCACAAAAGGCAAATCACAATCACTATCGGATATATCCTCGACTCACTTGGAATTGGGACGAATTTCTCAACATTAGGCGATCTGCTTCCGAATTGTGCCAAGATGCTCATCCTCCATTATGAGAGAGTCTTTGGAAGCAATAAAAGGTAAGATAGGTGTGATAGCAATAGGCGAGGGAGTTGAGAAATGATATCTTTCAAAGGAATAACACTCTCCTCGTCGTCCTCATAATATTCCTCATTTGAATACTATCCTCATCATCATCGCCATCATATCGGTTCTTATGTTCATCTCTGAAGCTTACATACCATTCTTTTCATTTGTAGTTTCTTTCGAATGCGTATTTCTTGAACTTTGTGGAAGATTACTCCTCGTAATCATTGAGATCTTTGTGAAGGCTCGGAAGTCGATGACCGATGGAATATTGTGGGGTTGGAAATTGTCAAACCGGAGAATTGGAATTGTGAAAATTTTGATTCATCGGTTGACATTCAAAAGTCGATGAGGACCCCGCAATTCTCACAATGAGATAATTGGGAAAATAACTTTCACCAAAGTTCGATTGTAACATGGTTCGCTCATAGACAAGCGGGACCCGTGGTGGACAATCAAAACCGTAATGAGAATCATTCCACAAAACTCGCATGAGTAGGATTCGTAATGGGGCTATGGAGGTAGGTAGGAAAAATCGGGTGTTTCATTATTTGAAATGGGATCGGGATTACCGACAAATTTGTCTCCGAAACTCACATTGGTACATCGCCGACAATTTCCACCGTCAAATGGACCTCCACACCAGGAACATGTCAAATACCATGACATAAAGAATTAAACGGATAAGAGGAATAAGAGATGAAGAATTAAACGGTTATAGAGGATAGGGAATGGAGAATTAAACAGGTTTGAGGGTAAGGGAAATGTAGAATCAAAAGATGCGAGAGGGTAAAGATGGATATTTTTGGATTTTTGAAAAATATGCTTCAAAAACAAAGAATGAAAATATTTTTGGTGTTGATAACACTTAGGAAAAGTGTTAATAAACTTTTGATTTTTGAAAACTTTACAAAAACTTTTACAAAAGATGGTATATGTGCAAGAATGGGTGCGAAAAAGGCTAAACACACGCTAAAGCCTCCCGTGGCCAAAATTTGATCTGCGAAACCGGTCAAGTCTAATCACACAAGTCGGCCACTTGTGAATAGCCAACCGTAATGACTTTAAACCGCTTAAAACACAAATACAATGAAGTCTGGAGAATAGAATGAATTTCGGTCGTTAAGTCCCACGGAGACTCAATGGTGTGTAAACACTTGATCGACGATAGAATGATCACTAATGATAGTGATCGCAAGGAATTGGATAGATAATTACACTCTTGAAAAGTTATGAATAAATGACTTAAATGCAAATTAAGAAAATTAAAAGATAAAATATATTAAATAAACGCTATCACTATAATTAAAATGATGAACGTTTAAAACTTAAAACGCACGTTTAAATAAAATTACGTAAACGTACAAAATAAAACGTGAAAATAAAGAAGGAAAATACCTACGGATATGAAAAATACATTTTTACAATCCTAAATATAAAAGAAAATTATTAGAAAAAGAAAATTATTTTTAAAACTATTTATTTAATTATTATTAATTAAAAACTATTTATTAAGTATTTAAAATGCACTAAAATATAAGAAAATACAAAATTAACCTAGAAAAATAAAATTATAACTTAGAAAAATCTAAAATATGATAAAACTTATTTTAAAACTGAAAATATATTTTTAGACTTTTATGTATTTATTATTAATTTAATACTATTTAAAACTAATTAAAATGCTAGAAAATACTATTTAAACCAAGAAAATTATGGAAAAATACATTTTAGGCTTTTATATTTATCTAAACTTAAGAAAATGAAAAATTATTTTTTGGACCTTTTCTTAATTTTTGTATTTAAAGCTAATTAAAAGGCTTAAAAACTAAATTAAATCAAGAAAAATACTAAACTGACTTGGAAAAATCTGAAAAATTCAAGAAAAGCTTAAAATAACATTAGGAATCTAGGAAAAATGGAAAAATAGGTGCTTATGTGAAGGAATAAGGAACTGATGTGCAAAGTGCTTATTGAAATAAGCACTTGAATAAGCTAAAGGGACAAAACAAGCACCAAACTGATACACAAGCTACAATAAGCTATAAGAACTCTAAATCAACTAAAAACAACAAACCACAACCTCTGGATTGCAAGTTAGCACAGATTTGATGTTTGAGCTTTTGTGTGCAAATACAGATTTGGGTCACTACTTTTAAGCCAAGAAATAAGCTATCCTACTAGCTAGAAATGAAAATGTAAGAAAGGTCCTAAACTAGACCTGGCCAAGAACCAATAGACCAAAGAACGGCCCTAGTTGAGCTAAGATAAGCTCGGGCTAGCTCTGCAAGGTCAGATAATCCTTGTCTTGGCAGCTTAGTGTCCCTGCAGGCACTGCATCATTTTGACAAGCTTTATTAGAGCTTAAGAAAATTTACAAAATTTGACAAAATTGACAATGATGAAATAGACCAATCAAGATTTTAAAACCATAAAATTCACTGAAATTGACCCGAGAGATGAATCAAAGAAAATTCACCCTAGCTAGGCCCAAAACAGTTTTCAATGTTTTGACTTTTAAGCAAATATGAAAAGTTGACTATCTTGAACTTTGGATCAAATTTCTTGATTGATTATGAACTTAATAGATGAAATAACACTAATGCAAGCTACACCTATGAATTTGAGACACAAAACAAACTTTTGATCTTGTAGAAACTCAACAGTGAAGCTATAAGACAGATTCAAAAGTGATATTGACTTTTGAGCCTTGCAGGCACAAGTAATGACTCAGATGAGTTCAAATGAGTTATGAAAACCTAAAACACCAAGTCCTAACTGCTGCACTATCCTCTAATTTAATTTAAGCAGTAAATCCAAACACCCTAGATACCAACTGATATGTAATTAAAATGAGATAACAACTGAGCAAACTTGTTTCAATGATCAAACTATGTTTACAAGACCTAAATACAACTATATAAACAAGTTTTACACTAATGGTGACCACAGTTACAAGTACAACAAAAACTGCAAATAGACTTGAAAAGTGAAAATGAGATTTCTTACTTACATGTATCCAACTGTTTCTCAGGCTAAACCAAACCAAATCCTGCACTGACCTAATCTATTTCCAACCCTAATCCAAGCTGCATCAACCCATAGCATAACCAAACTGCTTGAACCATAATTTCACCCCACAGTTGACTTTCTTTGACCATGTACCAAAATTGTTTGAAACTGAAATGTAAACTTATTCAAAGCTTATAGAGAGCTTAAGTAAACTTGTTTAAGCTTGAAACAAGTAACTAACAACCTGGATAGAAGAATTTGAAACTGAAAATCTCAACAGTAAACATTAAACATGAAACTTTAATACAACTGGAATTAACACTTGAAAAGGTTCTTAATACACTATAACAACTTACATTAATATAATTTAACTTGAAATTACAACATTTAACTTAAACTAAAACATTTTAAAAAAAACGACATTAAAGGAAAAAATAAAACTAGCTAACTCCTCTCTCAATCTCCACTTGCTTCTTTTATATACCCCAAACTGCTCCCCACTTGTTTCTGAGTTGATCCCACCACTTATTTGGGCCATTGGATGCTTTGACTCAATTCTAGCCGTTTGATCAAAATTTGGCGGGAAAGGTTTATCAACAGGTGGGGGGTTGAGTGAATGGGAGGGTGATACATTTAATGATTTTGTAGTTTAGGTGAGGTGGAGGGACATGGAGGGATATGTTGAGGTGGAGTGAGGGAGGTTGAGGAATTTCGAGGCGGTGGTTGGAGGGGTGACTTTTGGGCGCTTGGGTTGTTTGACCAAGTGGTTTGACCGAGAGTTAATAATAGGGAGGGTCAAAAGGTTTAAGTGGTGGTCAAAAGGATGGCGTGGTTCATTTGGATTGTGACAAGGGTCTAAGGGTCAAAAAGGCTTAAATAACAAGGACCAATGATGTAAATTCTGGAAACACAAGGACCTAAGCTGCCATTTAAGCAAAGAGGTTTCAAGGGACCAAAAGTGACAATCTCACAAAGTATAAGGACCAAACTTGCCATTCTCCAATTTCCAAGGACCATTTTTGCCACTTTTCAAAGTTGAAGGACCTTTTCGCCATTTGACTAAAGATTCATTCAAGGACTGTTTTTGACAATTTAAAATATTTCGGGGACCTTGAATGATATTTTTCTTTATTTAGATATACTAGGATGATTTTGACAAATTTTGAAACTTGAGGACTAAAGCGCCATTTTGCAAATTTGATAGGTTTTTCATCCGATTTTGATATTTTGCATTTAAAACACATAAAACAACGATTTGTGATATTTTTATCATTTTGATGCGTTTTCGAGTGTTTTCGGATGATTTTGCGCTTTATATTGTACAAAATGATGAGTATTTAGACACTCATCACCCAACAACCTCGTTGTTAAAGAAAGTAATCGTGGACGTCCGGCGCAAAGGACAACAAATCCAAGTCTAAACCAAATATCCCGGATTTGAACGAAGAACCCCCACGAGGCACCGCGAAGCTACACAAAACCTAAAAGTCCAGTAAATAAAGAATCTGCGAGACACGGTTCTTATGTGGGAGAGCCTTCTAACGTCCGGACTTAAACGAAGGACCTAACGAAGGACCTAGCGAGGCGAATTAAGACACCACTTATGCGTTCCAGTTACTTTAGCGAATATTGTATGGTGAAATTCCACTCTTTTCCGATTTGGATCCTAGGGATCTTTAACGTGGAGGGTGATGGAAATTGTGGCTATCGAGCTCTTGCCGTAGGTCTTGGCCATCGACAAGAAATGTGGCCCGAGTCGAGCTCTTGCCGGGAAGAGGTAGACAATAACGAGGAAGTTTACAGGAAATGTGGGTAATTCTTTTACATCTACACGTAACTCGATGAATTGGTTTAACGGCAAAGACCCAGCGTTATTGGATGACCGTGCGGATTCAAGATGGTTATTGCTCTGACTCTTAACCGTCCTATTGTATGTATAACCAATTCACAATCTCTTTTGTGTCTTCCACGAGAGGTTCTCCGATTCAAAGAAATATTGTCTCGGTTGTGATTCTTCGTGTGGGAACAACGAATGTGCTCACCGTTCTTGCGGTTCTTGATGAAGACTCACCACTCCCGTATAATCACCCACAATGGAGATATTTTAGAAATGCCGTGGCGCGCCATGGGAACATGTGTTTACTCAACGACGAGGATGTTTAGATATCGTAGAAAACGATTATTGATTTATATTGTAAATGACACAACATGTATAGACGATTCGATTTATATTGTAAATGACAAAACATGTATAGGCGATTCTTGATTTATAGCAACGACTCGTCATCTTTTGTTACTGATTTACGCTCCTGCTCCGGTTCTTCCTCATGTTTTGTTACAGAATCGGATGACATTCGATGGAGGGACATTCATTGTGTCAACCACGCACCCGCTCGTGTTGAGAGTCCAGTTATGTGCTTTCTTCACAATCTTATGTGCCGCCTCTCGGCTATATCTCCGGTGCGAGATGAGGACAATTTTATACACCGTCCTCCGGTTCTTCCTCATCTTTTGTTACGGCCGTCTCGCGTTGGCGAGCACTGCGAGATTGACGGATTGAGGAGGCGATTTCGAGTTAGAGTCTCGTGTGGGACATATGGCGGCATCATTGGGCGACTATGCCTCGGGCGTGATTGATCTTAGTTTCTAGTTATATTGTAATTTGTGAACCATGTATCAACTATTAATCTATAACAAGATTGGTTATTGTGAACCATGATATTACTAATTTATGTTGTGAATAATTATACAAATTCTTTTGGCGGATGCAACAACAAAATCCTTACTTGTGTCGTTGTCAACGTGGATTAATAATTGAAGAACATCCCACAAGCCCAAAACTTGTGGTCCAAGTATTATGCATGTCCTTTCTCAAAGGTAAATAATTAAACGTTTGCTTATTTGCGTAAATATATCAATAACTTGTTTGTTTAGAATACATTTCTTATAATTGTTTCGTCATGTAACGACCGAGGACTAAAGACTATGGGTGTCGATACTTCATGTGGAAGGAAATATTTCAACAAAAGTACTTTGGTGAAGCCTCTTCTTCAACGCATTGCTCAAACTGCGAAACTAAAGATACAACGATCAACATGCTATTGGTGAAAACAATTTGTTGCAGGCAAAAATAAAGGCGTTGGAGGCATCACTGGAATTGGCAAGAAATCTAGTTGATCACGCATGTCAGCCGAGTGGAATACTCTATGAGCTTATAAATGACATTAATAATCTTCATGTGGAGTAGATTTCGTTGTAATATTGAAAACATTGTTGTTTTACTTGTTTAATGTTTTAATGTCTAATGTTTTATTGTTATTGTTTAATTAAATGGAAACAAACACACAATTAAAAAGCATAACGTAAAATAAATATCATATAAAAACACTACACAATTAAATACACTATACATATAAAAACACTACACAAATTAAATACACAATACAATATACCTAAATTAAACACTACACACACAATTAAAAAAAAAAAAAAAAAAAAAAAAGGACAGTGCGGAAGGGGACCCACACCTATTGAGGTGCCTACCAAGGAGAACGTGGGGTGCTGCATGGTTTAGCCCTATCTAAAAGATGTTTGTGAATTTATGATCATATTAAATGGCATTGACACTATTCAACCACCTTATGCATATGCATGAATTGACTACACGAAACCTATAGTTACTAATGTGTTTTAATCTTATATATAATAGACATTGGATAGAAACATTAGTGCATACTCTATACCACCTCTTAGCTTCTCCCACCACCAAATGCTTCAATGACGGATCGTCTCACCCCACAACCACCATCCTTCACCATGCGACCTCCGGTGGCGTCATCCGCCACCATCTCCAAGGTAGTACATGTGTCATTTCGTTTTATCTTTATAGAACATGTTGTTAATTTATAAAAGCTCAATGATACTTTTATGTTCTATTTTAAAAGTATATATGGACCTATTATTCGTCATAAATCCATATATATTTGCTTCTCAAAACTTTAGAGTAGTTTAGGCGCAAATATATGGAGAAACATGTTGATTACTCCACAAGCAAGAAAACATTAGATGTGGTTAGTTAAGGTTGCTTTGTTTTATTATTGCGAAACCAAGAAAAGATAAGATCGTGATTACCATTTCTACTTTATTGTTGAAATAGATGTTCTCGGAAATATTACGTCCTTCGGTAAAATTGTCATTCTTTTTATTTCCCTTTCATCATGTTACAATTTCATATCATTGTTTCACCAAAACTACATCGACTTTTTCATAGAACTTTGGACGGTGAAGTTTTGATTAGAATTTTGAACCTTTGAAATGCAAAGAACTTTACTTAAGAGAAAATGGAAAGAGCGACAAAACCAAGATCTCTGTGTGGGTTAGTTTAACAAGTAAGAAGAAAGGAATATTGAGAAAAAACAAGAATATCATAACTACGGAGTAATATTGTTTATAGATTTGCTATGGAAATATTTGAATGTTTAAGTTTATTACGTATATTTAGTTTGATAAGAATGTTTAAATCAAAGATTCATAGGCCAAATCAACACGTACCAAGAATAATTTAGATTGTTAATGGGTGGGTCAAATCATATTTCAATTACGACATATAAATCCAAGGTGAAGTTAAACAAAGAAAAGTTCTTTTTAATATTAACGTAACATACTTCATAGATTCCTAATTAACATTAACTGTGATCTATAAATAGAATGAGGACAAGTGTCATATAAAGGTAGTTAGGTTTGTTATTAAGTTTGTTAATTAGGCATCAGCATCAAAACTAAGATTTGAAATATTATTTTGCTGAGCAATATCAAAAGCACACTATCAAATCTTCGAAGTGGCATGAAGGTGACTAAAATTGAAAAAAAACTTAAGGTATCATTTTTTAGTAAAACCACTATAATAGAAATTTCGACCCGTATACTTATGAATGGGTCAAATGGGGTTTTGATTTAGGCTACTGTTAATATTCTCTCATTGTAATTGCATAATGTTTTCAATGACTACAAGATGCCTCAATGGCAACTAAAAAACATATTATGTGATTTTAAAGAAAGGGAAGATTGTGCATCAAGAAGGAGTGTACAACTTACAAAGGGACAAGGCAAAAGGTATGTAGTGTGATGAATTTTGTAGTATTTTTGACAGTTCTAATGTTCATTGGTTCTGTGGAAGAATGCAAAATCCACCTTTAGTGGAAATACGATGTGAGGCCTAAACTTGATACTAATTGGTCCTACTAAATCGCTTTTTTTTGTATTTGTTTTTGTACATATATTTTTTTGTATATATTTTTTATGTCATTATCTTTGTAATCACATGTTGTATTGTATTGGTTAGCCATATGATACGATCCAAATTAGAATAAGACCGAGAACATTTGAAACATGGAAATCATCTATATGGTCTGCAGGTGCGGGGAAAACTGAACTCGGAGAGACCATGAAAGGTGAAGAGGTATATTTTGAGAAAAAAACTAAACGACTCACCATACTGGATGTAAAGGCATTTTATTGTGTTACTTTATCAGTATCTAAATAGCTTCCTCATGGCATATGCTTTTAGTAAAAAAAAACCCTTACATTACATTCGTTGTGTTTTCAAAGCGAATAAGCAGATTTACCAAACATGGTCTCTCGACACGATATCGATTGTCTTGGTAAAAAATTCTACATCTCAACACTCTTGTTTTCTAGTGTAAAACATGCTATCCTCAAAATGACATTATTTCGGTTATATTAGACATAAGGGAAGATGAGGATATAATAGGTGGACAACCATGTCAGCATGTCCGAATTGCCGAGCTTTTGGGGTTGAGTTAGTAGCTGTTGTGAATATAATTACACTAAATATATAAATGACATTATAAAAATAATCCCTTAGTGTAAACATGCGTGCCCTCATAGGCTCACGTATTTCCAGCCGTATAATTACCGATTATGACTTGAGAATTATTGACAACAACTACTAACTCAACCCCAAAAGCTCTGGCAATTCGGACATGCTGACATGTTTGTCCACTTATCATATCCTCATCTTCCCATGTGCCCGATATAACCTGAAATAATGTCATTTTTAAGGATAGTCTGTTTTACAATAGAAAACAAGAGTGTTAGGATGCAGAATTTTTTTACCAGTACACCAATATTAGCTCAAAGACCAGGTTTGGTAAATCTGCTTCTTTGCCTTGAAAACACAACGAATGTAATGTAAGAGTTTTTTTCACTAAAAAGCATATGTCATGAGGAACTTATTTAGAAAGTGATAAAGGAACATAATAAAATACCTTTGCATCCAGTATGGTGAATTGTTTAGTTTTTGTCTCAAAATATACCCCTTCACCTTTTCAAGGTCTCTCCGAGTTCAGTTTTCCCCGCCCCTGCAAACCATATAGATGATTTCCATGTTTCAATTGTTCTCGGTCTTAATCTAATGATTGTATCATATGGCTAACCAATACAATAAAACATGTGATTACAAAGATAATGACATAAAAATATATACAAAAATATTTATACAAAAAACTATGAGTATGACCAATTAGTATGAGTTTGGGCCTCACATCATATTTCCCTAGAGGTGGATTATGCATTCTTCCTATAACCAATCAACATTAGAAAGCGTCAAAATGCTACAAAATCCATCACACTACATACCTTTTGCCTTGTCACTTGGTAAGTTGTACGCTCCTTCTTGATGCACAATCGTCCCTTTATTTACAATCCTATAATATGTTCTTTATTGGCCATTGAGGCGTCTTATAGTCGTTGATAACATTCTGCAATTACAACGAGAGAACATTAATATTAGCTTAATCAAAACCCCATTTGATCTATTCATAAGTATATGGGTTCAAATGGCTATTATAGTGGTTTTACTAAAAAACAGTACCTTAAGTTTATTTTCAATTTGAGTCACCTCCATGCCACTTCAATTATTTGATAGTGTGCTTTTGATATTGTTCGACAAATAGTATTTCAAATATGAGTTTGATATTCATGGCTTATTAACGGACTTAATAATAGACCTAACTACCTTTGTATGAAACTTGTCCTCATTCTATTTGTGGATCACAATCAATATTTGATGTTAATTAGGAATCTATGAAGTATGATACTTAAACATTAAAAAGAACTTTTCTTTGTTAAATTTCAACTTGGATTTATATGTCGTAATTGAAATATGATTTGACCCACCCATTAACAATCTAAAATTTTCTTGTTACGTGTTGATTTGGCTTATGAATCTTTGATTTTAGCATTCTTAGCAGACTGAATATACGTAATAAACTTAAACATTCAAATATTTCCATAGCAAATCTATAAACAATATTACTCTGTAGTTATTATATTCTTGTATTTTCTAAATATTTCCATTTCTTCTTACTTGTTAAGTTGACTCATTGCAATTGGATTTATATCGTTTTATATGAAGTTACTTTATAGGATAAATGTTATCTTTCTATCGCCCACCCACACGGTAGATCTTGGCTTTGTCACTCTTTTCTTTTACGCCTTTAAAGTTCTTTGCATTTCAAAGGCTCAAAATTCAGATCAAAATTTCACTGTCCAAAGTTCTATGAAAAAAGCTGATGTAGATTTGGTGAAACAATGGTATGAAACTGTAACATGATTAAGGGGGAAATAAAAAAGAATGACAATTTTACCTGAAGATGTAATATTTCCGAGAACATCTATTTCAACAATGAAGTAGAAATGGTAATCACGATCTTATCTTTTCTTGGTTTAATTTCTGCAATGATAAAACAAAGTTACCTTAACTAATCAAATCTAATGTTTTCTTTATTGTGGAGTAATCAACATGTTTCTCCATATATTTACACCTAAAGTTTTGAAAAGAAAATATCTCTGATTTTTACGGATGATAGGTACATATATACTTTTAAATGAAACATAAAAGTATTCATGAGCTTTATAACTCAACAACATGCTCATATAAAGATAAAACATAAAACAAAAGATGTACTACCTTGGAGATGGTGGAGGATGACGTCAATGGAGGCTGCATGGTGAAGGATGGTGGCTGTGGGGTGAGACGCCTTTGGTCATTGAAGCAGTTGGTGGTGGGAGAAGCTAAGAGGTAGTATGGAGTATGGACTAATGTTTTCTATCGAATGTCTATTGTATATAAGATTAAAAACACAGTAGCAATAATAGTAGGTTTCGTGTATAAATTCATGCATATGCATATGGTTGAATAGTGTCAATGCCATTTAATATGACGCAAACATGTTTTAGATAGCATTTACTTCAATGACCTTTATACTTGGTGAGAATCTCTTGTTTCCTTGTCTATAAAAAAGTGCAAAAGACACTAGAAAAAGATTTTAAATAATCTTTTATATATGCATGTGTAACATTCTAGCATTAGACTTGGTGTAATAAGTCAACTCACACCACAAAAAACATACCTCACAAAATACATTTTAAATAAAAATACACACACAAGCATGCATACAAGTTGGTCGTCGGCCAACCCACATCTCCATTTTGATGGGGCGTCCAACATGGGGACCCGGATGGTGTACTAAAGGCGCTAGTATTTTGGGTGCCACATGGGATGGGGACTCGTCGAGTTTGCCCTTAGTACGCCCAACCTTATAGATATCAACTTGAATAAGGTTTCTCAAGAAAGCTCTTTTATATGCATGTGTAATATCATAGCAAAACTAATTGGCACACAACACATGGTAAATGTTATCCTCGGCCATAATGTTGTCCTTTTGTTTGGATTAGACTTTAACATATGTCTTCGGTCTTTCAAACAAGTTAGACATTCTTTAAATATTGCAAGTTCGACATTACCGAGTATAATTAGATTTATAATTACATTTACATTAAAAGAATAGAAGTAACTTAACTTGTTTAGCCGATAAATGGTTCTATGGTGTTTATTAAACATGTTTATTTTATGCCTAAAACATAAAAAGATTGAAGAAAAAGATAGATTTGGAGAAATTGTTGAAGAAGACTAATATGGGGGCGTTTCTTTTTATTTCCAGATTAAGAGCTATATAAATATATGTAGGTTTCATGTGGGCTCATGTCTGTTAATGCCTTTAGATGGGGAGATGATCTCATTTTATGACTTGTGGATATAGAGGGATTAGTGGAAATATGTGAGCTCCATATTAAAAAAGAACATTATTAAATACTTGTGTGGACTCATGTGAACCCAATCCATTAGCTAAGGGGAAAAAGAAACACAACCATCTGCCTCTAATAAGAAACCAGACCCAGCATACAAAATTCATAGCACGTAGGTGAGAAGTAGTTCTATTATGCATTTAATAAAAAGTCAAATACGTACTATTAAACATCTTTAGGATAGCAAATTTAATGGCTTTCTAAGTAATCAGTTCTTCAGGTTTCTTTATTTGAAAGGGTGTGAAAGTTGCAGCTGAATACAGGGACGGAGCCAGACAAAAATATGACCGGGTGCACAAATGTTTTTGAACCATAATATAATAGAGTTAAAAAGTGGATTAAAACGATAAATAAATGAACATATTACCTTCTAATTAGTAATTCTACGATCTCCCATAGCAAAAAAACGCTTACGTACATCCTCATATTAGGGCTTTTACAAAATTTTATATTTATTTTTAATTGTAAATATACCAATTAAATAATTCGAGACACATTTTGATGCACGGGTGCATTTAAGATCCATTTAGAAAAATCTATAATTTTTTAAAACTAACATTATATCGAAAAAATCAATGGGTGTGCGCACCCACAGCTCAAATCCCCGGTGAATACCTAGCTTTATATTTGGCTGTAAATAACAAAAGTACATGAATTAATATTGATAAAAAGCAGTAACATTACATTTTCAAAAGACAAGAATGTGCAATTGTGCATATAAAAATATGATGGGGCTTTTTACCTTTTTTATGTACTCCGAAGGTGTTTGAGGTATTTCTTTCAGTTTTTTTGGCTAAAGGGTTTCAATACCCGGTGAATAGAGACATTTCTGTAAGTTGAAAGCCCTTACACAAAATATCAGTTATGGTAGTGCTATAGTCCGTGCTTGATTAAGAATGTGCATTTGATCGTATCAATGCAAAAGAAGTACCAGACTACTATTCCAAGTATGTTTTGATGAACGACTTTCACATTTCTTTGATTTGTTAAACATAAACAGAAGGGTTAATAACCTATTAAAGCATCATACTTGTCACAAAAAGCAGTTTGACGTAGCGAACAAAAAAAATAGCCCTTTTGGCTATTTGACCCGACTATTTTGTCCTTTATAGGCATTTTACCACTTAGACAACCGGTATCCGGTTCATAACATCCAAGTCGGCTAAAATAGACATCCTTCCCATTTATCCTTATAAACTAAAGCGGATTTTAGACATCTCCATTTCGTCCGTACATCTTACCTGCAAAACCACCACCACCGGACAATCATCTCACGGACCACCACCAAATCCACCTTCAAAACCACCACGGACAATCGATGAAGACAAAGGTAGCGAGGATGACCATGGAAGTCGAAAGCGATGCAGCGATGAAAGTGGTAATAAAATTGAAATCCACGAAAAGTAAGCTTTCAAGGCTAAAGGAAAAGTAAGCTTTCAAGTTGTTGGTGAATCTTTAAAAGCTTATGTGCGAGGAAGTTAAAGAAAGATAGCGAGGATCCAGGAGATTCAACACGGACACTCATCTTTTGCTACCAGCTGGAATTCAACCCTTAGGCGGGCGTGGTGTTGGATCGGGAGATTCAACATCGGATGCGCTAATAGTAATACCATGGATGAGGTAGCTCTTGTTAGTGTAGACAGATCTGCTAACCCTTTGACGATTAAAATTTATGATAATGACAAGTTGTGACTTTTAGGATATTTGACTTTTGACGTGTTAAGAATTCATGTGTTATGAAGTTCTATTTTGATGATAGCAAGAAGTTTTTGTATCTTTTATGAATAACTTTCTTATATTTGTATTTTTTTTTACTGATAAAAACATGATTGAGTAGCAATTGTTTGAATAGGAGATGGGTGTAAGTGGAGGCCCTGTTGGTGACCCGTTTTAACCGGTTAGTTTGGACTTTACCTGCTATTGCGGGTACTAAATGTATCATAGAGACAAAATAGACAAGTTAAGTGACCAAAAGGGCTATTTTTTTGTTCGCTACGTCGAACTGCTTTTTGTAACAAGTATGATGCTTTAATAGGTTATTAACCCTAAACAGAATTGTGTGTATGTAATTTTCAATCCACAAAATAATTACCGCTTAATTTTATTTACGAGCTTGACTGCGGAAATTGTATTTGAAAGATGAATGTGATAATGATGTGCAAATGACACAGATGAAATCAATTCGACACATCTAGACTATCTATGGCTTAGAATGGGTTAGTATATCTTTTGTTATAAAAAAAGACATGGGATCATATGGCTTAGAATGGGTTAGTATATCTTTTGCTATAAAAAAAACATGGGATCAAATGGGTTAAAGTGATTGGTCTATCTCCATGATATACTTGGTAGTTAGAACATAACATTGTATATTTTTTTTACAGGTGAATGCTATTATATCTCATATCATTATTAAGCCCGAAGAAGACAAGAAGAAAAAGTTTCAAACACAAGTCACTATGGTTTGGTTCTTGCATCTGATGACTCCTAATCTACTCTTTTAACCACACAGTAAAGGGTATGAGGTACTTTGGTTTGGCAGTCTTTGGTCCATGAGTATCTCATTGTAGGAATATCATGAACTTTGAGATGATATAATTACTAATAATAGAAAATCATGATCGATTATTGAATGTTTGTCCTTAAACACAACCAACAAGCATGTACAATATATAAAATACCACATTCTCTTCCATTAGTTTCATTGATTTTGTCCATTTAAGTTGTCTTTCGATTTGTTGATTTTTATGGGAAGTGTGGCGATCATTTGAATGCGATGGTGAAATAATTTGTTGAGAAAGTAACGAGCTTCATTAAAACTGCTTATTTGACGTTAAGAGTCTTGAGACTAATCAAGTAATGTCTTTCTTTTTTACTACACAAAGATGTGCTTAATTATGAACATTTATTCAAGAGTAAGGGGTCTAATAGTGACAATTCTCATAAAAGGGAGAGATAATCATCTCAAAATGTTTTCTAACTTGTCACAAAATTCTATAATGTATATCAAACTTTTAATTTTTCTATTGTATATAACGAACTTGATAATTTTCCTACTGTATGTAATAAAGACCGATTAACCAATAGTTAGTATTTTATTAAAAGCCAATTAATCGGATTATCAGTAGATACAAAAGGAAGATTAACAAGTTAGTTATATACAACATAAAAATTAACAAGTTATTTACATACAATAAGAAAATTAAAAGTTTGATACATACTATAAAAATGTTATAAGTTAGATACATTTACAAATTATTATCCCGAAAAGTAACTATATATAATTTGAAAACAAAGTACAATCCTTAAAAAATATAGTACGTGGTGTTGGAGTTCGACAAAGACAACTCGGAGCATGGATTCAATGAAGATAGTAGTACGCGATGATGAGGATCAGGACTTTTAATAAATGAATATTACCCTGTTTAAGACTAGGTTTGAAAACATTTTTATTACAATAGATGCACGGCAATGCTTGTTTGTATAAGACCATTAATACTACCTCCAACTTTCTCAAGAATGAAACCTGAGATACTGATAAATATGAAAGCCAACATTAATTTTGGTATCTCAAAGATTTTATAAAAGCCCTATTGCCTCAATCAATCCTTACAAAACAAACTCACCCCTATCCCCCACAATCTTAATCTCCGGTGGCGCCATCAGCTACCATATTGATGATAAGTTTTCATTTTTGGTTTTTATTTTTTCACAAAACAAAAAAAAAGAAGTTAAAACCATGATTAATTCTTTTGCTTTCACTATTGAAATGGGTGGTCTCGGAACAAACACATCACCGTATGGTTTGTGGAGGTAAATTGTCAATCTTTTTTTATTGGGTAAAAGCTATAAATCTTAGCGTCTTACAAAAAAGACTCATTCTACACATATATATATATATATATATATATATATATATATATATATATATATTTTATTGTTATTCTACTTACTAAACTTTGTATTTCTTTTCATTATACATATCTGGGTCCATATCTTTCACATGAAAAGACACAAATACCCTTGTCTTCTTCCATGGCCATTGCTGCCATTAATATATAATATCAACCTACGGGTATCCTTATCGAACATGCTCACAACTTCTTAATAGTACACACCTTTACTATTTAAGTAACCACATTCAAAATCAACCTATAAACCATATATTAACTTTCTGGACTAATTAATTGTATACGCCCAGAAAGGGAAAAAAAAATTTCAGACTCCTTTCCTTTAAATATTAAAAACTCTAAAAGCTTTCACTAATTTGTCTTTGCACTTTTTTTCCTTTTTCTTGTTATTTTTTGTTTAACCACTGCTTTATTTGTACATAATTCAATGAAGACATGTTACTAACCAAACACCCTTTTCTGCTGCAGCAGGGGTGTTTGGCTACTGCTAAAACACCACTGTTATCTGCGAGTTTCTATATATAGAGAGGTGCCTATAGTTACTCGTTATCATAGTTATGTGTTATAATGGAGGTTGAAGATGAAGATGTGAGAAATGACCAAAATACCCTTAACAAACCATTTTAGTTATGTATAATAAAAGAATACAAAGTTTAGTAAGAAGAATAACAATAAAAAAAGTAAATTATGTAGAATGAGTCTTTTTGTAAGTACATTAAATATTATGGCTTTTACCCTTTTTATTTGTCCCTACATTCATGTTACAACCTCATATCATTGGTTCACCAAAACTTACATAAGTTATTTTGATACGATGAGAAAAAATTAATGCTTATATCGACTTTCTTTAATAAGGTAAATCAAACATGTCATTTCACTTCAATATATTGTATCAAATATGTCTCTTCCCATAAATGTTCGAACCATTAATCAATAACTCATACTTCTGCAAAACCTTTCAACACTACTCTATTGCCGTTATATATTTCAAAAATTGAAGGATGCTTTTGTCAAATTGTAATTTAACTTTTATAGTTGTCCCTTATACATACAGTTGACACTCTATGGTTTCAAAATGGTTGAAACAAGAAAAAGGAAAAGATGCCTCCTCCACGTAGCATCATCATCAACATCACCTCGAACGTCCGTGATTCTGTGGGATCTCCCACTTCATATACCACCGACACGGATGTGTTGAAAACGTTCAAAAAGATTGGAAAGCCTATAGTTTCTTTCATTAGCGCGACAATAACATGACGAAGTACACCTATTGCTGCAGACTCAAAATAGAATCGGAAAATCGAGCTAAGCAGATAATGGAGCGGCAGTATTATAAGACTAGTGGTTTTAATGTGAGGGTGGGAGATCATCCAGAGGGATTTAAGGTTATGAGAGGAGAACATAAATTGCTGATACGTGACATGGATTTCAAGAACGGTCGAGAGGCTTTCAAATATATAAGGAGACTCCTTGAGAATTGATCTTGCGCTGACATCCAAATCATAAAAATGAACAAAAAAGTCAATTGTTAGAAGGGACCGGGAAGTTGCGCTTCCAAACATTAGAAGGTAGAAACAAAGCTATAAATTTATTAGAATTTGTAATAGTAGATATGATAAAAGATTGGATAGTTGAAGAAACAAAGCTAGATATTTAGTAGAATTACAATAGTAGATAGGGAAAAGACTACAAGAGTAATGGAACATTTTTGGGTGGCATATTTTTAGCACTAGTTATATGGCGTATGGTAGATATAGTTGTAACTCAATAATTTGATACTTTTGAGATTTGAGGTTGTAACTTAGGAATGCTACTATGGTATAATGCCTTTGGACTTCGATATAGTTGTAACTGTTTTATGTATTTGTGTACGTGTTACGTGCTTTGCTTTCTTATATGGTTGTGTGATTAATTATTTTGCTATAATTATAAAAATGGGTGGTCTTGAACAATCACATTGCAAGAACTTCTACACTTAAATTGTCCATGCGGATATGAGCATGTGTAGGGTGCTTAACCGCTCAAAGCCTCTAATTTTATAAGAGCACCATAAATTTTGGCGCTAATAATGATTTAGTTCATGTTTTGCACAAACTCGATAAATATGTGTTCTAAAGCATAAGCTAATTTGATTCGAAAAAGAAAAGAAAAACGAGAATCGGTTGCTTTCAAGTGATTCTAAAAGATGTGTATAAACAAAGGTCGGGGATTTCAAACAAGTGAAGAAAAAGATAACTTTAGGCCATCTGCACAGACTGCATTTCACTCTCTTTATTTTATATTTTGCTTGAGATTTACATATTCAAAGTAGTTATACATTTAATGCACAATAAATAAACATATAAATTACTTTAAATATATGTGATTTTTAATTTAATAAAGTCCAAATTTTCTTTTATATTTTTGTTGTAATCATTGCTTTAACTATTGATCATCGGGCATTGTATAGCTTATCCCTATTTTATACACTTTCAATCTTAATTGTTTAGTTTTATCAACTAGTTTTAACCCATAAGTGAGAAATTTATTGCAAATGGTATACTCCGTAAGGGAAGGGATCCAGTAAGAAAAAAAACTAAAATGAGAAGAATAAGAAGAATTTTTAGTCACACATTTCAAATTAGAGTGATATTTTTAAAAGGAGATGCATCTGTATTTGTAGTGCATCTAAAATGAGTGAATGTGATTTCTTCTTATCATTCTCATTTTAATTCTTTTTATTATTTGATCCTAACTCTACTCCGTAATACGTTGCGTAAATAACAACACCTCTTATTTATTGTTGAAAAACGTATGAAAGGTGGTCCTATGACACAAATTTGATAGAACTTGACGTCCTTAGCTCCATTTATAGTCTTTTGGAGAGTCCATTGAAACAACTCTTTGCAGCATTTATAATCTCAATTTACCCGTACATAAACTTTTCGTTTTTAAAAATCGCACATATAATGGCACAGGGCCTCTTAAACCTACGGCATGGCCGTGTTAATTATATACGGTTTTTTCTTTTCTTTTTTTTTTTTCATTCTCATATTCTTATTAAATATGTTCATATCATTTGTTCACCAAATCGTACATCAACTTTGTCTAGTGAAAGAAAAGAAATAAAACTTACATCGACTTTTTTTTAATAATGTAAACCGAATATGTCACTCGATCCACTCCATTACATCAAATTTCTTTATTAGTATTTTTTTTCCAGAAATGTTTGAGCTATTGAGCAATAACTCATAATTTATATTTTGCTTTTGTAACTTTGCTACAAACCAAACACCATTTTTCTTGGGCAAATAGTTAAAAAAGTCTAAACTTACACCCTTTCTTCTTGAGGTGTGAACAAAATTTTTATTTTTCAAAATAATTTAGTCTTGGATATTGACTTTTGTGGGTAATTTTACCCATGTCACCCGATTCTCGGTAACAAGTGATGATATCACTTGCCACATAGATTTCCGCCTATCCTCTACCGGATCATCTCCTCCCAAACACACACGGATTTTCCTCTACCCACTCTACCAACTCTACCTAAATCATGCCTTTTAATATTATCCAAGTACAATACTTTTGATTATATAACCCACAACACTCACTCCTTTGAAAAGTCATTTTCGGATAAAAAAACTTCTCGAACCCTAATTTCTCCCCCATTGAATGCTTCAAATTGATTGTTGTTTTCCATTATTGTTAATGTGAAAAGGTAATTTATGTCATTTAATTATTGTTTTATTACCCCATTTGTATTAATTTATTGGAATATTGAATTATTAAATATTTAGGGTTTCAAAAATTTGGGTTTTCCTAATTTCAAGTTTTGTTTGTTTGTATAGGTCGATGGACGGACACGAAGCGTTGTCTTCAAAATACACCATGGTGGTGTATTTTGTATGATCCTCTCGGTATGAACAAGGCCAAATAACTATCATGAACTCTTGCTCAACAAATAGGGTGATGTTTAACGAATTGTGCAACATTTTAGTTGATAAGTTTAATGATAAAATTTGGGCTTTGTTTTGTTGAGTTCTGAGTTAGACATAGATAGTGGAGGGTTGAAAATAATTGAAAGGATTGGATCTACAAATAGTTTATGAACTAGCGAGAAAAGCATGAGTCGAGAGAGTTGTATGTAGCCCATGAACCACAAAACTTAGTGAGTACTACTATAATAACTTATGTTTAGAAGGTTCGGATGAAGAAGTAACTCGACTAGGAAAGAACATGAAATTAGAAAGAAACATCTTTGGTAATATGTTTGTTGAGGAGCTCATTGCATGGGCGAGGAAGAAGCAAAATCTCCTTATTTAAGGTCTCCCTCTAACAAGTCTAGACCACTAAGAAACGTTTCTAAGGGCAAGGTTTTGTTCACTGGTACCTATGATGAGTATGATATAGGATTAGATTATGGCGTAATGTTAGCTGACAATGAGGTTGGTCAGGAAGATCTTGTAGCTAAGTCCAATGAGTTGGATAACGACGGTCAGTCTTTGCCTAAGTTAGCTGACAAGGAGGTAGGTCAGGAAGATGTTGTAGGTAAGTCCAATGAGTTGGATAATGACGGTCAGTCTTTGCCTAAGGATAATGTAGTACTTGATAAGGTTGATAATAGGTCTAGTAATGTGGATAATGTAGTTGATACGGTTGCTGATAATAATGTTGAGAATGTGGTTGTGAGCCTAGTAATGGTCGAATGTGGGCTTCTGACCTAGTATTGATGATGAAGTTCTTGCGAGACAAAAGAAACTAGACAAAGGTAAAGGTGTCATGACTAAAGAAGATATGGTTAAGAATAAGAAACGAAAGAGTGTCCCTAGGGGTAATGGTATCTCAATTAGAGAAAATGAAGGGCCTTTATCTTCAGACAGTGACAGTGATGAGTTTGAAAAATGTGTTGATTATGGCCAATATTCTTCAGAAAGTGAGGGTTATGGGACAGAAAAGTCTTTTGATTATCTAAGTGATGTTGAGGATGAAGTAATTGAGCTTAGAAAAAGAAAGATTGAGTCTAAAAATAGGGGTGAAGATCATGAGGATACTGAACCAGAGGTTTATGCTGATATAACACCTTCACTTGATTATATTGGTGACACTTTTGGTGAGACAGTTAGAGAGCATGAACATTATATGGAATCTTTAATGCGTAAAATCAAAGGTAATGGAGAGGGAATCTCAGACCCTTTTGTCATGGTGGAGAAACAAGATGATAAATATCCAATACATGATGATCAAACACATTGGAGACTCAAGAAACCGGTGGTAATGCATTCAACTATTTCTTAATGCTTTGTGTTTAATTATTATTAAGCGCTATATTTGTTAATGAATTCACTTTTTCTTGACGACTTGGAGAAAAGTATGTTAACCATGAGCAGTTTAGAGAAGCTCTAACCTATTATGCATTGGCACATGGGTTTTCATTGTGGTTTGAGAAGAGTACCACAAAAATGGTTATCGCTAGGTGTGGTAGAAGGAAAGAGGTTTTAAAGGATCCAAGTAAGGGAAAACAAAGGGTCACTAAGAAGTACCCATCTGGTCAACAGGTGAATCAGTGCAACTGGAGATGCTATGGGAAGACGTTGAAAGGTCAGGGTACTTTTCAGGTTATTTCATTGACAGATGAGCATACATGTGTACGAGACTACAGTTATGGAAGGCTTGTAAGTTTCAAATGGATTGGAAGAAACTTTGGGGATAAAATCAGGATGAACCCAAAAATAACAATAGCTGCAATACAAGAATTGGTTATGAAGAAATACCCATGCAAAGTTAGTGCTACTCAGTGTGTGAATGCAAAGAAGTATGCATTGAGTGAAGGTGAAGTCGCTATTCAAGATCATTATGGATTGTTGAGATCATACATAAAGGCAATTTCGAGAATCAAATGTGGGTTCAAGCTGTCAAAGTAGGTGTCACAGTTAACCCAGATGAGAAGACCTATTTTGACAGGTTCTATGTATGTTTCCATGGGCTCAAAGAGGGTTGGAAAAAGGGTTGTAGAAAGATACTTGCATTGGATGGGTGTTTTTTGAAAAAACCAAACTGTGGTGAAATCTTGACAGCTGTCGGGAGAGACGGAAACAACCACATATTCCCTGTGGCTTGGGCTTTGGTGACAGTTGAAAACAAAGAAAATTGGAGTTGGTTTCTTCAATTGTTAGCTGATGATTTGATGATTCCACTTGGTTTTGATGTGACATTGATGTCGTCGACATAAGGTTAAGTATTTTACATTCTTAAAATTTGCATATTTTGTGTGACATTGCTATTATTAAGCATCTTCATTTTATTCAAGGGTCTCATTGAAGCTGTGAAAGAAGTAATGCCTCGAGTGCGAGCATCGACGGTGTGCGACATATTTATGAAGGCTTTAGAAAGCAATTCGGTGGAGTTGAGTTTCATGGACTCTTACGGGTCGCATCCAAAGCTTCATACCACGACTCTTTAAGAAGGTTATGTTGAAGATCAAGTCGCTAATCCTAGAGCACATGAGTACTTGGAGAAAAAGACCCAAAGACTTGGTCAAGAGCTTTTTAAAGAAGGTGTTTGTTGCGAGGCTATTGAAAATGGTTTATTGAATGTTTTAACTTTCAAGATTGTGTCTTGTGAGGATAAACCAATCATAACTTTATTGGAGTCAATAAGAGTAATGATCATGGAGCGGATGAACACTATGAGGCGCTAAGAGAAAAATGGATGGTGACATTTGTCCAAACATCCAAAAGGTCTTAGAAGTTTCCAAGGATAGCCAAAGGTACTTTCTAACCTCATAATACTAAATGGTTTCAGCGAATGTTTTAACTCAGTATTGCCATACCCACAACTCATTAACATTATATTTTTTGTAACTACTTACCAGGTTCTGGTATGTCATTCCATGTGGTGGGAATCTATTTGAAGTCAGAAAGGGATATGATGCTTTTAAAGTAGATGAGCCAAAGAGGACATGTTCTTGTAGGATGTGGCAATTGTCAGGTTTGCCATGTTCACATGCAATTGCTTGTATTTTTAAACTTGGTAAGATGGTAGAGGATTATGTCACGATTACTTTAGAAAGGATAGGTATATGCAAGCCTATAGTGAGTACATTAAACACATTGATGGCATACACTACGGCCCTTGTAGTAACTTATCTAGGATATTGGGTCCCTTACCAAAGAAAATGCAGTAGGCCTAAGAAAAAAGGGTTAGGGCCTCACATGAACCAAAGTCGGTAATAAGATTTCTAGAAGGGTAGTTATGACTTGCCATAGCGTGGGGAAGTTAGCCATAATAAGAAGGGTGTAAGAAAGAACCGATACCAAAACCACCGAAAGAAAGGGAAAATAAGCGGACCCAAAAGTGATACCACGAACAACCATTGGTTGATGAAAGTGATATACTGTATTTGTAAACAATTGCATAGATGAATTTGAAATGGGTGAAACAAATAGAAATTATGTGTTCACATTTTCGGATTAGAGGAGAGTTCAGCTTGGCAGAAACTTTGCAACTAGGAAGAAAGGTTCTCGTGGACATGTTAAGATGAGAGGTGGCAAGAGCAAGTCTGGTGGACTATTACCCACACAGAGAATAGGTAGGATGGGAGCATGGTTAGGAATGAATTCTCAAAGTTCTGACACAATTGAGTCATGTGAACCTCTCCATGCAGCGCACACATCAGGTACCATAACATCCATTGTTTTAGAAGCCTCTTTACATGCTGCAAAGAAACTTACATGATTATTATGCATGCTCAAAGAATAGATCAAACCAAGGTGAAAACATTCCTGTGACACAACAATCACAAGTTGTTGGGACATCCCATGAAGCTGCAACTAGACCTGGAAGAGGTGGAACATCATCCAAAAGAGTTAAAACGAAAAGAAGAAGCTTCACACAGTCAAGATTTGGTGAACCAAAAGAAATAAAAGAAAGAAGAAGGGCTGCATCTGCTGAGCCACAACCAAGGCAAGAAAGGGCAAGACCACAACATGAACCTCTTCCTCTAAGAATGAAGAGTCAAAGAATTCTCCATAGGAAAGTTTCTGGTCCAGTTACCAGTCCAGGATCAAGTTTGGAGAATGAAATAGTCTTGGATTAAATTCCAAGACTTTGGTAGCACATCTTTTGTGAAATCTGTATATTGTGCTAAAACTTGTAAGTAGTATGATCTGAACTAGGTTTGTAAGTAGTAAGAAACCGATATAGTCTTGCACTTTATGCCACTATGGTGCCCTATTTTGTACTTGAAGGGCCTAGGTTAGTTAACGTAAACACTTGGTAGAACACGATATGGTGCTGCACTTGATGCCACTATATATGCTTGCCTATTTTGTCTATGGAAAAGGCATATACAGGTTGTAGTGTTCTGCTTCTAACAATGTAATCTGCCTGTAACAATGTAATGTGCTTATGCAGAAACAATTATTATCAATGAACACTAGTAGTTCAATGAAGCTCCTTGTTTTTTCAATGTTATACTTTGTAATTGTATTGTCAATTGTAGTGATGTTCAAATAGTTAGAACTTAAGTTTTATTGAATATTTCAGTATTCCAATTCAGTCATTGCAGAATTTCATCAAATTTGTAACATTAAAGTGCATTTGGATAGAAGAAGGAGTGTTCGGTTAAGTTGGTTTTGAGGTCTTCTTTTATGTTTCTAGGCAGTGCAGTTGTTAATTTAGTTTAGATAAGTCTAGTATAGGCTAGTTGTAGCATGATATTAATAGGTCTTTAGAATAAAAGTCAAATAATCAATATAAATCTCATTTTCATGCAAAATATTGTCACTGTAGCTTCTAAGATCAGCAATATAGATGCATTTTTAGTTAATATAGTTTAAATAAGTCCAATTACAGCTTATAATATCATTTTTAGTCAGTAGGAATCAATTAAAGTTCATGTTAGTCAACTCTTAAGTTTTTACAAAAAATGTCAAAAACCAAATTAGTGTTCAAATAGGTTTAGTTTTTATTTTTAATTTTCTCAATTCTCAGTAAAATTAGTTAAGCTTGTGGGATTTTAGTATTTGGAAGCTTGTCATATTAATCCATATTTTTACAGATTTTTATGATTTTTTCTTCATAGCTTTTGAATAGCTTCAAGTTGCTGGTTTCGTTCCTTATCTCCCCTGCACATCAGTTATAAGGTTTGATCTCTGCTTCTTCAGATATTCAATAGTATTGTTTCTAGTTGTTCATGCTTTTACATGTTAAATGGCACCACAATATACAACCAAATTTGATGCTTTCATTACCAAAACAAAGTTAACCCACATACATCCTGATGAACACAAAATACATCAAAATAACCTATATCAAACCTTCTACACTTACTTTTTTAAGGATACAACAATGAGGGATACAATCAACATAATTATCAAACCAAATACAACCAACAACACACTGTCATACAGTTTTGCCTTAGACTTGAAACCATTCAATTCTTGGTAAATTAGTTCCAATGAAACGCCTTCAGTAACCCTATTAACTGTCATAGGATTAGCAGCTTGTCTAGATACTAACACCTCCAATTGTTTGTTCTCCTCATGTAGATTGTATAACAGGTCTTTGTAGTACTGAGAAGGTAATTCTTCATCAAGAAAACCATACACCTCACATTTCTAAAGACCAATAACACAAAAACAATTAGAGTGGAGCAACCCTTGAATCTTCGACTCAAAAACAAAACCTTAACAAATTTTTATAAATACTGTTAATATTAACTTACCGAGTGGGGCAACCTTGAATCTTCGACCCGGATTCGTGGGGTCCATGAAACTTGGTCATAAATTGGAATCTTACAATTACAATGATTTTAAGACAGTTTCTTACGGAGTATAATATCTTCGTTTGGAGCGGATTGAAGAACTTGATGAATGCATAATTGAACAAAGGCGGTTTACGCTATGGGACTTTATGGATTTAAGGTTTATGTTAATGGGGTTTTCGCTATGGAACTTGATGGATTTAGGGTTTATGTTAATTAGGGTTTTTGCTATGGACTTGGGATGGGGAAACCTTGTACAGAGATGATTTTAGGGTTTATGATAGGGGGAGAGAAAGATTTTATATTTATTAGAAATTGTGTATTATGTGGCATGTGACTGTGTATCAACTTGTACACGTGGACATAACCAGGTAACATGGGTAAAACTTACCCACAAAATCCAATATCCAGTACTAAATTATTTTGAAAAACAAAAATTTTTGTTCGCTACCCTGAAGAAGAAAGGGTGGCAAGTTTAGTAATTTTTTTTAACTATTTGCCCTTTTTTCTTTATGTTAGGACTTTGGGAGATATTTTTAAGCAGTTATGTGAGAGTCACAAAACATATTCTAAGGCTAATTGCTTAAAAGTGTAGATTACTTGTCAATTATTTTATTTTATTTTTTAACTTATTTTTTATTTTTAATTTATTTCGTATAGTGAACTAAATTTCGTGCTTTTATATTTCTTTACTTTTGAATTCGGTCTTTTTCAAATACCGGGTGACCTGTTCAAAAACTCTTTTTTTTGGGTAAAGGGGAGTAATCCTGCACCCTGGTAAATATATTAACCAAAAACGTTTAAGTACAATGGATATGAGTGAAATCTCATATCTCAGCCCCTTACATAGGCATAAAGCTTACATAACAAGATACTACCTATTTTCTAAACAAGAAAACAAACCACTACTCTAATGATAACATAGGACATAACGAAAGAAAATTACTTCCTAGGTCCTTGAAGCTTGGTGCTATACATGGCATTAAAGTCATCCAAATTCCACGGAAGATCGAAACACCTTCGCATAGTCATCGTAGTCATAGTCATCATACTCATCTTCAAACTCTTGGCCACCACCGAATAGATTAGCGAGACTCATCAAATGGGTTAGCAACCACCTCATCTTGAGAATCGACACCACGATATCTCCCACTTTAGAAAAAGGGTTAGCTCTCTTAGTAGAAGAGGTGGGCGAATACAAGAATCACTAGTTATAGGAGACACACCGACTCCATCTCTTTCAAATCACTCACAAGGGGTTCTTGTGATGCGATACTGTCTTAGTAGACTTATCTTCATTAACTTCCATTGTACGACCGGAATCCATCCTTGTTAGTGTCATTTGAAGGAATACCAAAAGCATCCGTATATTCCATATTAAGAGCATCAAACGATTAGATGTAGAGATCTTTGTTCCACTCGAACTAGCCACATCGAAGCATTCTTCTTAGTGACTTCCACTTTCTTAGGTTCGGAGGAGTCTTTTGGGTTGATATTGAAGCGCTTACCCACAACAGTTTAGTAAACTCTTCTTGACACGGAATAGTAGAACCACCTTGCTTTCCTTCTTATTATTATTGACCGTCTTGAAACCATCATTAACATGCTTAGTAGGTTGAGCGGAGGTTCAACAACTTTCGGACATTCAATAAGAGTATGACCAAAATCTTTCATTTATCACAATGAGGTGGTTTCCACTCGTATTCAACCCGTATCTTCTCAATAGTCGAGCAAGAACCAGTATCTCAACAAGAAGGCGTCCCTAAGCACCTCATCCGACTTCACTTCAATCATGCATCTAGCAAAACTACTACGGCCCACGAGTCCTTGCACATTTGGCTAGTAAAAGCATCTAACCTTTGGGCGTGCCTATCAATGTGGCAAGGAGACTAAGGCCATCATCGAAAATATAGCAAGAGGAACATCATGGAATTTAACCCACACCGGATGTTGGTCAAATCCTCTTTAAGTAAGTTGGTGTTCAATGTCCATGGTTTAAGAATAATAGGTACATTTCTAATCAACCAAGGACCGTTTTCAAGAACATCATCAACACCTTTCTTGAATTGAACTTAAAGAAGAAGAACCCTTTGCATTCATCATTACCTTTTGTATACCAAACTTAGCCCACGCATTGCGTACAAAGTAATCAACAACAAGGAAAAGCAAGGCGTTGACCAAGGAAATACCCATACAAAGTATTCTCAAACCTAGTGTTCACCTCTTCAACCACTTTCATCGGACGGAAAGATCCACACCATTAGCTTTCTTACTACACTCCAACCCACGAAAGTTAGATGTGTGTTTATTTGGTTCGATAGAAGTAACACCGACATATGATGAAGAAGGTTGTTTCAAAGCACCAACCTTCTCAATACCAATGACCCATGTGCATTCGTATCAACCGTATCATTAGCATTATTATGGCCATTAACATTAAAAGCCATAGGACCACTCGTATCTTGAGGAGGTTTCGAATAATAACCAATAGCAGTAAGCATCTCCTCTAGCTCCTTCTGTGACTGCGGCACCTTAAGATGCTCAATTGGATTAGCCCCAGTAGAAGTAATAGCATCCACTGTCATGGCTGGTTTTAATGGTTACCCATCGTCACCCACAAGAACAAGTTTTCCCTCAAAGATTTGTTTTTTAATAGCACGGATTTTCAATAAAGTATCATGACCCTCAAGCGTGTTATGACTAGGTGCGTCATGACTGGGGCTTGAACTAAGTGAAACCGGCTCCACTTGTCCATCAAAACGAGAACCAGAAGCAATACCAGTAAACTCATCATTCCTACTATTAGGGTTCATCGTCGATTCCTTATTCACACCAACTTGATCGGCCAAGTTAGCTGGTGCATCAATAGTTTGCGAACCACTAGTTTGATCGGCCAAACTAGTAGAAGACCCCACATCTTTAGTGCCCTTACGAGCACTATTGTTGTTGAAGAAACCTTTTTCCATCCCTCTTTAACCCTTAACCTGTCGAAACAAATCACCCCAACCTAGTAACAATCAACCGGTAAACGCATGCACAAGAGAAACAAAGCGACTAAAACCCTAACTTATGAAAGTTAGGGTTTAACCATTAACGACCGGATCCTAACCAACACCCATCATGAACACACCACTAAGAAAGAATTCGGATCGGTGAAGCTTTTAACTAAAGGAATATCAAGACGACAACTAAGTGCGATCAATATATAATATATCTAAAGTCGGTTAATGCGATCGAATAAAAAAAACATGTAGCACAAACTCCAATAAAACCCAATAAGTCAACTCAACAGTAATAATAATCAATGATTGAATAGTGGAGCAGATTGGGGAATCGTGAATTGATCGAATGGATGTTTTGTGTTATTTCTCCTTGTCGCCAGAGAGAGATGCTTTTAGGGTTTTTTTTAATGTATCGAATTGATCGAATGGATGTAGACCTGTTCAAAAACTCACAAGCTATTATTTTGGTTTTTCATTATTTTATCACGCAATTAAATACACATAGATTTTTTTATGTCATCTTAGTATCTTACCATAAAATAAAGGGAAATGCTAACAACAACCCTTAGGACTGTTGATAACAACATGACATGAAATTCGCTAATATTAAGACATTGTGAGAAACATGTTACATAATTTTTGCTAAAATGACTAATAAGAAGAGTGAATTGAATTTGAGTGTGAGAAATTTAAAGAGGTGGTTAGTAATTTTGGATAATTTTGAATGATTTTGTTTGGACATTATGCATTGTCCAAAAATTTCGATAACTAGTTGTTAACAACAACCTTAAAAGGCTGCTATTAGTAAAACCCTAAAATAAAACATCATCAATTTAAATACTCTCCCAAACACCACCCTTCACCTTTCTTGTGTTCATCCTTTACAAAGAATTAACTACCACCACTATCATAGCAGTCGGTGCTGCCACCGCGACAATCAAATTCAACATTCACACCTAAACCCATAAATCACAATCTTAATTATATAATAGCTTAGCTTTGTTTTAGATATTTATTAATATGTTAGCTTCCTTTTAATCTTATAAAATTTCATAGTCTTAATAATAAAATTTCATAGTTTTAGATATCAATAAAAATAATTATCTAAAAAAAGGTCTTACCATGGACATCATCACATACAATGATTTTTACTAGGATATGTAAGGTTTTAATGGTGCTTTTCTGTGCAGCCTAAATGTCTGTTACTACTTACTAGAGAGAATTGAGTGGTATTAGAGCTCGACAAAGACAACTCAGGGCATGATTTTAATGAAGAGAGTAGTGATGACAAGGAACAAGGCTATCAAATATTGAAATATATATCAGCCTTTTTTTTAGACTAGCTAGTTTTGAACAGGGGCGGCTCAATCTTCACATAGACCTAAAGCGAAGTTTCAAAATAGGGCTTTTTTTTATCAAAGTTATTTGCCGAAAAATCGTTTATATACAAAAAATGATCAGTTTTTTCATGAAGCTTGATGTAATGGACGAGGAGCTGCTCTTTAAGAATTTAGACCGCATTCCGAAAGTTTGTCGTTCTATGCTTGCAGTCCCGTGGGATTACCATGCAGTCGAAAGTTATAGGAAAAATATCAGAACCATCCTATTAACTCATCAGAGCGGTATAGTTCTGCATAAAGTTAAAAAAACACTTGAGAAAGATAGTAAGTATAAGATGCTAGATTGTCGACTTAAAATTGTTCCAAAAAAATAAAAGTAAAAAATAAAAATGTCAACTTAAAACATTTTATGGGACCTCGTAGAATAAGGAGCTAGGATATGAAAAAGGATCCTACAGCCTACTACGAGAAAAGTCACCCACCAAAGGGAAAGACACACCATCGACGTCGAAGCAACACTTAAACTTGATACTAATTGGTGATGCTGGTGCGGGAGAAAGTACACATAGAAATACCTTGAAAGATGGTAGGGGATGCTTTGAGACAAAGACTACATGATTCACCATACCAGACACAGGACAAAGAAACAAATTTACCAAACCTGATTTCTCAAGATGATATTGGTGTACTGAAGGGGGAATTTCAATGCTCAACAAAGTTTATTTTTGTAATATTATTTCGTTTGTAGCATTGTTTTTGAGATCTGAAAGTTTTAATTCAATCAATGTACACAAAATGAAAAGATTCGTAACCTTTTATCTAATTAACGAAAAAATAAATATAAAAGTTAGACTAGAAACGAAGTGAAACAAGCCGCAAATTGTACTGCACCTTATCATAGCTCCTAAATCTGCCATTGCTCACTCTCATTAAATAATGAGAAACGTTTCATCATTTAATATGTTTAACCATCATAGATCAATCTTGATAATAAAAAATACTTGAGCCATTAGTCGATGGTTAAGCATGTCATCTATAGGTTTATCGAAATTTCACTGTATGGGTAGGTTGCTTGCAAATGTACCAAAACTAACCTACACAGTAAAGGAAATGAACTTTCAATTCAATACGAAGGTTATTGGCTTAAATTGAAGAAAAGGGTATCCTTCACTGTTAATGGACCTTCATTGTGGTGGTTAGTTATTTGTTTAAAAATTTCACAGTGAACCACTCTCTGTTTTGGTTCCATACATGTTCCGATTGATGTACAAAAGAACTCCATGAGACATTAGAGCATGAAGGACAAAAGTCGCTTATGAACTTTCTTCAAAAGTTGAATGATATATTCATAGATGTTAGATTGGTTTATGTATTTAGTATTTATATTTTTTAGTACAAATAACCTTAATAGCTGATAACCAAACTATATACATACAAGCACACAGGAAGGGGAAGAAAAAACAATTCGATAGTTCCTCTTATGAACCTCAGAGTCAAGAAATCAATATCAAAACTTTCATCCAAGCTGCTGCAGTTTGGAATTTTAGGTGGAGTAACATATCTTTACATGCGTTTGAATGGATGTTCAGCTGTTTGATATTTTGGAGTGGTTAGGAATAAAGTCGGAAATGGTCACGCAGATACATCACTTAGGCCATGTGCGTCTAAATCAAAGACTCAACTTACCTGAGGAACCTAAACAAGGAAAATCTCATCCGTTTTTCATAAAATTTAAGCTGTTTGATATTTTGGGTGCTAGGCCTCCCCTGACTTGTCCAACTACTTCAATATCTAAGTGGGCTAAAGCCTATATTTCATATACTTTAGTCGATGGGCCCCTCTTTACGCGACCATAAATAAAGAAAGACCCAATATAACTGAAACATGACTTCCTGATGCTCCTTGACTATATTATTATGAATCTATATTCAAGCTTAAATGTTACAGTACATCTTTTGTTCCTAGTTCTTTAGTCTTCAACGTGTATAATTAACTTGTCAAGCCTCATTCTTTAATAATCCTATGTTCTTTTTTATGTTTATTTTTCAAATTTTAATGCTCAACCTCGTGGTCTCGTACAATGTCATATATTTTTGTTGAGTTTTAGGTAGAAAATCTAGCTAACAAAATATTTCTAAATGGGAACTAGCTTAAAATTTTACTTGTAATTTGTACATTGAATTCTTTTGTATGAATTGTAGGATCTTGGGTATTTTTAACTTTTGGTACATAGTTAAATTTATCTGTTAATTGTTACGAGTATACAATACTCTTACATAGGTTCTAAGTTAAATTATGAACAAAATAAAGAAAAAAAATTTAGTCTGTTTATAGGCAAAGAGATGATGTTGTTCATAATACCACAATTACAATCACAGGCTCAGAGCCTTACAGCCATGACACGGTGCATGATAATTCAATTTGCATATAATATCGTTATTGTTTTACAAAAAATCTCGCTACGCCCTAACTTTAAATCCTGGCTCCGCCCTGGCTTCGTTCATTGGATTTATGGTTAAGACGCCCTTAGTATGGTTTTAATACACAGAGTAGTACGTCATGACGAGGAAGAGAACTATCAAAAATTGAAAAATCAACGTTTTTGTAAACTAGATCTGGAAACATTTTTATTACCGTGGATGCAAACAGATGGCAATGTTCGCTTGTATTACCAAGTTAATGGTAATTTCAACTTTCTTAAGAATGGAAACCTGAGATATACAATGAAAAACATTAACTCATTTATTGATGTCCTATCCAAAAACTGTAGGCTTCAATTCAAGGTGTGGGGAGCGGGAAAGAGAAGGAAACAAGGAGGAAAACGAAAAATCCCTCACACCATCTATGTGGGACAAGTAAAAAGACAAGGAACCATAACCTGAAAAACATAGTGCAACATTAAATAAATGAATGACCGATCAAGTAGAGAACGAATTGAGTGGTGTTAGAGCTCGACAAAGACAACTCAGAGCATAGTTACCTAGTGATGACGAGGAACAGGGCTATCAAAGACTAAAAAATCAGCCTTATTTTATACACATATTTAAAGCTTGTTTGTATAAGGCCATTAATACTACCTCCAACTTTCTCAAGAATGGAAACCTGAGATACTGACATATATGAAAGCCAAAATTAATTTTGGTATCTCAAAGATTTTATAAAAGCCCTATTGCCTCAATCAAAACAAACTCACCACTATCTCCCACAACCTGAATCTCCAGTGATTCTATCAGCCACCATATCACCATAGCAATGATAATTTTTCATTTTTGGTTTTTATTGTTTCACAAACCAAACAAAGTTAAAACCGTGATTAATTCTTTTGCTTTCACTATTGAAATAGGTGGTCTTGGAACAATCACATCACGTCCAAGTCCTTGTTGGGGTAAACTGTCAATCTCTTTTATTTGTTCTTACATTCCTGTTACAATTTAATAGCATTGGTTGAACAAAACTTATCAGTTATTTTATACAAAGATAAAAAATAAAAGCTTTATATCGACTTTCTTTCATAAGGTAAATCAAATATGTTATTTCACTCCAATGTACTAAATCTATCTTTTCCCATAAATATTCCAACCATCAAGCAATAACACATACTTTTTGCAAAAGCCTTCAACACTACTCTATTGCCGTTATATATTCCAAGAATTGAAGGAATGGTTTTGACAAAATGTAATTTAACTAAAGTTTCTAATGTTCATTGGTTACAGGGAAGGATGTAACATCCACCTTTAGAGGAAATACGAAGCAAGGCCTAAACTTGACACTAATTGGTCCTACGGGTAGGTTCTTATTTATTTTATTATTTTTCATGTCATTATCATTGTAATCACATCTTGTTTTATATTGTTTAGCCATATATATCATCCAAATTAGATTAAGGCTGAGAACATTTGAAACATGGAAATCATCTATAGGGTCTGCAGGTGCGGAGAAAACTGAACTCAAAGAGACCTTGAAAGGTCAAGGGGTGTATATTGAGACAAAAACTAAAAGATTCACCATACCTGATGCAAAGGTATTTTATTGTGTTTCCTTATTATCAGTCTCTAAATCGCTTCGTCATGACATATACTTTTTAGTGAAAAAAAAACCCTTACGTTACATTCATTGGGTTTTCATGGCGAAGAAGCAGATTTACCAAACCTGGTCTCTCGTGATGATATTAGTGTGCTGCTAAAAAATTACGCATCCCAATACTCTTGTTTTGTAGTGTAAAACAAACTATCCTTAAAAATGACATTATTGAAGGTTATATCGGGCATAAGAGAAGATGAGGATATGATAGGTGAACATACATGTCAACATGTCTGAATTGCCAAAGCTTTTGGGGTTGAGTTAGTAGTTGTTGTCAATAATATAGATAATGTTAATCTCATGGTCACTTGAGAGAGGTGCATGTTTTTCGAGACACTTTTTTAATTATTTCTAAATAATGAAATTATGATATTTTCGAGTTTCAAAAGGTGGGGATGATGATAAAACCCTCACATGCCATTTTAGCACCTTTGTATTTCTAAGGGGCGTTTGGTTTGTTGATATGAATCACAATAGGTATAGATATGGGTATAGAATGAAATGATCGTTATTATATCACTCCCATAACTGTTGTTTGGATTGATATATAAGTGATATAACATATGGGAATCGACTGCTTACTGCTTCATCTCCATCATCCAAGATATTACAAAGAAAAAAAAAGTAAACAAGAAATAGCAAATGGGTTTCTCACACACAAAAAATAAAATAAAATTAAATTTGACATTTATATCATCTTCATCATTTTCTTTTCAAAGCAACACATATCATCTTCATTCTTAAACAATTCAAAAAAATAACACACATCCTCACCAAAATCACGTTATGAAAGTTAAATCACCAACCACTTATCATGCCCCACATTTTGTAAAAATCATCATCCTCCTCTTTACACTAGTTCCATTTATAAAATCAGAAAAACAAAGTAAAAAAGAAAATCATAAATTTTCAAGTTCAATCTGAAAAAGAAAAAAAAAAGTTTGATATAAATCCACTTTCATTCACTGTCATTTGAAGAGATGGAATAAAACTAACAATTTTATTCAATTATCAAAATTTAATAGCTTTAACTATTAACCTACAAAACAATAAATATGACGTTAGTTGCAAATATATTTCTTTTTTCTTTTTTCATATTCAACATAAAAGGTCTGCCAGGTGCTTATCGTAATTCTTTGATCAGGATTTACAAATTATTGTGCAAGTCTGCATTGAATGAAAGGCTAATATGTAAAACTACAAACCTTTAAAAAAACAATGAAAAGAAAAAAAGATTAGGAGAAGAAGAAGTGAAGAACATGGTGTTGTGCAAATTGCAATTAAATGTGTGGTACGGTGTGTGATAAGAAAAAGCAAATGATCCCACACGAATGGAGCAAAAGGAACCTATCTTATGTGGTATAGGTCTAAGGGTGTTGAATCATAGTTTGAATCTTAAATCTTGAAACAAACAAAATTATAATGGGTATGAATGTCATAGTTTGATTACAAAACCCTCATACCAAACGGCTCCTAAGTCTTTAAAGTGATTCATGTGTTGTGATATGGTTAATAAACTTTTAAAATATTAAATATGTAGTAAAATCAATAGTGAATTCCAGGTTGAAGAAGATGGATATATCATGTGTTGAATGATAAAAGGAACTATTCATGAATTTATTATTTTGTTGACTGTAGCTAAATTATAGTAAACTTGCGAAACTTTAATTATTCTTTTGAACAAGACTTTCGAGACTTTAATACAAAAACACTCATTAATTAAATGTCTTTTAGCCGCGCCATGCTAAAAGAAAAAAAAAAGCCAAAAATTAAGCTTGGGAGTTGGGCAATGAATAGTCCAAAACATTTTTCATCTGGACCTAGGATATCGATATGGATGCGTAAAAAACGAGTGTACAGGCCCTTGCGTTGTCGCGGGATGTTTGTATACATTAGTTAGGCAAAAATATAGGTTAAAAGTTGAAACCATTGGGAGTGTTTAAATACAAAATTATTGTAAATATTTTTAAAATATTTTTTGCGTGAATTGTCATAATGTTAGCGAAGTTAGTGATCAATGGTGACTTTGAAATGAGAGTATAACATGAATGACCATTATGTAAAATCTGTGAGGACTAACTTTGCAACAGACCTGTAAGATAAATGGCCAATTGTGTATGGATTTTTATTAAATGTTAAAGATAACAGTCGTTACTCAACAACCGTTAGTACTATTTGGTTGTGTGTGTTTTGCACTATAGATGAGCATTCTAGCTTACTTGCTACAGTGCTTTCACAAATGTAAATGTATTATAATGTGATGTGTATAACAAAGGCACCATTTGTATATGACCTAAAATAAAAGAAGAATATCATTTAAGAATGTATACATGATTAATATCTTAACCAGAATCCCATCGACATATAGTATAAAGTCTTAATTCAAAATGGATAAGGTAATCAACAGAAAAGAAAGTCCTGCATTTACGTTTGGAAACAAAATATAAATAAGTAGTTCAAGATCATAAGCAACCATAAAAAAAATCTCATAACTTGAAAATACATAATGTAAAGTGATCCGTAGCAACCTTGCACAAAGCATGAGTTACTGTTCAATAGTACGCTTTGATGAGAAAATGATCAGCATATAAAAGCAGCCTAAACGTAACACACTTTGAGCTCAATTTAAGTTATAATAGACGAGTTTCATGCATTTTATTTCTAGAAATTAAGCATCGTTGTGTTAAATGTTATCACGAATGCAGTTAATATCTTCCGTGTGAGTATATTTCCAACCTTATTTGTGGAAGTTGCAATCAAAAGATAAAGCGGAACTTGATGCAAATAGCACAGTGTAACTGAAATTACTTTGATAGCAAGAGTTGTTATTTTTTGGAGTATGTTTATTAGCTACATGAACCAATGTGCGTAGTTGTTGAGTTAGAAGGTAATAACACCAATAGTACGATTGTCAACATTGATCAGCCGTGATGAAACTTGTATTCATCTGGAAACTTCAAATCTGAAACACCAAAAGTTAATGATATAAATCGTCACACAACTTCTTTAGGGTTTCAAAGTTCAAAAATAATTAAAACTTTCTTCACGGTGAATAATTGTTGGGTATTGTATCTTTTGCAATCTTTACTTTCATCTCGGAATTATATTTATCTGAATAGATGAAAGAAACAAAACTGTGGGATCGAAGAGTGCATCACAGCACCGTGTGATACGAGGGAGAGGTGTTTTTAATGTTGTGGTGGATAATGATGTTATGAGAAAATGTGCTGAGGTGACATCACTTTTCTCACGACACGAAACCATACCTTATGCTCTAAACATGTTTAGATCTTCGGTGTCCCGATCACTTAGGTATTCTTTTGCTATTTTCACACCCTTTCAAATAAAATAAAAAACGGAAGAACTGATCACTTAGAAAGCCATTTAATTTGCTATCGTACTTTTTGGAATTGTTATTAAATGCATAGAACTACTTACCTAAATTTTGTATGTTGGGTTTTGTTTCTTATTAAAGGCACACATAATCTTCTAACGTTTATCCGATCGAAACTCAAAGCCATATACATTACCTTAACTGATAATTATATATGTCAATATCATTCTGCAAAGTTAACCTACGACCTGTGAACCTTCACTTTAATTTGGTCCATCAGTTTAGTTACCAACCCTCGTTAAAATTTGTTGTCACTTTATAAACATTTATTCAAGAGTAAGGGGTCTAATAATGACAATATAAATAAAAGGAAGAGATAATCACTTGAAAATGTATTCAACTTGTCATAAAATTTTATAATGTATATCAAACTTTTAGTTTTTCTATTATATGTAACCAACTTGATAATTTTCTTATTGTATGTACTAAAGACCGATTAACGAATAGTTAGTATTTTATTAAAGGGTGAATTGCATATATATCCCTCCTAAATACTAAAATTGCATATATATCCAAGCTAAACACCAAATTGTATATATATCCTTCCTAAACAATAAAAATATCATATATATCCTAATGAGGAAAGTTCAATGCAGAACAAGAAAAAACCAAAGAACAAATCAATCTATCGTGGCCATTGATCTTTGTTTGATCTGACGACTAGATCTGTTTTAAATCTTTCCCATTTAATTAGTTAGAGGAGCAGGTTTGTAAATTTAATTAATACTCTCACACATGTTCGTTCACTATCATTCACTGTCACTCACTTTCTCACTCTCACCAAAACCATTCATCTTCATCAGATCTAAGCCTTTTCAAACCCAATAATAACCAAAACCATTCATCTTTATCTTCACGTGTAATTTCCGACCACTATGTCGTTGTATGTGTCAGATCTCAATGCAACCCAAAACTGACCTTAGCCGCTATTTCAGATCTGTAACCGTAAGTATGGATTCGTAATCACACTCTTCTCTCTCTTTATTTGATTCGTAACCAACAGAAAAACAAATATTTTTATATCACTTGTTTTTATAAATGGCTTGTATGAAGATAGTCGGAGATTTGATGCCTTGGCATCAGCTAACTGTTTGAGAAAACAAATATTTTTATATCACTTGTTTTTATAAATGGCTTATTTTATTTAAAAAACTTAACACTTGAAAAAGATTTACTTTTTCGTTTATTGCTTAGAGTACGTGGTCCATTGTTGCTGGTGACGGTGACGGTGGTGATGACGACACGTGGGTTTAATGTTGTTGGGATGTGGAATGAAGCATAGTAAGGTAGATGATTATAGACCTAGGGAGGGTGGATGTGTAGATATGGAATTATCGATACATGTGGTTGTGTATGTATATAGGTGTGGTGTTTGCTCATTGAGTTAGGTGTCGAATGAATGGATGATTGGTTTTGGGTTACAAAGCTCACGTTGAATCAAGGGGTTGCAAATTGGTGCTGCTACAAGCTACAAAGGGTAAATGGGAGGGTTATATATATGAAGCTTTTTTTTAGACCATTGCTAAAGATCCAAATGTACTATTGAAAATGAAGTCAACGTGGTGTAATAAGAAAATATCAATTTGACTTTTTGAATCATTTTATTTGAGTTTTGTAAAAGGAGTCATGTGACAAAAATCATTTTTTGTTGTGGTGGGATTTGTGATATATAATCCAAAATAAGTGTTTTCAAAATAGCTCTTGAGATTTTGTGTAAATCACATGTGATTTACCATAAATCACATGTGATTTATCGTAAATTATTTTTTTAAAAGTGAATCACATATGATTTACTCATTTTTATATTAAAACATATGTGTTTCAGTTTATAACAGCAAAGACTAAATCATACGTAATTTACATTTTTCATGACAAAGCAAAAATATAAATAACAGAATCAGACGTGATTTCAGAAATTTGTTTTATAAAATGAAGGAAAAATTTGATTTGAGATTAAAGATCACATGTGATTTATTACTCTAAAGATCGAATGTGACATGTAAAATCACATGTGACTTTTTTTTGGTAAACTGTGTTTCTGACTCGACATTGCGAGTGGCTAAAATCACATGTGATTTTGTAATTTATAAAATCGCACGTGATTTTTAAAATAACAAATCACAAGTGATTCTACAAATCACATGTTTATACACGAATCACAAAAAATCAGAATCATGTGTGATTTACTAAGTTTTAGATTAAAACAGAATCACGTGTGATTTATACACGAATCACAACAAAAATATAATCACATGTGATTTTTTTATGAATCACGTGTGATTCTTCTTGACGGAAATTTTGAAAAAAATTCATCGAAAGTATATAAAAGTGCATATCTATAGAGAGAAGCTTTAATTCTCGTCGCGATGGTATATTTTTTGTAGTTTGAAGATTTACCGTTTGCAAGATATGTTGTTTTTAAAAAAGATGGAAAGTGGGTTTTTTTATTAAATGAGCTAAAATGACAATTTTGCCCTTCCTTTGTTATTTTTGGTTTGATCTCTACCATTAGATGAAATCAAAATGGATGACTAAGATATGCTTATTTGTTTTTTTGATTTTCTTTATTTGTCATTGATCTCACCTCATGTCCTAATAACTAATTTTAATATAGTTAAATCTTAACAATTAATAACAACTACTACCTCCATCCCAAATTTTATGTCCACTTTGACTTTTTCAATCAAACTTTGACCTTAAATATAACTTTTTGTATTATATAATACTTAATGAAAGTTATACCAATGAAAATACATTTAAAACCTAATTTTATTTATATATTTTACAACAAGTATTATATAATATAAAAAGATATATTTAAGGTCAAAGTTTAATTCAAAAATCAATATGGACATAAAATTTGAGACGGAGGGAGTATCACTTAAATGATGATAGACCATTATGCCCTCTAGCTCTACCATTATCAAATCATTCATTTTCACAAAAAACCAACTTTCACTTTAACGTTCCAACATCTCACACTGATAAACAAAACCAACCGTCAAACTTCTCTCTTTTTTAATGCAACAATGATGCCAATCATTTTTCACAAAAAAACCACACGAAACTCACAAATTCCTTTTCAATTCCCGGTTCCTGTCCAAATCAGTTATGGTTTAATCCGTATATTTATGTTTGCAAAAGCAAGTAGTGTGGCTAGCGATGCTCGTCGGAGATACACGTAAATTATTGCCTGAAATTCTTACCATATATAAATGTTGTAGATGTTGGCCAGTGAAGCGACATGAGAATAAACGAATGGCGGGATGTAGTTGGTGGTGTGTCCGTGGATGATAATGGTTGGCAATAATGAATGATGAAAACGTCCCTCAAACATAGGATGATAGTGTTTGGTGGTGGTTGGTCCGATGGTTGACTAGTTGACGTTTTCGTTCGACGGTGGTGTCGTGGTGACATGAGGCCGCCGTCCGTGGGATACTGGGATGTGTCGTGGGTGGAGGAGATGAAACATATCAAATTAAATATTTTAACGTTTCATAATCTTAATATATATGAAACTAATCTCACTACAAACATATACATACAAAAGGTGAGTGAAAAAGGTAGACGTTTGTCTTTGGAGAAGATTGATAATCACCATATGGAAAAGAAAGGGCATAACTGTCTATTATGATTTAAGTGATAATTTTTATGATTTAACTATATTAAAATTAGTTATTATGACATATATGATATTTTTGTGATTTAAAAAGGATATATATGCAATTTTTTTAGCTTAGATATATATATATATATATATATATATATATATATATATATATATATATATATATATATATATATGCAATTTTAGTGTTTATGAGGATATATATATATAGTGAAACTTTATTTTCGAACCTACTTTAAGCTGCGAGAACTACTTTTTAGCCATTGGATTAATTGATCAAGGGTTAAAATGACTTGTGCCATAAATGTAATAAAGTAAAACATTAAGTTAATTATTAAAAATGATCGGAGGGTATTTTAGGAATTAAATTTTTTTTTCAGTTTTCCTAATTACTTGGATTAAATCTGATACTCAGTTACAAAATAAACTCCTCTTCCTCTGTATTTCTTATAACCGCCTCCATTCCAACAAAACCCTAGCCTCCTTCTCTCTATATCTCCTTCCTACAACACCATTGTTCAATGCTTTCATCTCAAATCCACAATATCTGATAAACCCTAACACAAATATATGAAACATAAACAAGATGGCAGATTATTTATGGAGACAATAAGTTTTGAAAGATCATTTATACGAAACATATCCATGTGGATGTCGGCGCGCGCACACAGAGAAAACCCAACTCAAATTAGGGACGAATTTGATTACGATGGTGATTTTGTTGGTGATATTGTGGTTGAGAAAAGAGCAAGGTCTATGATAAGATTCACGAGCTGAGAATAAAAAGGAAGAAAGCGTAAGTTTTTGATTTACTTCATTGCGTTTCGTGCACCTATTAGCTCTCTTTTATTGTTGTTGTTTGTTTGATGTATTATGATGATCAGAAGGAGAAATTATAGGAGGGTTTGATGTGGAGACTTTTGGAGATGGGTATACGGAATACATGAAAAAGGTTAGATACAAGTTTATACCATCAAATCCCTTCTTTCTTTCCTTTTTTTTGCGAAGCTGAACGCACCACAAAAGTTTTATTACCAGGAAAATACAAAAAAATAGGTGAATCCTTCATTACTCATCAACTGTCAACATATATGTATATGATATTATTCGCCTCTTAAATCAGATGTATAAAACTATGATCAGTGGCTCTAATAATGCATGATCAGTGAGGTCAAGTGGCTGGCTCATTGGATTTGTTTGCAAGAACAAAATCAGGAAATATGCCAATAAGAATGTAACCACATAAATCAAAATTATGGATAAAAACCTTCTATCGATATTAATATTATTAATCAATGCCTGAGATAAACATTGTTATTATGTTCCAAAGACATTATTCCTACAGTAACCTCATATATGCACCTGATATATGCACATTTTAGTCTGCCCCAAACGCCCTCGTATAAAACATATATGTTTTGTGTTTTTTGGATTATTAAACATATACGTTTTGAAAAGATACATAGATGTTTACATATAAAACATATATGTTTTGTGTTTTGGGTTATAAAACATATATGTTTTGTGTTTATGATTAAAAAACATGTTTACATCATTAGTTTAATATACACAAGATTGTGCATATGTGTTATGCTAGTTGTTGTGATTAATTTTCGTTTCTTATTTGTTTGTGGTTTAATTGTTTTCGTGCATGCTTGTTTCAGATTGACTGATGAAGATGATGATATCATTTAAGACCGGTAAGTGGATGAACACGATTGTACATGAAGATAAATGATTATTGCATGTGTTTTTGTACTTGTAATCAAGTAAAATGTAACATTTAAGTATATCAATCATTGTTTTTCTGTTTATAATGATTTATGTTCTTTAATTTTTGTTTCAAACTTTCAAAAAAAATAATGATCATGTAAAAATATTGGTAGGTTGATAAAAAAAAAAGTGTTAGCTAGAAAAAAAAACATGTGTGCACTTTAACTAATTAAAAACGTGTATGCACCTTGACTATTTGAGAAGAAAAAAAAAACATTTATGCACCTTTGCCTATTTGGAGGGAAAAAAAAAAAAAAACCTGCATGCTCGGATTTCAAAAAAAATATTGATTAGGTATAAAAAACATGTATGCACCATAACTATTTAAAAACATGTTAGCATTAAAAAAAAAAAAATCCGAATTTTATAATTTATTAAAAACGAGAATTATAAAAAAATAATAATATGAAAATGTCTTTTACTATTATACCCTTTTGAATTAAATAAAAATAACAAAATGCTATGGAGCATTAAATGATGTACATTGTGTATTATTAGTTGTAAAACAATGGTTCTCGCATTTAAGGAGGATTCTGAAAATAAAGTGCCTCTATATATATATATATATATATGCAATTCTCCCTTTATTAAAAACCAATTAATCGGATTCTCAGTACATACAAAAGGAAGATTAACAAGTTATTTATATACAATAGGAAAATTAAAAGTTTGATACACACTATAAAATTATTTTAAGTAAGATATATTTACAAATGATTATCTCGAAAAGTAACTATATATAAGCTAAAAAAACAAAGTACAATCCTTAATAAAATTGAATTCCGGTCAAGTAGAAAAAATGGTGTTGGATTTGGACTTTTAAAAAATGAAAATCACAAAATCACCCTAGTTTTAGTCTAGGTTTAAAAACATTTTTATTACAAAAGATGCATGGCAATGCTTGTTTGTATAAGGCCATCGAGGTCGTCTCGTGAATTTCGTTGGTTACATGCATAACTACAAGGAGGCCCGTTTAGCACAAAATTTTGAGCATATTTAGTGACGGACCACAAGGTTAATATCTTGTTCGTGTGGGAGACATGCTAATTTTTATGATATTTTGATTGATTCTATTCCAGTAATCAACATGATTTTGTTTTTGTAGAGAAAAATACCTAGTTTAGGTGGTTTTTAAGTTGCTATTAAAATTTTGAAACCTTAAAGACCATATAGAGAGTTCAAAGCCTTTCAAAATAATAAAGTTGAACATGGAAATTAAAGTAAATAAAAACAAAATGTTTCTGCGGTTTTATTTTTCTCTAAATGGCATACTTTCAGTTACTTTGTTGGTTATTAATCATGGATACATGGTTAATCGGATACATTTGGCTAACTAGGATACTTTATTTACGAAGTTATGGACCCCTTATTTTTATAGTCTCATTTTTTCAAGTCAGCAAATGAATACTTAAAATGCAAATATAAAATATGAGGTTTTCTAATAATTTTTTTGCATATGTACATATATAGTGAAGAAGTTATAAATTTGTGGCCCTTAAATAAAGTGAGACCCTATGCGATTCCACTTGTTGCACACCCTTAGAAGTGACCTTGAAGGCCATTAAAACGACTTCCAACTTTCTCAAGAATGAAACCTGAGATACTGACAAAAATAAAAGCCAACATTAATTTTGGTGTCTCTTAGATTTTATAAATTCCATATTGCCTCAATCAATCCTAACAAAACAAACTCACCACTATTCCCCACAATCTCAGTCTCTAAAGGCACCATCAGCCACTATATCAATGATGATTTTTCATTTTTGGTTTTAATTGTTTCACAAAACAGAAGTTAAAATCGTGATTAATTCTTTTGCTTTCACTATTGAAATGTGTGGTCTCGGAACAATCACATCACATCCATTGTTTTGTGGGGGTAAATTGTCAATCTTTTTTATTTGTCCTTGCATTCTTGTTACAATTTCATAGCATTGGTTAACCAAAACTTATTAGTTATTTTTATAGAAAGATAATTAAAAGATTAACGCTTATATAGACTTTCTTTAATAAGGTAAATTGAATATGTCATTTCACTCAAATATACTAAATCTATCTTTTCCCATAAATGTTCTTACCATCAAGCAATATAATAACACATATTTTTGCAAAAGCTTTCCACACTACTCTATTGCCACTATATATTCCAAGATTTTTTTTTTGAACGGCAATATATTAAAACAAAACTAGCAAGGAGCTAGACCATTACAAAGACACAAGATGTGGGTTTTTTAACCAATCAACCCAACTAAATGACACTTTACATCTATACCTACTCCAATAAAAAGAAAACAAAACAATGTCATCATATAATGCCGTCTTTGAAAGAAAGTCTACGCCAAAAACCATCTTGTTACGAAAAGACCAAATAAGCCACCATAAGCCAAAACAAACGCCTTCAAATAACCTCTTATGCTATATATTCCAAGAATTGAAGGAATGGTTTTGACAAAATGTAATTAAACTTTTATACCTCTCCCTCACTTTTATACCTTTCCCTTATACATTCTGTTTAGACACAAAATATTAGTAATAGAAATTAACATAATAGTCTTTTCATTTCTTTTATTTTATTATTATACTTGATGGGTAAATGATCCCTGCTGTTGGCTGCAGGGATCTTACCTGATGTATATATACATGTGTGACTAAAACTGTAAATTAGTAGATCATATGTCTTATGTTCAAGCTTTTTTGTTTTTATTCTCACAAATGGTGAGCCCTCGTCCCTAAAACTATTTTTTCTGCTTTTTAAATTATTTTAAAAATCAGTTTAAGTTCATAGTCCAATCTTCACAACAAACAACATTTTATATCATTACTTCTTTTATTCAAGACAACTTAATAAAATCAATCATTATATATATGCTTATATCCCTCTTTTTCTCTTTTGCTCATAATCATACATAATGTCATATGCAGGCACCTCTGTTCAACTATGGCTTGAATGAGATAGGTCTGGACCTCATTATTACGAAGGCCTTACATGGTGTAAAACTTAATCATTTGTCTGATAAGTTTGAACTTCGTTTAGCTAGTAGTTTCATGCCCATCTGTGACTAAGTATTTTAGATAAAGGATACTGTAAACATTATTATTGAAATGAAATAAAGTATTTTTGTTATGTTTATTATTCATTTATTATGATGTTGTCCTATATTTGCATGTTTAAATCCTTGCATAACTTAAGTTATTCTAAATAGTCTATTGTCAATCAATAACATGGGAATGATATTGAATTAAGACAAATCTGAGTATTAGTTAGAATATACTTGAATGTATATTGATGCGTAGCATGACTAATTTCATATGATATTCAATGAATTGAATATAAGACTTATCCCACCTGCATGATAATACTTTATGGATCTTTGTCATTAAGTATATCATGGATATTTATCCTCTGACTTGAGATACAAGAGATATGTCATGGATGTAGTGCATTTTGTGAAGCAATCTAACGCTATACATAAGCGGTAGTTATAAGGGTTGTTTCGAAGTGTTACAATTTTATGAATCTCGCTTGTAGTAAAAAGGATTTGTTTCCTTCAAATTTATTTTGAAGTATAATACTCTTGGGCTCCTCGTAGGATTGTTAAGATGTTTGTATGGCCATACCCAAGGTCTTCTTCGGAAGAATTGGTAATCTTAATATATCATATAAAGCGAGAAGCAGACATAGTTAATTAAGAAATGAGTAAGATCCATATTCTTATTAACATGGTATTAGAAACAAAGGATGAATATGATGATGAATCATCAAACTTGGTTTTCTCCAGAAAACCATACACGAGTTGTACCGGGGCATTGGCGTGTTGCTAGACGCTAACCAATGTCATTTCACGTTTTGTAAACATATCCAGTGGGGCTGTTGGAAATGTATATATTTACAAACATGTGAATGTCCGGATTCGAACTCGTGACCACGGATTGCACACATTAGCGAATGAGAATTAAAGTTAATAATTAATGTTTATGTTTACGATTAATTATTGCACATTAAATCCGGTTAACGATCGTTAAGTATTTAACGGAAAATGACTAACGACCGTTAAATGGAAAAGAAGGACTAGAAATAGAAAACTTGGAAAGTTATGGGTTTGGCTTTGGGCTTGTGTGCATGGCGCCATAGGGCCTCTCTAGGCCTAATTCCTAACTTGTTCCCTAAGTTTACCTACTAGTATATAAGGAGGCTTAGGTTCAGGGTTTCATACACTTGTGCATTGAATTAACCTAGATCTCTTCTCTCTCTCTCTTGTCCTATATTCGCCGAACACCCCAAGTAAGGGAGTTTGGTTTCGTTTTCATAAACGAGGACTTGTGTTAGATCTAGCAATCGCTTGATTCGTTTGGTTAATTCGTGTGTACAAGAACGTGGTTGTAAGACATTATTCTTACACCAATAAGTACTTCTTTGTTTTGCTTTGCTCAAGGGTTGCTTTGCTTTGCTCGAGGGATTTGAGATTCGCAAGAGGTACGTTACGCATACTTTCAGTTAATTAATTTATTTGTTATGATCTTAACTCTTCCGCTGTGTACTCTTGATGTTTACTTGTTTATTGTATGTTATATATTTTATAAACTCAACATATTCACCCCTCTCTCACTGAACACACTCACTTTTTCTTTCAGGTAACAAAAGTTGCCAAAGAACGACCATATTATAAAAGCCATTTTGTTATAATTTTTCTTTTCGCAATATTTGGAGCAACAATTTGTAACGTAAAATATTTGGCATATATGCCTATGTGTGTCGATAGCTAATGGATTTAAAGCAAGGGATTCGATATGGGAGAAAGGAAGAATGATACCTCAGAAAAACGTAATAGTATGTTTAGTCAAAACATGCACTTTCCAAACACACTTTATCGTGAAATTGCAGCAATCAAGCATGCTTTATCAAATTTTACAATAGATTTTGCTTAAACTCTTAGAAAGTGAAAAGTGTATGCTTATTATTATACTCTTTCTCATTTTTTGAATAATTTGAACTTTCCTCCAAATTAAATATATGATTCGACTTGATTGTAGATTTATAGACTTTAAATCCTTAAATTGCTAACTAATTTATTTGCTTTTAATTTTAGCATCACGGTTACCTCTATATAACATCATATGCTTATACACGGTTTTTTACACAAAGTTTGTTTTTTACACAAAGTTTGCCATCTTATTGTAATCCGTTATAAAAGTCTGTTTTTTTCTTTTTTAAAAAAAAAATAAAAAAAAAATTACGAATTTATCATTTGTATTGTTATCTTATATCTCACTATGCTCAAATTGTTAATGATGCTCATAATGAAAGGATAATTTCTGTTATAAAAAAACTCTTTAATTTCTGTGACTTTTTGTTGTATGCATATTAGTTATGGTTTTAATTTGCAGGTATTATGCTAAACCTCACACATAATTACAAAATACTACAAAAATAACACATACCATCGATGCAAACTGGATTTTGTTAAAAACTATACGCTGTTGTTGTTATACGTGTGCTCTCAGCTGATTATCTATACTACTTATAATGGAAGGATGACCCTCTCTCCGATTTAGGTTTTTAATGTTTTTAAAGATTTCTAAAATTAAATTTTAAGCAAATACTACTATGTAAAGCACAATGTCCACTATGTAAAGCACAATGTATAAATACAAACAATAATTTTCTTCTATACAATTAATACACTCCATCACCAATTAATACAAAATGTAAAACATAATGTACAAATCTATACTACATTATAATAGAGGAAGACACTTCCCTCTTATTAATTAATTTTTTAAGACTTCATAAAATATATTTTTAAGCAAATACAAGCATTATTTACAAGTATATTTAAAGCACAAATAAACTAAAACTCATCCAATACATTTGATACACTATTAAAAATACCTCTTCACTCAAAAATACAACTATTTAACTACAATGTACAATATAATTAAGCTTCCAAAATATTAATTTAGTCAAAAAATTTAATAACTTTTACAAAATTCTTGGTGCAGACATGATGCTTCCCCCTCTCCATATTCATGCTTCTTTCGATAAAAATCTTTTAAATATATGCATGCCTTTCCCTCCATATAAAACCTGAAAATCAGCAAAATACTATTTAGACAAAAAACCTAGGAATGTAGAAATATAAAAAATTAGTTAAGAAAGTCAAATGAAAAGAGAAGAAGACGAAGAGAGGAACGGATAATATTCATCACAAACACTTCAACAACAACAAATCCAATCTATTCTAAATCCCAAACGACAAAATTCACCTCGAAACATCTAACTGACTATAACAAAAACGAAAAAGTAACAATAAAGATCTCAGTTATGTTTTCTTAGTGTATATCTCATGAGATTACAAGACCTTTAAGGATCTTTTATACTCGAAAACAAAACCATCATTGATCTTTGAAGAGCATAGCTCCTTTAATATTTGAAATATAAAATAAAGAACAAAAACAAAAATGTTTTATTCTATCTTTGTTTCGTTTATACAAACACAAGAACAAAATTAAAACAACCTACCCGAGACCTTTTTCAGATCTTGAAGCACTTGTCTGTATGTGTTCGTTTAAGTGATGAACCGTGGTCTCCTAAAGCAGAAACAATGGGTTTGGACTATTTATGGTTCTATCGAGTGAAGATATAATCTTTTAAAGTTTTAAGGGTATCTGTTTGGGTGTTCGAGCAACAGAAAGAATGAAGAATGAAGTTTTTACTGTGTGTGGTTGTGTAATGTTGATGGAGGCTATGTGTGTTGGTTAGATGAAATATGTGTAAGATGATGGGGCTGCATATGGAAGAAATGGGATTAGGGTTAATGAATAAAAAAAATTAGGGCAAGCACTTATTATACATCAGTACTTGGGTCATAATTGGTCATTGGTGGATTTGGGCTAGCTCGAATACTTAACCGAAATTTTGGATTAATATTGGACCTATCCGAAAATCTGAGTTGGGTTGGTAATAAGGATTATTCTTTTAGGAGCTAAATATTGTTATACCAAATTTGGTTATGCCAAATTTTATTAATGATACTTAGAGCTAAAATTAAGGTGTTGTTTGAACTAAATTTTGCTAATTGCACTAAGGTTGGTTTTGGCCTTTCTAATTTTACGAGGTTAACTATTTCACATGGTTAAATTTTATACGTTAACGAAAATGTGCCTATAAAACACGTTTCGATTCAGGTAACCGCTGATATTTAATAAAAACTAAAATCGAACCGTGTTAAGATGCTTTATCCGATTTCTGGTTTTCTCTGATTCGATTTTTCTTAGTTATCATTTTTTGTGGTTTCGAATTGAGCGGGTCAGATTGGTTTGTCGGTTTCACAGATTTATTTAACACCCGTATCCATAAAACTTAGTTTTATATGAATCAAATAGATATTTTGAATGACGAAAAAACATTGCTCGCTAAAATATTTATTATCACAATTGTATAATGAAAAAGATTGTCATTAGTTAAAGAGTTGAAATATGTCACACGAAATTCTTGATATCTGAAAATTTATTGTCAAAAAGAACATAATAAACTAAAATACATGATTCGCCAAAAAGTTTTAGTTCAGGGTACCCGCCGCCGCAACGCGCGGGTACCCTGATAGTGCTATAATAAAAGACGTCACTACTACATAAACTATTTTTTGGTACGCTTTTTAGATACGGTTTATGGAAAACCGTACCTAAATTGAAGAAATACATTATTTGATACGGTTTTTAGAAAAACCGTACCAATAAATCATTAATTGCTACGGTTTTTGTGTGAGTTTGATTTTTTGGTACGGTTATTTACAAAACCGTACCAAATCACTTTTATTTGGTACGGTTATTTACAAAACCGTACCAAAACACTTTTATTTGGTATTGTTTATTTAAAAACCGTACTAAATAACTCTATATTAAATAACTTTTTATTGGTGTGGTTTGTTTAGCAAACGTACTAAAGAACATTTTCAAATTAAAACGTTATTAGAAAATCTCAAATTTTCAGCATAAAAAGGTTCGTCAGAAATTTCAAAAGACACGTCAATTCGTTTACTATAATTATTTTGAAAAAGTTTCAATTCATATACTATCTATATACTCAAAAATAGTTTGCTAACTATAGTGTATGTAGGGGTGTTATTCGGGTTGACCCGGTTGGGTTCGGGTCAATCGGGTTAGGTCAATTTGGCTTGGGTCAATTAGGGTCAAGACTCAAAAAAACAAATACCTGAACCCGACCTTATTTAGAACTCGGATCGGGTCAATTCGGGTTCGGGACAACTAGGGTTCGGGTCTAGGCCGTTTAAAATGATACAATTTAGGTGTTCAAACTTGAAATACATAAAAATTAGAAAAGAAAAAAAAATAAACTCAAGTCATTCAGGTTGACACCTGAACCCGAGTAAGATACATATTTTAAACCCGAACCCGACCTTGTTTAAAGCGGGGTAATTCGGGTTGACCCGAATATAAATTTGAACCCAATTGACCCGACCCGAGGAAATGTTTAGAGAAGTCATCGAAATAATGAGGAGATGTTTAGAGAATCGGTTTGATGAGCTACCTGAAATGAATCAATGAGGTGGGTATGTATAAGCAAACCCTAGGAACGATCTAGGCATTGCCACATGTCTCAACCGGATTAGTTAGAGGGGACAATTCTCTTTAGCCGATATGAAGGCTTCGAGATCGAGCCCATGTGCGGCTGTTTGCACGAGTGAGAATTATGGACAACCATTACTTGTGTAGGGTCCACAAAATATTATGTTTGTCTTGTAGTTACGGAGCCTTGATATCCTCAAAGACTAAAGCTCTAGGGATGAACTCTGGAGAAAGATACGTCGTATCTGCCTAAACAGATTCGCCGTATCTAATGACTTAGATGACAGTGAAGACCATTTCCTGACTTTGAAGAATACGCCGTGTGGGATTCTCCCATACGCCGTATATGAAACTTTGGTCAACACGACCTTCCATACTTATCCAGTCCAATACGCCGCATGAAGAATATGATGCGCCATATCTCTGACGATTTCTCCAAGTAATTCCCAAAATAACAAGAGTACATGCTGTTGGAATTACTCCTAAACTAGAATTCAAGTGTTGATAATTAATATGTAATAGTTAGCTTATTTAGGCCTTTATGTTTGTTATTAACTTAGGCTTATGTAGAAGGCCCATAAGCCTTGGCCCAAGCCTAATAAGGAAAGGATGGGAACTTGGAGTGTTGCCCTAGTTCCCTCCTATAAATACTCTTGTATAACCCTCACTTGAAGGTTGGTTGTTCAATTCATTCACTCACTCCTATGCATAACCTTTCTCTATTTCATACGTGTGTGTGTTTGGCTTTGTTCATCCGATCTCTCTTCTCTATTTCTTCTATTGATGCTTCTGTTACTAATATGGGAACCTAACACATGAGCCGTATCTGATGAAGATCCGTCGTAGCTCAAGATGGAAAACAGAATATTCCTGGATATTATATTCTTGGACCCCACGCGAAGACACTAGATACGACGTATCGAGCAAAGCGATAAGCCGTATCGCCTCTGTTTCCAGACACTATAAATAGAGGCCTCCTCATTCATTCACAATATACCATTCAATACCCTAAATTCTAAAGTCGAAAAGACAGAAGAGGAGACGAATTTCGAGCACACCAAGCACTACAAGACACATCCAATAAGGATCCAAGGAGCATAAGAAGATAGGAAGAGTTGTTTAGTTGTTTTAGTAGCTTAATCGTATTTGTTGGCTTGGTTTGTCATGAACTTTTGGCTCCCATTAATTGGCTAACTGCATTAATAGTTTATATAAAGTTTAATTGATTTAGTTTTGTGTGTATGTGTTGATACCTCTGCTTATCGTGGCCCGTGAGTAACCATAACCCACACACTCACTTTATTATCATTGTGTTAGTGCAAGTTAACATAGTGTGATATTTTGTTTCAATAAAAGTATCATTTGGGAAAGGTAACATTGATTTACTAGTAGGATTCGTGAACGTGAATCGTGTTAGTTAGTACACCGCATGAAACTGGTCAAAGAGAAAGCACTTAATTACTTATTCTTTATATATCACTGAACGATTAAATAAGTGACAGTCTTCCTATTCATTAGGCGATTCCTATCTTTGCTCCATTGATCCTATCTGTGTACGTGTGTGACTTCTGTGTCTGGTTGTATATTAGTTAGATTAGATTAGTTTATTTAATTAATTGAACTTAATGCGTGCGATATCTCGGTGAAACCCTTATGTTAGATTAGTGTAAAATAAACTAACCCTAGGAATTAAAATACCGATAGACAAGTTAGGTTAACGTTCCACTCTTAGATTTCGACACCCTACTTACCAACTAACTACGCTGACTGGGTCTTGCAACTCGTCAGTGTGTGTTATAGGTTAGTCGGCTAAATATAAATTTAAAACTTGATAAGATACCTAACCTACAACGATATTAAGCACGCATCAGTACTCATCTAAGATATAATAAAAACATATACTATATCACTTACGAGTTCGAAAAACTCGACAATAACTCGAATTAAACCTATATAAGGTCGAGCTCAGCTATCTAAGCATTTCGAGTTCATTTGATGGGCTCGAGCTTGTGCTCAAAGATCGATTAAATACTTTTGTTTACCTTTTTATAATTAGTTATTTCAAACGTATTTTATTGGTTAATTATGATATACTTTCTATCAATTTATCATCGAAATTTTAAAAATTTCTTATCTCATTTGACTTTTATTATTGTAGAGATTTAAAATTTCATACTAATTCCCAACATTTTGTATATATATGTTTCTACTAATTATGTAACCTTATGATATATTTATTCTATAATAAATATATACCAAAAATATAATTTAAAAAAAAACAAAACTTTAAAAACCGCAAAACCCGTAAAACCGCGTGGTTGTAGATTCTCATTTTTAAAAAACCGCAATTGCGGATGTGGTGCAGTTTTTACCAAAACCCGCACCAACCCGCACCATGCACACCCCTATTCTTAACTATTTTAAATAAAAACCAATCTTTTTCCTCAAAATTTCAATCTCCCGCTCAATATCCCGCCCCTTTTTTCCCCAAAATCTAAACCCTAACAATTTACATCCATTCACTCCCGCCTCCCTTTCTCTTATTTCCTTGCAGCAGATCCTTTCTTATTTCCTTTTTCTAAGTTTCTTCAGGATCCAACAGTGATAAGGTGAGTGAAATTTGGGTTTAAGCACTAATAATCCATCATCAAAACTTTTATATTTGTGTGATTATTATGTTATTACAACATAACTTAGATCCATTAATGTTTCCTTTATTCATCAGTGTTATTTGTAAATACTCTTCCATCGACTATCATTTCCATTGGTTCGTATGAGGAAGGGTAAGATTGGCTTCTAACCATGGATTTGACGAGAATAAAGTATATCAGTTATGCCTATTGAATAATTAATATTGTTTTTTCATATTTAGATCTTACAGGTATATGATGCCCACCAAGTGCTCGACGGAATGCTTGAATAAAATGGGTCTTTTGTGTAAGTTTTGGGTTGAATTTTGAGCAAACAAAGGTATATCTCTAATAATTTTTTGTTTGATTTCTAGTGTAATCTTTATAGATTCTATGTCTAAATCTGAGAATCCAAACCAAATGATGGAGATCTATGTTGATACCATAATATATGTATATTTTAGATTAATGCCCCATGTAATTGTAGTCTTGAATATTCATATACATGTAATTGGTCTCAAATATGTTAAAAGTGTTTGATATATGCTGGCCTCTACTGTTATACTAGGAAAATCTTTCTAGTTTTACTACTATTTCTAAGTGTCTAGCTTGACTTGTGTTATCAGTTGCCATCGAAAAATTTAAATGATTGTTGAAGGCTTTAATTTATTGATTTCAAGTTGTTAAGTTTTGGCATATTGGACCAATTGAATTTAAAACCAATTATCATTTATAACACCTCTATGTAATCTTATTGTATCTAGTTTCTTGCTAGAAGCCTTAGTAGAATTTCGTCATCCAAAGAAAAAATAATATGAGATTCAAGTTTGAATCTTTTCGAATGTTTCTGACTATGATTTGGTTTCACTTTTTGAACCTTTGGCATCTTAATTTCATGACATGTAAGCGATGGTAAAGTAAACATTTCTAAAAGTACATAATTATTACCCAAAGCCCAATTTTCTTACCTCGATCAATTTCATTAACTGGTTTAATTAACTACTTTCCATAACAGATCATTCATTCTCTTAATTTCTAACGACTTTCTGTGGCTGTTTGTGCAGAACAATAGCAAGCGAAGATGGATTTTCAAGAAAGCACCTCTTCACGAAACAACCATTATTCTACTTCATCATGAATTCAACAATCTATCAACCTCAGTGACAATTAAAGAACCCGTGTCACAGGCCGTGTGTTATGACCAAAAACATGCAAGGGTCACCACTTCAGCACTACCTGAGGCGCCAATGCAAGTGGAACTCATTCCGCCCACAAAACTTCCATTTACCTATGAAAAACACACGAGTGCTGCTCTAGTTATTCAGACCTCCTTCAGAGGATACATGGTAATTAATCAATATTAACATATGATACAAGTGTCTTGATAAGTTATACTGTTCATTAGCTAAATTATTCTTGAAATGATCAACTGCCAACATATCAATGATTTAACGTTATTCATGTTTGCTCGTTGTGTATATTTACTAATTTTATGGCCGAATGGTGTATGACAACCTATTTGCAAAAGATATGTTGACAAACAAAGGTTGGGATTGCTTGTTATCTGCTGATGTTTGCTACTGAATTTAGTATCATAGGACTGTATTTTGCTTAACTCTTGAATTGATATCTTGCTATGGTATGCCGTTTACTGTTGTTGTGCTCCTCATGTTGGTTTTAGCTACTCAAGTTCATTAAGGACTCGACTTATATGATTCTCAGGTATGTCACTTGCAAGTAATATTGGAGCATCAATACGAGCTGGAATCTCTGGAAGATAATCTAAGGAAATAGCTAGAGGAGAGAAGTAAACTTGTGTAGCAGCCCTAAAGACCAAATCAGATAGCACTGAAGCATGGCGGAAGCTGTTAAAGTCAGAGATTCACAAAGTTTTCACGCTGAACATAAATAACAGGATATTGACATCACCAACTTTTAATTTATGTTGCTTGATCTCAGATTATCTTTTTAGAAATTCTGATATTTTATTTACATTTACTGATATTGTTCGTGTATAACATTTTAAGCAACTTTAATGTATAACACTTTTGTCTAATTCAGATTGTTAAGTTTGTTTTGTTGAATATTGTTTGTGCTCTCTCCAAACGATATTGTTTTGGTCCGTTGCGAATGATATTGCTTTGGTGGTGTTTTGTTGCAGGTATCGGAAAGGCAAAACAAATGCAATTTTTATTCAACATAATTTGGTGCGGTTCATTAAGAAACCGTACCTAAAAAAAAATTAAATGTTTTATAATGTTTGTCATTTGATACGGTTACAAAAAAAACCGTACCAAATAATCATTTTTTGGTACGGTTTTAAAACCGCACCAAAAAATATTTCATTTTTTGGTACGCTGTTATCTGGTACGGTTTTGAAACCGTACCAAAAGGCCTTTAAAACCGCACCTAAAGAGAATTTTTTGTAGTAGTGCGTGTGATACTGTGTCTGGATTTTACAACGATGAGTGGACATGAATTGACAAAAGCGTGATAAATATATAATTTTGGCATTACTTATTAATAAAAGCATTTCCTGACGAGTGGGACTAAAACGTAACGCATTGTCAACAGAGGGGCGGCTAGGAGTATAAATTTACTAAAAGGTTTTGTAAATTCTATATAAGAAGGAAGTTGATATGAAACAGAACTAAAGGGACCGTAAAGTCAATTTTGTAACTAGATTGAATATAGAAAAACGATTTGATGTTGGTTATAAATCAAAACCCTTAAAACGATTTGGTATTCGAATAGAGAAGAACATGCAACATAACGGCGTTAAAGATCACTAGTTCGTTTTACGAGTTTATTTAAGGTACGCAATTCCTTAACTGAAACTTTTAGTTAACTGTTATTTTGTATACCAGATATATATGTATCATGTATGGAATTGTGTAGTCCAGTTAGATGAAAACGATGGGGGTTTAATTAATTCAAGTTTTGTGAGCGACGGTTTGAAGGCAATGGGGTTTAACTACAAACGACATATTAGGTCTTTGGTACATATATAGAAACGACTCAGGATCTTGTGTTTTTTTGAGTTTTGACTAGGGTTAATATTTAGTAAATTTAAGAACATCGCGACTTAGGGGTGTTTGGTCGGAGGGTTTGCATTTGATTATATTTTTTTTTGGGTATATGAGTTTGATACGATACCCATAAATTTAGGCATCCACCATACCCACCCAGGCTAAAGAGTTGCGATTAAACATGCTTAACTATTCTCATTCCCATTGTTTTTTCAAACACTTCAGTCAATGAATTTACAGACGTAAAAAGAACAAACAAGAAGTTTGTTTGTGTACATTTTATTAAAATGGACATATCCGTATCCGTGTGTTTCTTATATAGATCGACACATGTAAAAGAACTTACTGTCCAATGGTTTGTGACATTATTTATATGCTTAATTAGAGTACTAAGTCGAATATATGATTACCTAAATTGATGGGCTGATTGAGGGACAATAGTTGAATGTTTCAAAATGATAGGTTCAATTAATAGTCAAAGATTACTTATGCTATCTACATATGTAAGACTGGTCTTAATCGAAATCAAATACAGTAACAAAATTATTGCATGATTTCTTGATAAATTTCAAAATTAAGCTAGGTCTTTGGACTAGTAGTAGTTGTTTCGTGAAAACAAGAGCTTTTACTACTTTTCTTTAGGTATCCGAAAATGAAGGATGAGAAGAGAAGCAGGCTGATCCATACACCACAATTAGAAGATGTTCCGGAGTTGATCCATCATATACAATCAAAGTTACCGGTAAAAGAAGCCGCTCGCACATGTGTCTTGTCCAAGTCATGGCTACACGCCTGGTCTACCATCCCTACCCTCAGGTTTAGTCTATCCAGCAAGTTTGTTAGCAAAGAACAAAAAGAAAAGCAATTGAAGGTGGTTGACAACACCCTCAATAGGTATTTTGGAGACAACATACCAATTGAAAAGTTTAATCTTGAGATCGACATCGTGAACCAGGAATCGGCTTCACTTGCTGAAAAATTGATTCGTCCCATAGCTTCTAAAAGTTGTATCAAGGAGCTTTCCCTTATAATCTGCTCTGGGTTTTATTTCTTTACATTGCCGGATGAGATATTTTCTAGTGGAAACCTAATCATAATAAGTATAAAAACATACCCTCTGATAATCCCCTGTCGCATCTCGATCAGTAGCAATCTTGGTATCAATTGTTTGTCACTGCGAGTTCTGGAGTTGTGCAATGTTTGCATAAGTGTAGAGGTACTTGATAACCTACTGTCTACTTGTAGCTTGCTTGAGAAGATAAACTTTTGCTATCCCAAGGGCGCGGAAACAATCAAGGTTAAAAACCTTCGTTTTCTAAAGGAATTGGAAATAACTTCAAGAGAAACAAACAGTAAGTTGGAAATTTCTGATGTCCCAAGTCTTAGTTTTTTAATGTACGACTACTCAACCTTTAACTTATGTCAAATTATACCATTACCATTCAATATGGATTCACTACGACATGTGACACAGTTACACATAGGTGGTCTGATCATAGAAAATGCATTTTTTTATCTGATTAAATCAAAATTTCCTTTTCTTGAGAGTTTGACACTTGAAATGAAGGTGTGGGGGGAGGAAAGCATGGATATAACATGTGCTTCGTTGAAGAGATTAACCCTAATATCGGAGGATCCTCAGCTAATCAATGTACAAGTTCATGCTACAAAATTACTTTTTTTCTGTTATGTAGCCTGACCATTGCCTAGTCTCCTGTTTCCAACCATTTCTCCAGAGAAACTTGAGATTAGCTTTAAGTTGCTTAATCCCTTCATGGACAATTTGTTCTTTCATAAGTTAAGGGAAATGCTCAATCTGTCAAGCAAGTTTGACATTGAAATAGTTACAAGTGATCGTAGAGTGGCATTTAACATCGATGATCTGAAACAAAGACTCTCCTTGCCGGCTATGAGCATTCGGAAATTATCACTAAAAAAGTATAGGGATAAAGGCTTGCGGAAGCACTCACCAATTTTGGATGCGATGTTTTTGATTTGCTATCCCAAATACGTTAAGACATATCGAGACACGGATGACAAAAGTGGCAATTACTTCTCCATGTTGATGATTAGGGAGATGATGGAAAGGGTAAACATAAAGGGGTGTTGGTCGGACCTAAAAGATATTGAAATAAAAAATCCCTGCGATGGAAGATGGGAAACCCCAACAAGTTCTTGGACACGTTTTCTTGACGGATCGACTCCTGTTGATCGATATCCTGTTGAGTTCAAACTAAACTGGTGCTCTCCATAAAACATACTTAATCTCTTAGGTCAAATTACCATTTTTTTTCCTTTTTTCTTCTTCATGTTGCTTATGGAAGAGTTACATAATGAATGAGACAAGTGATATACTTTTAGATATCTTCAACGTTAGGATGTGGCTTCCTCTAGTGACACATAGAACTGCTGGTTGATCATCCTTTGGTTGCTCTATCAATTAGGCATGATCATAGATTAAAACTCATCGTCATTTTTCTTTCCAAACAAAAGTATGGATGACCACTGATCATATGGTTAAATGGAAAAGGCATTTCAGTGTAATTAACATATTTTCACATACAAACATCCACTTATGGTTTCTGTTAAACTCTTCGTCCTGACCAACACTGAGCAGATTCATCCTTCATTTTAACTATCAAAACTTACCAGCACACATGCTGCAAACCCGTATCGTCTTCTTCACTCTGCTAACTTTTTATTTTTCTCTTCTTACTTTAGTCAACTGCATATTCATCCTCCATTTCATCATCATTAATTACTCTTCTTTTTCTTGTTCTTTTCGGTTCCATTTGTTAGATAATAAGGCCTTTAGGCCCGACCCATTGTTTAGACCCGTCTAGTTTAGGGTTAGGTTTTTCTTATTTATTCTTGATGTATTCTCATTTGTTCGGTGAATCTGATAATACAATGTTTTCAGTATTCTCTTGATTTCTACACCGTTCTCTACACATTAACCATTCTCTTTGCCATTTTTAGTGAGCTTTGACTCCTCACCAAGTGCTCGCTTCGTTTTCTTTCTTTATGGCCTTAGATTCAATGAAATCTCCACTTACAACAGCATTCTCTTCGTCATCCGCCTTTGCCTCATCATTGTCTTTTAATTTGAATATTGTATATAAAAAAGTTATGAAACAGTACATCATTAATATATGGGTTAATGGCATGTAATAGCAACGTACTTTCCCTTTTGTGCCATTATCAGATACGGACCCAAAAAAATACCACAATACCCATCCAACTTTCAAATTTTGTTTCATTATCAGATACGTACTTTCTCATTTGTTCAAATATCATATACGAACTTTAAAAAAAATACCACAATACCCATCCAACTTTCAATTTTTTTCATCATCAAATTTTCATTATCATACGCAAATTTTTTTCATTATCATTTTGTTTTATTTGCTTTGTGTATGTCTTTTTGGTCCATCTTAACTTCTTTCTGAAGAATGAATCCATCCCGAGCCCTACAATACACAATATTGGGTTTTGTGGATCTCATCAGCAAAAGAACCGAATTGGGATCTTCGGGAGGGGCCGACAAACAACATTCTCTCATATCATCACCACACCCTTTTGATTTGATATACTTCAAGGGAGGGAGATTAATGATCTGAGATATAGTTGGGTTCCAATAACAAAGCAACATTCTCGCATACTTTTTGGTTATTTTACCTCGTTAACAATAACAAAGCTAACCCAAACACGAAGCATGGGCTTATGAAATTAATTACTTTATCTCTATGATGACAATTTTAACCGGCCAGGGTATGTAGCCTAGTGGCAAAAGTCTTGTAACTATCATCGTGATATCATCATGACAAATGTGAGAGAAGTGTAGTTATATTTCTGTTAGGTGCAAACAACCTATGACTGACTGATAATGAAACAAAATTTGGGTTCGTATCTGATAATTAAACAAAATTTGAAAGTTGGATGGGTATTGTGGTATTTTTTTGGGTTCGTATCTGATAATGACACAAATGAGAAAGTACGTTGCTATTACATGTCATTAACCCTTAATATATTAGAAACTTCCACAAACTCGATGCATGTTTTCACACTAAACTCAATATATTTGTGGAATATATTAGAAACTTTTTACACTAAACTCAATGCATGTTTTCACGAGGTGCAACAACCTTTTCATAAAATTAAGACGTACTTCCACTTTCTCACGAAACTTACCTCTAAAAGAAGTGGTACTTCTCTCTGTTTTCATCAAAGGTTAAAATCTTTGGCCACATAGATAGACAAATGAAATAATTATGTAGAAGATTATAGATAAACCCAAAAAGCAATGAATTTAAGAAGCAATTTTATATGTGCTAATAGAATCTCTACCCAAAATATGGCTTGTTGGGAAACACCATTAGCTCGTGAGTGACCTATTCAAGTTCCAAATTCAGCTATCAATTGCGATACAAATCCAATGTCTTAACCAACAATTAAGTATAAAAAACAAGTTTGACATTGAAATAGTTATGACAAGTGATTGTATAGTGGCATTTAACATCGATGATCTGAAACAAAGACTCTCTTTGCCGGCTATGAGCATTTGGAAATTATCACTTAAAAAGTATCGGCACAAACGCTTGAGGAAGCACTCTCCAATTTTGGATGCAATGTTTTCGATTTGCCATCCCAAATACGTTAAGGCATATCAAGACACGGATGAAAGAAATGACAATTACTTCTCCATGTTGATGATGGAAAAGGTAAACAGAAAGGGGTGTTGTTAGTCGGACCTAAATGACATTGAAATAAAAAATCCCTGCGACGGAAGATGGGAAACCCCAACAAGTTCTTGGATACGTTTTCTTGACTGATCGACACCTGTTGATCGGTGTCCTGTTGAGTTCATTTTGTTGTAGGTATAGGCTTTACAATTTTTTACTATTGTGGTTCCTCTCGCCGTGGTGAAGCTAGTTCTGAAGGTGATATTGGTAATTCGATGGAATCGAAGGTGATAAGAATTACCAATATCAACTTCAGAATCAGCTTCACCGCAGCGAGAGAGAACTACAACAGTAAAACATGTAAAGTCAATACCTACAACAACGTACGACCAGACTGCCGTATACAAAAATGGTGCGTGGGTTTGGAATGGATTTTGTTGGTGAATTGGAATTGGATAATTGGTAAGAAAGAGCCGAGAAGCAGCGAGTACATTGTCAAAAAGCAGATCCATTGGCGTTCAATGGATCTATAGTATTCATTGAAGTTGAAGAAGATAAAGTGAAGTGAATTGTGTACATCGATGATTGGAACTAGAATGGTTTCCTTTATTAGCCTTTCTTTATTTATTTTTATAATCTATACTAATATATAAAGTATTTGGGACATCTATTTATAGAAGGCTTAAAATTTTCAGCTTACACACTTTCTAATTGTGGAATTGTGTAAGATTAAAAAAACTTCCAATGCAGGATTCGAACCCAGGTCACCCAAGAGAAAACCATACATCTTAACCATTGGGAGACTAAACTTTTGTTATTACAAAGTCAAATTAAATACTTCAATACTTATACACATGATGTGAATACTCTAATCATTTTCAGTAATCATAAATGCAAATTCAACATCAATCAAAATAATTGAACTGGTCAAAAATAATTTGTAACAGAAACTACCAACATAAAGACAAATTATATTGCAGTTACAGAAGTTATTAATGCAAATTTAATTGTCGGTCATGTCATGTAGTATAAGTATATAAAAGATTAGTATAAGTAATTGATTCATTTGGGAATCATGAAAATAAAATTTGCTGATATGATGAGAAAAAAAAACGTTGGTTCAGATGAGCTCAAACCCGGTGGAAACAAAGTTACGATTTTTATATATCGACTACTTTTTATCACTAAGGAGCTGAGTGGCGTTATTTTTGTCTTCTCGACATCAACTACAACTACCTGTTGACACGTTGTCGCTATTACCGCTAACCACCATTGATCACTATGGTTTTCTCGCTCTTCTAAACCGCTGCATTGCGCGGGCATACTGCTAGTAAATAAAAATACATCAATTATTCATGGCGATTATGAAATGGTTTTCTTTATTTTTTATAAAACGTCCCATTTTTTATTTTTTTATTATTATTATTTTTTTAAAAATTTTTTTTGGTGCAAAAGGGTGAATTTATCATTCACATCAACAAATTACAACAAACATTCAAGAGAAAACTGACATGGACATTTCCATTCAGTTCCAAACATACAATCACTCTATACTATCTCTATACTATCTGATATCTATCAACAAGGAAAGATATATCTGATAGGCAGTGTCCCATATCAGACACACCAGACTCAAGAATATAATCTTGAGTTGCCAATGCTTTCGCAGTTAATATAATTTTCAACTTTCTCAAAAATAGAATTTGAGACACATAAAGCAAATTTTAATTTGCTATCCAAAAGCTTGCATGTAATGCAAGGCCTATCCAAATAGTCGACGAGAAATATATAAAAAGTACAACGTTTAGATCAATTAAAAGCACATCGATCTTCAAAAGGACAAATTTTGCTTGTATATGTCCATATCGTGTTGGTTCATTAAGGGTCCCTGACCCTTCCATATGTAAAAGTAAACAAACTGTGCCGATTTTAGGAATTTTTTGTCTCTAGGCGGTAAAAGCAGCAAAGGTAAGTGTTTATTACTAAAGAGAGAATCATTTGTTAAAAGTGTCTACTTAAAACTCCGAAACCTCCCACTTTGACTCATACGTACTAAAATGAAACGTTTTGAGGTGAACCCATTTTGGCCCGTTATTAAACCCGGCCGACATCACATTATCAAAATACACTGTAAAGAAAATGAATCTTCAATATGAAGGTTTATTGTACAAAAGTGTAGCCTTCACTGGTAAAACAAATGAACCTTCATTGTCGTGGCCAGTTATTACATTGAACCACACTTGATTTTGGTTCCATGCATGTTCGGATCAATGTACAAAAGAACTCCATTTGACACCAGAGCATGAAAGACAAAAGTCACTTATGATATATTCATACATGTCAGATTGGTTTAAGTATTTATGAATACGGATTGTTCAATAGAAGTAACCTCAAATGCCTATTTACAAAGATAAGAGAATCGATAACCAAACTACATACAAGCACCCTGGAAAGGAAAAAAGTTCCAAGATTGTTCTACGAGAACTAACATAATGATCTCATTTAATCAGAAGAGCTTTTGGTGTGAAATAGGAATACAGATTACGAGCAAATAGAGAAAATCACAACACATCACATAGGAACATTACATGTATACGCATATACGGCTGACGTTGATAAAAGAAAATCAGGCTGCATTACCGCATCAATACCCCACAAATTGACAGAATGGTTTTGAGAATATTTCACCGTTACAAATCAAGGTTTCCTTCTGTCGGAGTAAAAAAAATATCAAACGCATCAGTTTTAAGATATAGAAAACCATAATGGAGAAAGAGGGCACGACATCATAGATACAGATACCTAATACCTTACTAGTGTACACTTCTAAACGACTCCATTTTCACGTGTCAGCTTGGAAAAAATGCAACTTCTGTATAAACATATTTCTGTTACATTGATCTGTTTACAAACAGATCATTCAGTTTCATAAATAACTACTCCGTAAACTTTTCTCAATATTTTCAACTTCAGAAACAAATAGCTTAACAGAATATCTAAATATAAAATCAAACTTTGCAAGCCATCAGGCTGCCAGTTACCATTACATCCATTGAGTGTGGCCAATAAATTATAGCTAGTGAGCACCTTGAAGTTCTTTTTCAGTTGCATGTTACCGTTACATCTCATACTTAACTCCACTCGAATTTCGTTAGTTAACACTATTCATAGGAATGGTAAAAGTGTGTCAATGAGGCATGACAGATGGGATATGCATGGCCCTCTATCAAATTTTATCCCCAAAACAGTTGTATATGAGGCAAGGCTTCCTGATAACTTGAGTCTTGAATCGTACATTAAATTTCTGGTCTTTAAAGAAGTCCGAGTTCCACATTTACAGTAGTATGGCTTCCAAGTGAAGATAACAGGCTTCCGTTTTCAATGAGACTAGTGTGGTTTTATTAAAGAGAGGAGTGTCCTGAGGTCAACTGGCATCATGTAGTGTGGTTTTCTCAGTTTAATTCCAGACATTAATCTATTCTATGGTTGGCTACTCAAAAAAGGATAATGACACAGGACGTAATATTAATTTGGCAGCTGAATGGGCATCTGAAATGTCCACTGTGTAAGAGTTGTCATGACTCACATGAACACTTATTCTTTCTGTGTGCCTATTCCAGTAATGTTTGGTTAAGCTTTAAAAAAATCAAAAATGATGAAATTTAATGGCACGCAAGATAATCTGAATGATATCATCGTTCTATGGCTGCTAAGACTTTCAATTACAGCATGACAGGAAAGAAGTTTTCGAATTCTCTAGCAGGAATATAAAAATTAGAAGGATGTGCTGATGAACTTCATTACTGAGAACATTAAGTCCAAGCTACTGAGCCTCAGAGTCAAGAAATCTAAAGCTGTGATCCTAGTTGCAAAACAATACACATAAGTTTTAAGATTATTATAATTTCTTATATTAATAACTTATGACTAACAACATACATAACTACCACTCAACCAAGATTTGCAACCAGAAGCAAACACAGCCCAACACAGCTATTGAACGAATTATTAACATATGGCAAAATATTAAATAATGATTACTAAATGTAATAATTTAACACAGTTCTAATTTATCAGAGCTGAGGTCAAGAGTCCAACCATTCACCGCTTAATATGCATGTGTAGCAGCAATTTTTATCATGATAACCAGTTCAGTCTGAACTCAACCATATAGTAGTTGACAAGAGACGATCCGTCAAGGAAATTTTTCCAAGTATTCGTTAAGGTTTCCCATTTTCCACCATTACAATCAGTTTTATTTCAACTTCCTTCAAATATTCAGACCACGACCCTTTCTAGTTTTCTTTTCTATAACCTCCTTCAGCATCAGCTTGCAAAAGCTGTTGTTGTCTTTGAACCGTATGTCTCGATATGCAACTACGTGCTTAGGATGGCAAATAAGAAAGAATGCATCAAAAAAAGGTGAGTGATCCCACAAACCTGTATCTGCATATGTATTAACTGATAGATGTTCCACGTTTGCAGCCGGGAACATGACCCCTCTTTTTATATCATCCATGCTGATCATGTTCAATGGCTCTACTAAATGAAACCTGCTTATAACTATTTGAATGTCAAACTCACTTGTTAACATGAGGGCTTTGTTGAGCTTAAGAAAAAACGAAGTATCATACACATATGATCCAAAATCTCTATGTACAAGCTTGATTTGCTTGGGAACAATAGCTGAAAACATGAGACTAGGCATTGGCATGCCATCGTACTTGAAAAAAAGTAATTTTGGAGCATAAATTTGTACTTTGATTATGTGTCGGCGATGTCGCCAATCCAAGTGTAGGAACAATCTCTTCAGCTTAAGACATGTGATATCCAAGCTTTTGGGGCCCCATTGATCTATTCCAAGAGTAAGACTCTCTAGAAAACGAAACTTCGATTTAATAATGTCAAAAATGGCATCATCCATGATCACCTTATCTAGTGATAACTCTGTCACATTTCCTAATGAGCAGATGTTGAATGGAAAAGGGTTCCTTATATTCGTAGAACTGTAACAGAATGAACGAATGTTTGGGACGTCATAGATTTCTAAAATATTGGTTTTCGCATGTTGATGGATTGTTAACTCACTAAGATAGCAAAGGTTTCGAACCTCGATCGTCTTCAATCCCCTGCAAGATATAAGGGTTATCTTTTCAAGCAAGCTGCAAGTAGACAATAAACTATGGAGTGCCTCGTCGTTTATGTGCACATAATGCAACTCCAGTACTCGTAGGGACACACAGCTGATCACAACATTGCTAATTATCAAAGAAGTTCCATTCATTGAACTACATCTAATGACCATCTTAATCAGGTTTTTAGCGAAGAATAACTCATATGGAAATGTAAATGAAGGAATAGTTAACCCAATTGTGAGTTCAAGCTCTTTCAGATAACTTCTGGTTGATAGGAAACGAATGCATTTATCAGCAAGAGAACCCAACTCATGGTTCCCAACGTATGTCTGAAAATAAATCTTTTCGAATGGTATGTTGTCCTGAATATACCTTAGGAGCGTGTGTTCAACCATCATCAAACGTTTTTTATGTTGTTCTATGTCGGTGTACCTTATGTCTTCAGTAGGAAACCTGAGGCTAGGGATGGTAAACCAAGCATGCAGCCATGACTTTGACAAGATGCATGTGCGTGCAGCTTCTTCAACTCGCAGCAGTGACTGTATCTGGTGGAGCAACTCAGGAACATCTTCCAATTGATGTGTGCGGATCAGCGGCTTTCTCTTCTCTTCCTCCATCTGTGGGCACGAAAAGAAAAGAAACCAAGACTTCATCTTTTAGCATTTGTATATTACTTTGGAAATACTTACAATTTGCTTTGCATGCTTCACTGAAATAGAAGTTTACTCTACCCTAAAAGTCACTTTTCAAGTAACCATATCTCTTAAAAAATGATCACTGTAATTTTCTTTTTACGGGAAAAAAAAATATCATTATTGATCATACTAAATAATGACTCTTTAGTAAGTATCATTGATAAATAAAAGTACGACTAAATTACTAAAAGCGTCCATGTGGTTTTACTCAGATCTCAGCCATCCATTTTTCATCAAAACTAATAAAAAATTATTTTCCTTTTCTTAAAACAAGCATATCTTGTAAACGGTAAATCTTCAAGCTACGAAAAATACCCTATCACGACGAGAATTAAATTATCTTTCTATAGATATGCACTTTTATATACTTTCGACGAACTCTTTTTTTTAAATTTGCGACGAAAAAACGTGTGATTTTCCAAATTACATATTATTTTAAGCGGAAATTTTAAAAAAATAAAATTAGTCGAAAATATATAGAAGTGCATATCTATAGAAAAATAATTTAATTCTCGTCACGATAGTATGATTTTTTCACGTAACTATTAACGATTTGCGAGATATTTAATTTTAAAAAAAAATGGTGAAAAGTTACTTTTTTTGTTTTGATAAAAAATAAATGGACAGGATTGGTTTATTATATCTATGGAAAATATGAATATATATTGATCTTTTCTCTTTCTCTCAGTTTTCTATAAATGATTTTTTGCATAAATCTTTTTTAAAAGATCCATAATCTTTTTAATGTAAAGTAGTCTCCTTCATGTTAGTATTAATTGTCAGACGAAATGTTACGTATTTAGATATAATAGAATAAGACGTTAAAAGTAGTAATCGGGTAAACCAAGAGTGGTTCTTGTTTAGGTTACTCGAGAAAAATCGATATTTTTTAGCTTGATGTACGCAGTTTAGAACTTTAAATGACATTTTGGTGACTATTTTAGCAGAATAATCTTGTTTTTCAGGAACAAGAAGTTAGAAAAGCTTAATTATTAAATCAAATAATTAATCAAACTGAAGATGAGTAACCACTTCTATGGAGAACATCAACTTACATCCCTTAAGTGGATTTTTAGACAATCTAGACAAACAAAATTAGCAAAATTTAAGAACGAAAAAGTTAGCATGCAACGTACCAAGGAAATCAATTCCGCTGTTTGATATGAAAAACGAAGTAATGGCAGTGGGTTTTACTCTTCAATTGCATCAAACCGAGATTCAGATTATACCAAATTGTATTTCGATAAATTTAATTGATGAAGATATTAAAAATCTTCACAAATCTTATAAATAGAGTTCCAAGAAAACGCGAAGCTCGCAATGGTAAAGAAAAGTCTCACGAATTTTCTGCTAAATTGATGATTTTTTCATAAAGGGTATCATGTTACCCGAAGATTAGGACCGAAATTATGGGCCCCAACATGAATTATCGACTCATTTTAAATTTCAAATCCGCACCTAAATTAAGAAAGAAAATAATACTAATAATGTTTGGGTTTTACATAGGGGTGTGCAAAAAACCGAGAAACCGAACCTAAACCGAAAAAACCAAGAACCAAAACCAAAGAAACCGAAACCGATTGAAAAACCGGCGGTTCGGTTTTATATTTTGAAAAACCGAAATTCTTGGTTCGGTTTGGTTTTAGCTTTAAAACCGACCAATAGAAACCGAACCGACATTTAAAGTCAAAATAATATATCTTAATTGTTGTTCATAAATAATATAAGATTTTATCTTGATATCTTCCTTATACATTATCATTGTCAATGATGCTTTCAAATGTGTGATAACTCTGCTAATATTTTATTTCATAACAATATACATAACACAAATGTGCTTTACGGTAAAAAAAATGGGTACACAAATGTCATAAGAACACATTAAGTTTGAATGTTAATGGTTGTTCCTGTTGAAGATGGTGCAATTACATCAAAAGATTGAAGAACTTGTTCCAACATCATTCTTTTTTCGTTTACACACCCTTCAATTGTTTCAGTGTACCTTTCAAGCTCTAACAAATCCTTGGAACTTGGAGGCAACTTTGAGAATGTTGGCACTTGATTTAAGACGGTTCTTTACCCGTTTTAGTACCGTTGTACCGGTATCGGTTTAAGATATGGTTCTATTTTATGATATATGTCAAATCTACTTTGAAAAGCAAAGCTCGATAAATGTATAGAAACCGAAAAACCGAAAAACCAAACCGAAAAAACCGACAACCGAAAACCAAACCGACACAAAACCGAAACCGAATGGTTTCTAAAAATCAAAAACCGAAAGTTTTCGGTTCGGTTTCGATTTTATACAAAAACCGATCCAAACCGAACCATGCTCACTTACATATCAAATTTTTGTTACATACCAATCAATTTTATATCTTTATTTGATCTAATTAATGAGATTAATCTCAACAATTTAAAAAATTCACTTTCATCATTTATTTTTCAAATATTAATTAATATCTATCAAACCGTTAATCATTAAGCGAAAAAAAATATACCACTACGACATATAGATCGGCATTTTGATTTACTTTCGACAAAAAAAAAATTTCGTGTTTTTTACATTTTTTTTTTACGTTTTTTTAAATTTGTTTTCGTTACTGAAATTTGCATGAAAAAAATCAAACGTGATTAAACACTAATTTGAATATTCTAATAGTATCACATGTGATATTATTAGAATCATAGTTGCTAAGATCTCAATCTTGATCTTAGGATCTTATGATTTTACAATTATGCAAAGCGAAAACGATCTGGATCCTACGTATTGCTTAAGATCTTATAGGATCACGATCTTGCTCATAAGATCTTAAGATCTAATAAGATCTGATTTTACTTTTCTCGAATCGCAAATTAAAAAACTATAAAATTATGCATTATGTTTTAATATAATTTGAAAAATAACATGTGATTCTTCTTAAACATTTCATATTTATAATTTAGAACAACATTTGTGTTAAGTATGCATATAATTTTGTGTCTATGATGTATATTCATTTATATATTTGAATAATATTACAAAGATTATTAAAAAGTAACATTATAGTAGGATCTTTGGATCACGATCCGATCTTACGATCACGATCTTGCAAAGACGAAAACGATCCTAAATAGGATCCCGATCTTGAAAACCTTGATTAGAATATTCAAATTAGTGTTTAATCAAATGTGATTTTTAATGCAAGTTTTAACAACAAATAAAAAATGAAAAAAAGGCGAAAAAACCGTGAAAAAAACGATTTTTTTCCGAAAGTATATCAAAGTGCTCGTCTATAGAAATATAATTATATGCACGTCGCGATGGTGTAAATATTTTTTCTTAACGATTAACGTTTTGAGAGATATTTGAATTATAAAAAATAGGTGAATATTAAAATGCTTTTAATCTAAGCAATTAATTTCTTTTTAGATGAAGGGTGTGTATAAGTTCTTTGGTATGTAAGAAAAATTTAGTATGTAAAATAACTATACTTTAATATGTGAGTTTATAAAATAATGCTAATATGTTAAACTTGGTCTAAATTCTTTATCAAGTTTTGAAAAATTTAATTTAAGAAAACCATAACCAGAAAACTTAGATAATAAATTTGGAACGAAAGAAGTAAATTAAAGGATCACGTCATTATCTTATTTTGTTTTTAGTGTATTCACCTTTCAACTCCATGTTAATTTATATGCAAATAAGGGTGCCATGTTATGCAATTTGAAATTTTGGGTACGCTTCATAGAGAGAATTTCAGAGAATAAAAATGAAGCAGAGAATAGAAATTTAGAGCAATGTAAATTGGTAGAGAATTCTAATAATTTACATTGTTTAGTAACAAATTAGGAAATAGAAAAGAAATCATTTTTTTTTCATTTTATAGAAAAATGAAGTACATAAATTAATACCTGTTTATAAAAAAAATAAAAATAAATATATAATAAATAATATTACATCCGTCCCATATTAATTGTCCTGTTTTGACTTTTAAGTCTTTCTTTTTTAACTTGGAACTTAAATATTTTTATTTGTGTTATATAATATTTAATAAAAATTATACCAATAAAATATACATTTAAAACTCAATCTATTCATATATTTTGCATCAAGTATTATGTAACACAATTAAAAATATTTAAGGTCAAAGTTAAAAATAAAAGACCTAAAAAATTCAAATTGGACAGTCAATATGAGACGGAGGGAGTACATAACTATCAATTGAAATTATTGATTTTAAAATTGTTTGTTTTATCACAAAAATAAACAGTGCATCAAGTAACAATTATCAAATTCAAAACTTTCTGCATATTATCCTCAATCTCAAAATGATCGTGAGTTGGCAACCACAATCGACTAGGACCATCAGACGGCAGCCACAATCAAACGATGGCCACCAGACGTCATTCACACTTATGGACATCTTGTAATCTCAAATTCATCATATTAATACTTAAAGACTTAAGATCTATGGTTGGATGAAAGAAAAGAAGCAACCTCAATAAATAAATAATTTTCAATGACTAGGATAAGAAAATTTGATGAGATTCAAATAAATCATCTACATATAGATCGATGACGAGCAGTGTTTATAGAAGATTGGAAGACAACATGAACAAGGTGGAGAAAGGCGACTTGACCGGACATGAGAATAAGAAAAGATGGATTAAAAAGAGTGATAATTCGGCATAAGGTTTCAAAGATTTAGTTAAAATGTGAGGAGCACGTGCACATGTCTCCTTATACCTCTTTTTTGAAGTTATATTTTTTTGTTTAAAAATGAAAAAACACAAAGAAATAAAGGTGGGATCTATTTCCACTAAAAAAGGTATGGAAATCAAATTGCAAAGAAGCAAATTCTTGAGAAATGACATATATTCGCTTTTTTATTTCTCTAGCGTACCAAACACGGTAAATAATGCTAATTCCATTTCTCCACCCTTATTTCTTTTAACCAAACATACCCTTAATTCAATTCATTCTTTCTTTCTTTCGAAAAAAGGTAATTGACATGAGTGATAGACATATTCACGTAGTCATAACGTGTATTTTGTAGCGACGAGTGGACATCAATTGAAAACCGATTGATATAGTGTAACATTTTTACCATACTTTTTAATCAAAGAATTTCAAGACGAGTGACATGGGCTGCTATTAGAGCATACTTTGAGAAAATATGTGAATATTGAAGTTTGTTTTGGGATATATGTAAATTCCCCATATTTTTTGTATCTGGCAGAAGTTGCCATGATAAAAAACTAAAGGGATCGTTTTATGAATTAAACAAAAACGATTTGATTATAAAACCCTTAACCAAAAAGGGTACTCGAATGGTGAAGAACATGCAACATAACGACATTAAAGACTAGTTCGTTTTACGAGTTTTTTCAAAGGTGATTCCCTCACTAACTGATATGGAGCAAAATAAGAAAGTCAAAGAAAGTCAGCATGAAAGTCAAACACTAAAAGTCAACAACCCACAATAACTAATTTTCCCGCCTTTGTCATTTTTCTATCATTTCACTTGTATAAATAGATGTTAGCAGTACATTGTAAACTCATTCATGATTTGTAATTCTTTCCTATCTTGTAATAACACATTATTCCAATTACAAATTCCATTTTTTAAGTTCGAATCTCTTTTTCTTTATTAGTTAGAGTTTCCTGCTTATGAATAGTTCTTCTTCATTTCTTTATGATTTCTGGAAGAACGCAATTGTAGTCTATCATTTGGTATCAAAGCCTCTTTTCTGGCCAGATACATCCATCACTTCTCTATAAATAACCAAAATCATTATCCATTCATTTCATTTCTTTTCTGGTTCAACATTCTTGAAAGTTTGTTACAATTGGTTACCAAATCTTGAAATCTTGAAATCTTGTTACCATGCCGACTCAAACAAGATCTAGCAGTGTTAATGAGGAAGAAAGGGAGTCATTAAGAGACATGGTGGCTTCTTTGTTACGGGAGGAGTTAGAGAAGATTAGATCTGAACAAACCAATTACGCTTCATCATCTCAATCTGCTGGTAATGGTGGGTTTATGGTAAGGGCAAGTGGTGATGCACCAAGAGGAATGCAGTTCACTCGAGTTTCCAAGATTTGGGGGTGAAGATGTAAGAGGGTAGATCTTCAGATGTGAACAATTCTTCAAGGTAGATAATGTACAAAAAGACTGTAAGGTAAACCTTGCTCCAATTCATCTGTATAACTTAGCACTTATGTGGCATAGGCAGTTGTGAGGTTTATTGGTGATGATGTTAATTGGGAAGTGTATAAGGTGGCTATTCTTAAGAGATTTGGTAAAGAGTATGATGATCCTTTGGGGGAAATCAAAAAATTAAGGCAAATAGGATCTGTACAGACTTACATTGATGCTTATGACACATTGTTGAGTAGAGTTGATTTACCTGTTGCACAATCAATGAGTTTCTTCATGGCTGGATTACAAACTGAAATTGAGTTGGCAGTTAGGATGTTTAAGCCAAAGTCTTTAGCAGAGTTGTATAGGTTGTGCAAATTAGAGGAAGCTAAGTTCAATGCTATGAAACCGAAACAAAAGAAGCCTATACTGCCTACCCCAAGATTCCAACTAGTTACTACAGTTCCTAGCCCAAGACCTTTAGCTCTACCTACTCCCAATGCCGATTGGAGGAATAGAGCATTTACTTCACAAACCACTCCACAAAAGAAGCAGTTGACTCAAAAAGAGTTGGAGGAGAAGAGGGAAAAGGGATTGTGTTTTTACTGTGATCAAAGGTATGCACCAGGGCACAAGTGCAGTGGAAAAGTGTTTAGTTTGGAAGTAATTGCAGAGGTGGATCAAGAGGAGAAGGAGGAGACAGGGGAAGAGATTGTGTTGGAGTGTTCGGGTCAGGGCATTCCATGGGAACTAGGTCCAGCAAATGTGGAAGCAATGAGTCCATAGATCTCATTGAATGCTATAACTGGAGTCAGTAGTTACCAAATACTAAAAGTCAAAGGGTTTGTAGGCAAGCATGAACTGCATATTCTTATTGATTGTAGTAGTACACACAACTTTTTGGATGTCAATACTGCCAAGAAGATTGGGTGTCAGATTACAAGAACATGTCCCACGCAAGTGGCCATTGCAGGGAGGAATAGTCTTCTCAGTGATACTATGTGTAAAGAGTTTTCATGGACCCTGCAAGGGGAAACATTTACAACTTCAGTTATGTTGTTACCATTGGGTGGGTGTGAGATGGTTTTAGGCATCCAGTGGCTTTCAACTTTGGGCAATATAGTTTCTAACTTCAAGGAGTTGAGAATGAGTTTTAAGTACAATAACAAACTGATGACATTGAGAGGAACTACAAAATCAAGTCTACAATGGATGCAGGGAAGAATTAGTCCTCTTCAATGTTTTTCTATGGCTATGTGTGTCTATCCAAAACCTTGTTACAGGCTGAGCAGACTGAGAACACCACTACACTACCCTCATTAACTATATTATTGCAAGAATTTGAAGATGTCTTTGCTGTTCCATCCAGTCTTCCACCCAAGAGAAGTCATGATCACAGAATATGATAACTTCAAATTAGCCTGATCTTTTATATATCAAATTCCCGTGTTTATGGCCTCATTTATGTTAACATGGTACTTAATTCGTTCATATTCATTCATATTTGCATTTCAGGATAAATGAGGCGTTAGAGCGGAAAAGATGTGAGAAAAGGCCAAATATATGTTCTGAAGATAGATTTACGTGAGCCTTTGGATTCTATGTGAAGATTACGCCGTAACTAGCTAATTATGTTACAGCGTAAATATGATGCTTTGAAGGATACGGCGTAACCAACTCTTAAGGTTACGTCGTAATTATTTTTGTGAAGGTTACGGCGTAACATGGTAAATTAGTTACGTCGTAGAAATAATGTCAGAGTGGATAATCATGAGCATACGAAGGATTACGGCGTAACTTGGATAATTAGTTATGTCGTAATTAATTACTTGGGCGCAAAGTTTTGAAGTCCAGGGACTGGAAGCGGCAAGTTAATATTTATTTTATTCACTTCAAGGACCAAGTATAAATATATCAAGAACGACGAGGGGCTGAAACCGTAAATATCTTATAAGTATTATTAAGGCTTTTGGACTTAATTTGAATCCACGCGCTACTTTAGGGGCCAAAAGCGTCAACCAGTGCAATAAAGTTTCATTAATTTTGGAGGGTAAGAAAAAGTACGAAGTTGGTGAATTCACTATTAGTTACGGCGTAACTTTAGTTACGACATAACTAATAAATTTGATTACGACGTAATTATTCGAGATCCAGATTTTTTTGCGTTATCATTAGTTACGGCGTAATTAGGCTTTATGGTTACGCCGTAACTATGTCGGGGCCTATAAATACTGCCCTAATTATGCATTTTAGGCATCTCTCTTCACCCTCTCCTAGGGTTCGATTAGGGCACCACCCAGGGCATTTTCCAGATCGAAGCCGGTTTGAAGGAAGAATTCACCGCAATCATCATCATTATTAGCTCTACATCAAGTAATTTGTATCAAACATTATGTTCAATTCAATTCATGATTTATTCATTTTTGTTGGTATGATTTACTATATTTTTGGCTAAGCACCTTGGTGCTGGCCTAGTTATGATTCTTTAATTGTTTTGTTTGCGTTTACATTGCTTCCGTATAATCATTTCTAAGTGTATGCATTGATCGGTGCTAAACAGTCAAGTCTAATCACACAAGCTAACCACTTGTGAATGGCTAACCGTAACAGACTTAAAACTGCTCAAACACTAATGCAATTTAAGATCAGAGGAATATAGTGGATTCCTAGGTCGTTAAGTCCCACGGAGGATGAATTGGTGTATAAACACTTGATCAGATGGTAGAATGATCACTAAGGATAGTGATCAGTAAGGTTTTGGATGGAAAATGACCTAAAGAAAAGATTTACAAATTAAAGCGACTTAAATGCAAATTAAAAGAAATAAAAGATAAAATATATTAAATAAACGCTATCACTATTTTTAAAGTCGATGAACGTTTAAAACCTAAAACTTAAAACTTACGTTTAAAATAAAATTACGTAAACGTACAAAATAAAACGTGAGTTTTAAAGAAATAAAAGAGCTACAAATATGAAAATGATATTTTTACAATCCTAATAATAAAAGAAAATTATTAGAAAAAGAAAATTATTTTTACAACTATTTATCTAATTATTATTAATTAAAAACTATTTATTAAGTATTTAAAATGCACTAAAATACAAGAAAATACAAAATTAACCTAGAAAAATGAAATTATAACTTAGAAAAGTCTAAAATATGATAAAACTTATTTTAAAACTGAAAATATATTTTCACACTTTTTATCTACTTATTATTAATTAATTACTATTTATAATACACTTAAATTCTAGAAAATATAAAATAAACTTAGAAAAATAACATTTTAACTTGGAAAAATCTAAAATATTATAAAACTAATTTTAAAACTGAAAAGATTTTAGACTTTTTATTTATTTATTACTAATTATCTAAGACTTTTAACTATTAAAAATTCTAATAAATACTAAAAGATTAGGAAAATTATAAAACTTTTCTAAAAATAACTTATGGTGACGAAAACTAAGAAAATGATAAAACTAGATTTTGCTTAAAAATAAGCTAAAAAGAAAAATCAAAAAGCTAAAACTATTAAATAAACACTATTACTGATTTTAAATTGATGTTTTTCTGGATTTTCTTTTTGAAAACTATTTAAATACTTAAAATATGAAACTTTAATAAACACAAAAATTTTGGAAATCAAAATTAAGTCGTTTTGAAAGCTAAAAATCTCAATGAGTTTGGCTTATTAGCTTATTTGGTGAAATAAGCTCAAACAAGCTTACGAGTTGAAATAAAAGTCGAAATAAGCTAGAACAAGTTAAAAGCTACTTATGTAAAGCTAAATTACACGATAAGCATACTAATAAGCTTGAAATAAGCAATAAACACTATGAGTGATCTAATATCCAAACAATTCCATGGACTTTTTCAAAGCCGAATAAGCTTAGGGGCAAAGCTGTGAATTTGAATTTTAAAAAACTTTAATATTCTAAATACTTAGACAATAAGATTAAAAAATAAAACAAATAAAATAAACATGAAATTACAAATAAGCTTTTTAATTAAAGTTAAAAACCAATTAAAGAAATTCTAAAATAACAAATATCTAAAAATTAAAAGATTAACTAATACAATCAAATTAAATTCTAAATATATATGATTTAAATTTAACAAAATCTTTATTGAACTATCCAAAAAACAAATCACAGCTTACTTCTTGACATTACAATTTAATTATCAATTTCTTATTTAGATTTTATTGATATAACGAATTAAAATTGATAGTTAAAATAAATTATTATATACAAATTAATACAAAACATTAATTTAATTAATAATTTAATAAAAACTTGGTAATCAATACAAAAGGTTTCAATATGATAAATCTTAATTTAAAATGAATTAATTATAACAATTAATTACTAAATAATTGGTTTGATCATATTTTTATAAGGGTTAGTACAAAGTTCACACCTTGATTTCTAATATAATTTGGTTGGAAATTGGGTTGTTTAATAATGCATTGGTTGGATGTTAAGATTGGTAAAGTGAAGGATGAGCTTTCCGGTAAACGTGGTAAAGCAAGTATTTTTAAAATTGGCTAATGATTTATTTGGTTTGCTTTAGTTAAATTGAAATTTATGCAGTTAATTTCAATTTATATTAAATTCTTTATTTAAATTTAGACAAACCTATAAGATAAGAAATTGTATTTATTTCATTTTAATTTAAAATAATTTTGATTTTGGATAAATTAATTCCAAATTTATATAAGAATTTTTAAATTAAGTTTTTTAAATTTATTTTTAAAACTTAAATATTTTGAATTTTAATTGAGAAAATTGTTTTGATTTTTTAATTTTTTGAAAATTTATTTGGACTAAAATTTACAAGTTTATACGATTAAACTTTTACTGCTAAGCCCAATATAAATTATTTTTTTTTTGCATTAAAAATTAAAAATTGTAAATTTTTTTTGGTTTGTGGCTTAAGTAAATATGTATTCTTCATCCAATAATATTAATCCTTCAAGTTAAATTAATTTATCTCTTTACCAAAAGCCAAGTAGCCAATTTCAAATTAAGAACGGAAACCAAAATTTTGGAAATCATAAGTAATTTGTTGCTTGGCCGTTCCTTTAACTTAGAAATTTAATTACTTTGTGAGTTGATAAAATCAACTTTAAAGCCATAAGCAAATTATTAATAGTATCACTAAATTTAAATTCAATAAAGATGAATAACAAACTCTCTATTACAATTATTTTAAATTTATTACATTTTTTTGTAATAATCAAAAATTTATTTTGGGGAAAGGGATAAAGGTCATTTATAATTGTATTTCAACAAAATGATTGCTAATAAAGATTATCGAACAAAAGTATAAATAAGTAATGAAACCAAAATATTTTAAATTAAATATTTAAATTAAAAATGTCACCAGGGAAAGGTGAAAATTTATATTAAATCTGCTAGCTATACCCATAATTGGTAGGAAAGTGAAAGAATATCCCTCGGATTTAAATTTTAATTGAATAGAATTACATAAATTAAAAGATAATAAATGGGTAAATAATGCTCATTAAGATGAAATGGAGAATAGAAAAGTAATAATTCTCTCATAACTAATTCATCATATATATAATTTTTTAGGTGATTAGATCAAAAATATATTGAAGAGATTGATAAGTTCAAGATCCTCTTTTAATCATCTAATATTCCTGAACCCATGTAAATTTCATAATCGGGAAAATAGAAATCATAATTTTTCCATGATAAAAAGGGAATGAACAAAGACACCTTCGGGATAGGAGAAGGTTCTTTAGTTAGAATGGACATTTAATGTCTGAAGAGCCATTTGATTCGTTGATTCTTAACGCTAGTTAATTCCATTCCGATTCCAATATTCCCGAACGAATCAATATATTTGAACAATAATTAACAAACCAATTCGTGATGAGAAAATACAAAATTAACCTAGAAAAATGAAATTATAACTTAGAAAAGTCTAAAATATGATAAAACTTATTTTAAAACTGAAAATATATTTTCACACTTTTTATCTACTTATTATTAATTAATTACTATTTATAATACTTAAATTCTAGAAAATATAAAATAAACTTAGAAAAATAACATTTTAACTTGGAAAAATCTAAAATATTATAAAACTAATTTTAAAGCTGAAAAGATTTTAGACTTTTTATTTATTTATTACTAATTATCTAAGACTTTTAACTATTAAAATTCTAATAAATACTAAAAAGATTAGGAAAATTATAAAACTTTTCTAAAAATAACTTATGGTGACGGAAAACTAAGAAAATGATAAAACTAGATTTTGCTTAAAAATAAGCTAAAAGAAAAATCAAAAGCTAAAACTATTAAATAAACACTATTCACGATTTTAAATTGATGTTTTTCGGATTTTCTTTTGAAAACTATTTAAATACTTAAAATATGAAACTTTAATAAACACAAAATTTTGGAAATCAAAATTAAGTTGTTTTGAAAGCTAAAAATCTCAATGAGTTTTGGCTTATTAGCTTATTTGGTGAAATAAGCTCAAACAAGCTTCTGAGTTGAAATAAAAGTGAAATAAGCTAGAACAAGTTAAAAGCTACTTATGTAAAGCTAAATTACACGAGATAAGCATACTAATAAGCTTGAAATAAGCAATAAACACTATGAGTGATCTAATATCCAAGCAGATCCTGTGGACTTTTCAAAGCAGAATAAGCTAGGGCAAAGCTCCTCACTCAAAATAAACCCCGAGTCAACAAGTAAATGGTGGCCTACTCAAAAGGCAAAGATCACTTTGTGGGGTCCCTTGTGGAGCTTATAAAGGGCTTATGAAAAAGCTACCTATTTCACTGAGTATGCAGTTAAGACAGAAATGGGACAAGTTACAAGCTAGGTGCAGCCCTAGCAAATAAGCTTCAAAGTGAAAAGCTAAAACTGAAACTTCAAGAAGGCTTGGTTGACTTTCCAAAGAAACAAATTACACAGGATTTGACCAATTATTAAGCTCTGTGTGAGCTTTTGATTGAACTAGAAAAACTGGTGCACAGGGCACTTTTTTGAAAATGGTGTCTTAAATAAGCTAAGAGTTAAGCTACTAAATAAGCTAATGAGAAAATATAAAATACACTAGGATAGAGATGAGCAGCTAGATTTTTATATTCCAAAGGCTCAAATCATGAAACTCAATATTAAGTCCTATATAGATTATTCTATTTTATCCAGCGTGAAGCCGAAATATTTGACTTTTCTAAAACCAAATAGTTTGACTAAAATGAATTTTAACTTGATTCTACTAACTGGATATGTAATATTAAGCTAAAGTATGGTGAATTAAGCTAAGTTAACGGTTATAAGCTCTTGAGATGAGTTTGATACCTTTAACAACTAACGATTAACTAGTTGAGTAGGATTAAAAGTATTTTGACTTTTGAACTAATGACCCTGGATTTACTTGTTGCGGTGAGTTCTTTAGACCAAATGTAACTTAGAACAACCAAAAACAGATGACTGCACAACTTCTAATACAGTGAACAAGACAGAACCAAACACCACTTTAAGTGATAGTTTTGGAACTTTTTCAAAGAGAAACACAAATTTAGACTATGCCATCTATAACAGACCTTCTAGTATCAATTACTAGGATTAAAGAAACATAAAATGACAGAAATAACAAAATAAGACCATGAAATTACAATTAAGCTATTTTAACTGTCTAAAATGAGATTTATAGTAACTACCAAATTAAGAGAACAAGTAACTGTTTCTAATAGTTAATTATACTTAAATATAACTAGAAAACATGAATTAACAAAGATTAAAGCTAATGAACAAGTCAAACAGTGAAATTGCTAAAATGAATAAAAGGCTTACAAGTGGATTTCAAATGAAATCTGAGAACCAAGAACTGAGATCCTTTCCTATAGCTTCCCAAGAAGCTCTATACCAAATAGCAATCCAAATTTCCACCCTGCTTCAGCTTCCTTGTACATTATCCATGATTTTTGAATTTATCACTATTTTCCTTGATTTTTATGAATTTTTCTATTAGAGCTATGAACTGAATTTAAAATGTTTCTGATAGCTTAAACAAGCTACTAGGAGCTTATTTGAGCTTACTTGATCCAAAAACACAGATACAAACACATCTAGATTATCATGAGAATTTAAGGTCGAAATTTCACAATTATAAAAACTTGGTAAATTCTTGAAATTGAGACTAGAAATAGGTTTGATATACATCAAATATGATTACAAATACTTGAAAGCTTTTAAAATAAACTGAAATTAAAATTACACTAAGAACGACAATTTAGACTATACTAAAACTAACTACTTGGCCTTCTCACTTCATTTCTTCTATTTATTCAACAAAAGGGTTCTTCTTTGGCACTCGAGTGTTTCCCACCTCAATCCAACCATTGGATTTCTAATTCATCACATCGTCCATTTGGAAAATTGGCGGAAAAAGTCATGGAGTTGGTTTTGTAATCAATGCAATTTGGTGCTTTGTGAGGTGTTAGAGAGTGGGTGAGGCTGTAAAGGTGGAAGGGGTGAGGTGGAAGGCGGGTGTTATCACCGGTGTGGAAACAGGTGTGGGGAGGTGGGAAATGAGCATTACGCTTTATCTGTTTTTAAATATTGGGTCGGGTTAACTGGATTTGGGCCAGGATTTGGTTTTGGGCTTTAGTTAATATAGGATCCGTTTGGTAAAGCTTTAGTAATCACAAGGATTAACTTTGCAATTTATGCAAAGTTAAAGGACTGATCTTGTAGTTTTTCCAAAATTCTCACAAGGACCAAACCTGCCATATAAGAATAATACAAGGACCAAAGTTGTATTTTATTTCATTTTTTAAACTTTAAGGACCTAATATGTAATTTTTGGATTTTTAGGGACTAAAGGTGTAAATTCCCAAAAGTTTATCATAAGGACCATTTTTGTCATTTATAAATAGTACAAGGTTTATTTTTGATCAATTTCACTTTTTAAAACCTTAAGGACTATTTTGACACTTTTGCAAAGTTGAGGACCAAAGTTGTCATTTTGTGATTTTAAACTTTAAAGGGTTTGTTTTGACAAATTTTGAATTTCAAGGACCTAAAATGATATTTTACAAGTTTTTGAATTACTGTGGACTGATTTTGACAACTTTTGTAACTGGGGACTAAAGCGCCAATTATGCAAACTTGATCGCTTTTCATCGATTTTGATGTTTTGCATTTAAAACATATAAAACACTTGTTTGTGATATTTTATCATTTTGATGTGTTTCGAGTGTTTTCGGATGTTTTGGCATTCTAACAATATAAAAATGATGAGTATTTAGACACTCATCAATCCCCCACTAAGATATTGCTAGTCCCTAGCAATGATTTGAGAAAATTTAATGGATTTTATCTCTTTACCAAAAGCCATCATACGGGTAGCCAATTGTTTCAGTTCAAGTAAGAACCTTGGCACAACGATAACCAAATGATTTTGAGCAAATCATAAGTCAACGGATTTGATTTGTCTTTACCGTGCCGTTTGCTCGACTAGCCAACTCTTAGATAAATTATCGAATTATCTTTGGTGAGTTGATTACCAATTATGGATTTCAACCGCCTTTACCACAAGCCATAACCTTGCGGCTAGCCAACTCTTAACTTTTAGGATATGGTGGTGAACACCATACAATTTTGGGCAAATTGCAAGCCATAAAGCGGATTTGAGATATCTTTACCAAGAGCCGTTTGCTCTGGATTAGCCAATCCTTATGTGGGTTAGACATTGTGGATGATTACCATTTGTTGTGTTTAGTACATAGTACTTCCACTACAAAAATTTTAAAATTTGGCCATTTTGGGGAAAAGGGACTAAAGGGTACATTTATGATCAAATTCGCGAATTTCCCCACACTTAGAAATGAATATTGTCCTCAATATTCAAAGTACCACTGTTATGCGAAACTTAAAACGTAAAAGATAACATTACTAAGTAAGTGTAGAAACACAACAATTATTCTCTTTTTAATATTTACAATTTTCATTCATTTTAAAATCTATATACAACATGTGGGCATCTCCCCACACTAGGGTGGTACACACGGGTGAAAACCCATGTTTAGCTATGTTTTTGATTACCGAGTCGCTAGCTTGACTCGACCCAATTAATTGGTTCATGGGAAGTAAGTGGAAGAGATAATCTCCATCGGACTTTCATTCAAAATGTTTGTATAAACATTGAAGTACATGAAAGTTCCACACCGATGAGATATCTGGAGAACCGCTCAAAATGATAAATGAAAATGCCGGGGTCAAGATAATGTCTTCATTCGAAGGAGTGAAGAACAGGAGAAGCTACTGGGATAGGTGAAGAAGAGAAAGAAAGTCATGATAATAATCTTGACTAACTCATCATCATCGAGAAGGGAATTCATGATAGCATGAATTTCATCTTTTAAGCTCAATTGGTCTAGACATATCCCGGTGTGTCTAGATCAAAGTAGAAATTATCATACTCGGTAGAGATATGATATGAGTAAGTTCACGGAGAACTCCTCGAAGGTGAATGAATCATATTCAAAATTGATATGAGTGGGTTCACTAGTGAACTCCTCCAATGTAAATGATTCATAATCGGGGAGAATTATGAAAATGAGAAGTGGTATTACCACTAATTTTCTCTCCATCGATCAAAGCAGAAGGCTTCCATTTAGGAATAGAATCATCGGAAAAATGTCACTATCCTTTATGGGGATAGGAGATGAAATGGGTTTTCTTTGAAAGCCTCGATTTTAGAAATGAGAAGACGACATTCAATAATGTTGCTCGAAGAGCTTCATCTTTGATTTCGATGTCAATTTCTTCATCATTCTCTTCTTCTAAGTCGACTAGCTCGGAAGGTAATTCCTCCATATAACCGATGTCTCCACAAGATAAAGAATAGTCCTCATCGAATCGAGAACATCTCAATATGATCATTTTGGAAGACAAGAGAGTAGGGATATCACACAAATGCTCGAGAATTCCCAGTGACTCTCTTGGGATTGGGACAAGGTCCTCAACACTAGACTTTATGAATTCGTCCGATTCCTTTTCGAGGAACAAAGTGTCAAGCTCATCCCCATGTTTAGAGAGTGAGTGTGAACCTCGGGTGTGATAGCGATGGGCGAGGAGTTGAGAAGGACTAGCGGTTATGGATTCTACAAGTTCCATTATTTCTCACGCTAGTGATTCATCATATTCTTTTCTCCCTGTATTTCCACGGATGGAATCTCAATGATGAACTTGATGAATCTGTACATAATTCACTAATATCAAGGGTAACATCATCATCATCATCATCGGGAATGAAACGGAATCGAGAGCTAAATTTGAATGCTTTTTGTATTCTAATTGATTCCCTAATAGTGTTTTCAATGGAAACTGGGAATCTAATTTAGCGACGCTCTTCGCTAACAAAACTTCCATGGATTTTTCATTTGGATTATCTTGGGAGGACATAGCCGACTCCTCCTAAGTTCTTTTAATAACTCCGAGTCTTGATGAGAAGGTGCATCGTAGTTTCATGAGAGTCGCTTGAATCATTTGGTCTTGTGGAGGTTGGTCTTGATCCAAGAGTCGTAATTGTTACAAGGAAATGGGTTCCTGTTTGACAATCCGAGCTAGGGTGAGAACCTCCACAATACTACAACAATAGAACCGATGCGGTCGTATGAGTGGTATGTGTTGTAGTCATAATTGTTATCGAGAACACGCTCATAGACAAGCGTGTTTCACGATTGACAATCGAATCGAATGTGAACCACCACAAGATTCACAACATAGAAGCTATTGAGTCTCACAATGTGGTAGCCGATGGAATAAATCGGTCGTGTTATGGTAGGAATAGGGATCTTGGTTATAGACGGACCGTTTCTCGATTCCACCATGCTACAACTGGGGCAATTGCAACCATTATAAGGACCACCACACCATTGACAATCAAGAGAGTGAGGATAAGACATAGAAAGAATCAAAGGTTTACAGAGGGTAAGAAATGAAGAATCAAAGATGTGAGAGGGTAAAGATGGATATTTTTGGATTTTTGAATAAACATTTTGTAAAAACAAAGAATGAAAATATTTTTGGCTTTTGATTTTTAATTAACTTTTTACAAAAACTGTTTACAAACGATGGTATATGTGCAAGAATGGATCTGGAAATGCTTAAAACACGCTTACTGACCTCCCGTGGCGCTAAAATTTGATCGGTGCTAAGCAAATAAGTCTAATCACACAAGCTAACCACTTGTGAATGGCTAACCAATGAGACTTAAAGCGCTCAAACACTAATGCAATTTAAGATCGAGGAATATAGTGGATTCCTAGGTCGTTAAGTCCCACGGAGGATGAATTGGTGTATAAACACTTGATCAGATGATAGAATGATCACTAAGGATAGTGATCGATGGGTTTTGGATGGAAAATGACCTAAAGAAAAGATTTACAAATTAAAGCGACTTAAATGCAAATTAAAAGAAATAAAAGATAAAATATATTAAATAAACGCTATCACTATTTTTAAAGTCGATGAACGTTTAAAACCTAAAACTTAAAACTTACGTTTAAAATAAAATTACGTAAACGTACAAAATAAAACGTGAGTTTTAAAGAAATAAAAGAGCTACAAATATGAAAATGATATTTTTACAATCCTAATAATAAAAGAAAATTATTAGAAAAAGAAAATTATTTTACAACTATTTATCTAATTATTATTAATTAAAACTATTTATTAAGTATTTAAAATGCACTAAAATACAAGAAAATACAAAATTAACCTAGAAAATGAAATTATAACTTAGAAAAGTCTAAAATATGATAAAACTTATTTTAAAACTGAAAATATATTTTCACACTTTTATCTACTTATTATTAATTAATTACTATTTATAATACACTTAAATTCTAGAAAATATAAAATAAACTTAGAAAAATAACATTTTAACTTGGAAAAATCTAAAATATTATAAAACTAATTTTAAAACTGAAAGATATTTTTAGACTTTTATTTCTTTATTACTAATTATCTAAGACTTTTAACTATTAAAAATTCTAATAAATACTAAAAGATTAGGAAAATTATAAAACTTTTCTAAAAATAACTTATGGTGACAGAAAACTAAGAAAATGATAAAACTAGATTTTGCTTAAAATAAGCTAAAAGAAAATCAAAAAGCTAAAACTATTAAATAAACACTATTACCGATTTTAAATTGATGTTTTTCTCGATTTTCTTTTGAAAACTATTTAAATACTTAAAATATGAAACTTTAATAAACACAAAATTTTGGAAATCAAAATTGTCGTTTTGAAAGCTAAAAATCTCAACAGTTTTGGCTTATTAGCTTATTTGGTGAAATAAGCTCAAACAAGCTTACTGAGTTGAAATAAAAGTCGAAATAAGCTAGAACAAGTTAAAAGCTACTTATGTAAAGCTAAATTACAGATAAGCATACTAATAAGCTTGAAATAAGCAATAAACACTATGGTGATCTAATATCCAAAGCAGTCCTGTGGACTTTTTCAAAGCCGAGAATAAGCTAGGCAAAAGCTCCTCACTCAAAATAAACCCCGAGTCAACAAGTTGGGTGGTGGCCACCCAAAAGGCAAAGATCACACTGTGGGGTCCGCTGGAGCTTATAAAGGGCTTATGAAAAAGCTACCTATTTCACCTGAGTATGCGTTAAAAAGGCAAATGGGACAAGTTACAAGCTAGGTGCGACCTAGCAAATAAGCTTCAAAGTGAAAAGCTAAAACTGAAACTTCAAGAAGGCTTGGTTGACTTTCCAAAGAAACAAATTACACAGGATTTGACCAATTATTAAGCTCTGTGTGAGCTTTTGATTGAACTAGAAAAGCGGTGCATGTGGCACTTTTTGAAAATGGTGTCTTAAATAAGCTAAGAGTTAAGCTACTAAATAAGCTAATGAGAAAATATAAAATACACTAGGATAGAGATGAGCAGCTAGATTTTTATATTCCAAAGGCTCAAATCATGAAACTCAATATTAAGTCCTATATAGATTATTCTATTTTATCCAAAATCTGTGAAACCTAAATATTTGACTTTTCTAAAACCAAATAGTTTGACTAAAATGAATTTTAACTTGATTCTACTAATGGATATGTAATATTAAGCTAAAGTATGGTGAATTAAGCTAAGTTAACGGGTTATAAGCTCTTGAGATGAGTTTGATACCTTTAACAACTAACATTAACTAGTTGAGTAGGATTAAAAGTATTTTTGACTTTTGAACTAATGACCACCGGATTTACTTGTTGCGGTGAGTTCTTTAGACCAAATGTAACTTAGAACAACCAAAAACAGATGACTGCACAACTTCTAATCTGATGAACAAGAAGAGAACCAAACACCACTTTAAGTGATAGTTTTGGAACTTTTTCAAAGAGAAACACAAATTTAGACTATGCCATCTATAACAGACCTTCTAGTATCAATTACTAGGATTAAAGAAACATAAAATGACGAAATAACAAAATAAGACCATGAAATTACAATTAAGCTATTTTAACATCTAAAATGAGATTTATAGTAACTACCAAATTAAGAGAACAAGTGGCTGTTTCTAATAGTTAATTATACTTAAATATAACTAGAAAACATGAATTAACAAAGATTAAAGCTAATGAACAAGTCAAACAAGTGAAATTGCTAAAATGAATAAAAGGCTTACAAGTGGATTTCAAATGAAATCGAGAACCAAGAAGCGAGATCCTTTCCTATAGCTTCCCAAGAAGCTCTATACCAAATAGCAATCCAAATTTCCACCTGCTTGACTTCTTGTACATTATCCATGATTTTTGAATTTATCACTATTTTCCTTGATTTTTATGAATTTTTCTATTAGAGCTATGAACTGAATTTAAAATGTTTACGATAGCTTAAACAAGCTACTAGAGCTTATTTGAGCTTACTTGATCCAAAACACGATACAAACACATCTAGATTATCATGAGAATTTAAGGTCGAAATTTCACAATTATAAAAACTTGGTAAATTCATGAAATTGAGACTAGAAATAGGTTTGATATACATTGAAATATGATTACAAATACTTGAAAGCTTTTAAAATAAACTGAAATTAAAATTACACTAAGAACGACAATTTAGACTATACTAAAACTAACTACTTGGCCTTACAACTTCATTTCTTCTATTTATTCAACAAAAGGGTTCTTCACGGCACTCTGAGTGTTTCCCACCTCAATCCAACCATTGGATCTCTAATTCATCACATCGTCCATTTGGAAAATTGGCGGAAAAAGTCATGGAGTTGGTTTTGTAATCAATGCAATTTGGTGCTTTGTGGAGGTGTTAGAGAGTGGGTGAGGCTGTAAAGGTGGAAGGGTGAGGTGGAAGGGCGGGTGTTATCACCGGTGTGGAAAGCAAAGGGAGGGAGGTGGGAGATGAGCAGCACGCGCCTTATATCTGCTTTTAAATATTGGGTCGGGTTAACTGGATTTGGGCGTGATTTGGTTTTGGGCTTTAGTTAATATAGGATCCGTTTGGTAAAGCTTTAGTAATCATAGGATTAACTTTGCAATTTCGCAAAGTTAAAGGACTGATCTTGTAGTTTTCCAAAATTCTCACAAGGACCAAACCTGCCATATAAGAATAATACAAGGACCAAAGTTGTATTTATTTCATTTTTAAACTTTAAGGACCTAATATGTAATTTTTGGATTTTTAGGACTAAAGGTGTAAATTCCAAAAGTTTATCATAAGGACCATTTTGTCATTTATAAATAGTACAAGGTTTATTTTTGATCAATTTCACTTTTAAAACCTTAAGGACTATTTTTGACACTTTTGCAAAGTTGAGGGACCAAAGTTGTCATTTTGTGATTTTAAACTTTAAAGGGTTTGTTTTGACAAATTTTGAATTTCAAGGACCTAAAATGATATTTTACAAGTTTTTGAATTACTGTGGATGATTTTGACAACTTTTGTAACTTGGGGACTAAAGCGCCAATTATGCAAACTTGATACGTTTTCATCGATTTTGATGTTTTGCATTTAAAACATATAAAACACTTGTTTGTGATATTTTTATCATTTGATGTGTTTCGAGTGTTTTCGGATGTTTTGGCATTCTAACAATATAAAATGATGAGTATTTAGACACTCATCAATCCCCACACTAAGATATTGCTAGTCCCTAGCAATGATTTGAGAAAATTTAATGGATTTTATCTCTTTACCAAAAGCCATCACTTCGAGTAGCCAATTGTTTCGATTCAAGTAAGAACCTTGGCTGTTGATAACCAAATGATTTTGAGCAAATCATAAGTCGTGAACGGATTTGATTTGTCTTTACCGTGTCGCTTGCTCTGGACTAGCCAACTCTTAGATAAATTATCGAATTATCTTTGGTGAGTTGATTACCAATTATGGATTTCAATCGCCTTTACCACAAGCCATAACCTTGCGGCTAGCCAACTCTTAACTTTTTAGGATATGGTGAATGAACACCATACAATTTTGGGCAAATTGCAAGCCATAAACGGATTTGAGATATCTTTACCAAGAGCCGTTTGCTCTGGATTAGCCAATCCTTATGTGGGTTAGACATTGTGGATCGATTACCATTTGTTGTGTTTAGTACATAGTACTTCCACTACAAAAATTTTAAAATTTGGCCATTTGGGGAAAAAGGGACTAAAAGGGTATATTTATGATCAAATTAGCGAATTTCCCCACTTAGAAATGAATATTGTCCTCAATATTCAAAGTACCTACTGTTATGCGAAACTTAAAACGTAAAAGATAACATTACTAAGTAAGTGTAGAAACACAACAATTATTCTCTTTTAATATTTACAATTTTCATTCATTTTTAAAATCTATATACAACATGTGGGCATCTCCCCACACTAGGGTGGTACACACGGTGAAAACCCATGTTTAGCTCTTGTTTTTGATTACCGAGTCGCTAGCTTGACTCGACCCAATTAATTGGTTCATGGGAAGTAAGTGGAAGAGATAATCTCCATCGGACTTTCATTCAAAATGTTTGTATAAACATTGAAGTACATGAAAGTTCCACACCGATGAGATATCTGAGAACCGCTCAAAATGATAAATGAAAATGCGGGGTCAAAGATAATGTCTTCATTCCGAAGGAGTGAAGAGCAGGGAGAAGCTACGGGATAGGTGAAGAAGAGAAAGAAAGTCATGATAATAATCTTGACTAACTCATCATCATCAGAAAGGGAATTCATGATAGCATGAATTTCATCTTTTAAGCTCAATTGGTCTAGACATATCCCGGGTGTGTCTAGATCAAAGTAGAAATTATCATACTCTGGTAGAGATATGATATGAGTAAGTTCACAGGAGAACTCCTCGAAGGTGAATGAATCATATTCAAAATTGATATGAGTGGGTTCACTAGTGAACTCCTCCAATGTAAATGATTCATAATCGGGGAGAGAATTATGAAAATGAGAAGTGGTATTACCACTAATTTTCTCTCCCATCCGATCAAAAAGAAGGCTTCCATTTCCTAATAGAATCATCGGAAAAATGTCACTATCCTTTATGGGGATAGGAGATGAAATGGGTTTTCTTTGAAAGCCTCGATTTTAGAAATGAGAAGACCGACATTCAATAATGTTGCTCAAGAGCTTCATCTTTGATTTCGGTGTCAATTTCTTCATCATTCTCTTCTTCTGTCGACTAGCTCGGAAGGTAATTCCTCCATATAACCGATGTCTCCACAAGATAAAGAATAGTCCTCATCGAATCGAGAACATCTCAATATGATCATTTTGGAAGACAAGAGAGTAGGGATATCACACAAATGCTCGAGAATTCCACTGTGACTCTCTTGGGATTGGGACAAGGTCCTCAACACTAGACTTTATGAATTCGTCCGATTCCTTTTCGTGAACAGTGTCAAGCTCATCCCCATGTTTAGAGAGTGAGTGTGAACCTCGGGTGTGATAGAAGCGATGGGCGAGGAGTTGAGAAGGACTAGCATTATGGATTCTACAAGTTCCATTATTTCTACCGCTAGTGATTCACCATATTCTTTTCTCCCCGTATTTCCACGGATGGAATCTCAACCGATGAACTTGATGAATCATACATAATTCACTAATATCAAGGGTAACATCATCATCATCATCATCGAGAATGAAACGGAATCGAGAGCTAGATTTGAATGCTTTTTGTATTCTAATTGATTCCCTAATAGTGTTTTCAATGGAAATTTGGGAATCTAATTTAGCAAAGACGCTCTTGCTAACAAAACTTCCATGGATTTTCATTTGGATTATCTTGGGAGGACATAGCCGACTCCTCCTTAAGTTCTTTTAATAACTCGGAGTCTTGCAGAAGGTCCATCGTAGTTTCATGAGGAGTCGCTTGAATCATTTGGTGCTTGTGGAGGTTGGTCTTGATCTGAAGAGTCGTAATTGTTACAAGGAAATGGGTTCCTGTTTGACAATCCGAGCTAGGGTGAGAACCTCCACAATACTCACAACAATAGAACTGATGTGGTTGTGAGTGGTATGTGTTGTAGTCATAATTGTTATCGGGAACCCGCTCATGACAAGCGTGTTTCACGATTGACAATCGAATGGAATGTGAACCACCACAAGATTCACAACAAGAAACTTGAGTCTCACAATGTGGTGCCGATGGAATAAATCGGTCGTGTTATGGTAGGAATAGGGATCTTTGTTATAGATGGACCGCTTCACGATTCCACCATGCTACAACCGGGGCAATTGCCACCATTATAAGGACCACCACACCATTGACAATCAAGAGAGTGAGGATAAGACATAGAAAGAATCAAAGGTTTACGAGGGTAAGAAATGAAGAATCAAAGATGTGAGAGGGTAAAGATGGATATTTTTGGATTTTTGAATAAACATTTTGTAAAACAAAGAATGAAAATATTTTGGCTTTTGATTTTAATTAACTTTTACAAAAGCTGTTTACAAACGATGGTATATGTGCAAGAATGGATCCGAAATGCTTAAAACACGCTTCTGACCTCCCGTGGCGTAAAATTTGATCGGTGCTAAGCAGTCAAGTCTAATCACACAAGCTAACCACTTGTGAATGGCTAACCGTAATGGACTTAAAGCGCTCAAACACTAATGCAATTTAAGATCGAGGAATATAGTGGATTCCTAGGTCGTTAAGTCCCACGGAGGATGAATTGGTGTATAAACACTGATCGATGGTAGAATGATCACTAAGGATAGTGATCGGTAAGGTTTGGATGGAAAATTACCTAAAGAAAAGATTTACAAATTAAAGCGACTTAAATGCAAATTAAAAGAAATAAAAGATAAAATATATTAAATAAACGCTATCACTATTTTTAAATTCGATGAACGTTTAAAACCTAAAACTTAAAACTTACGTTTAAAATAAAATTACGAACGCACAAAATAAAACGTGAGTTTTAAAGAAATAAAAGAGCTACAAATATGAAAATGATATTTTACAATCCTAATAATAAAAGAAAATTATTAGAAAAGAAAATTATTTTACAACTATTTATCTAATTATTATTAATTAAAACTATTTATTAAGTATTTAAAATGCACTAAAATACAAGAAAATACAAAATTAACCTAGAAAAATGAAATTATAACTTAGAAAAGTCTAAAATATGATAAAACTTATTTTAAAACTGAAAATATATTTTTCACACTTTTTATCTACTTATTATTAATTAATTACTATTTATAATACACTTAAATTCTAGAAAATATAAAATAAACTTAGAAAAATAACATTTTAACTTGGAAAAATCTAAAATATTATAAAACTAATTTTAAAACTGAAAAGATATTTTTAGACTTTTATTTATTTATTACTAATTATCTAAGACTTTTAACTATTAAAAATTCTAATAAATACTAAAAGATTAGGAAAATTATAAAACTTTTTCTAAAAATAACTTATGGTGACGAAAACTAAGAAAATGATAAAACTAGATTTTGCTTAAAAATAAGCTAAAAGAAAAATCAAAAAGCTAAAACTATTAAATAAACACTATTACCGATTTTAAATTGATGTTTTTCTCGATTTTCTTTTGAAAACTATTTAAATACTTAAAATATGAAACTTTAATAAACACAAAATTTTGGAAATCAAAATTGTCGTTTTGAAAGCTAAAAATCTCAACAGTTTTGGCTTATTAGCTTATTTGGTGAAATAAGCTCAAACAAGCTACGACAGTTGAAATAAAAGTCGAAATAAGCTAGAACAAGTTAAAAGCTACTTATGTAAAGCTAAATTACACGAGATAAGCATACTAATAAGCTTGAAATAAGCAATAAACACTATGACCGATCTAATATCCAACAGTCCTGTGGACTTTTCAAAGCGAGAATAAGCTGGGGCAAAGCTCCTCACCAAAATAAACCCTGAGTCAACAAGCTGGGCTGGTGGCCTACTCAAAAAGGCAAAGATCACACTGTGGGGTCCACTGTGGAGCTTATAAAGGGCTTATGAAAAAGCTACCTATTTCACTGAGTATGCAGTTAAGACAGAAATGGGACAAGTTACAAGCTAGGTGCAGCCCTAGCAAATAAGCTTCAAAGTGAAAAGCTAAAACTGAAACTTCAAGAAGGCTTGGTTGACTTTCCAAAGAAACAAATTACACAGGATTTGACCAATTATTAAGCTCTGTGTGAGCTTTTGATTGAACTAGAAAAACTGGTGCACAGGGCACTTTTTTGAAAATGGTGTCTTAAATAAGCTAAGAGTTAAGCTACTAAATAAGCTAATGAGAAAATATAAAATACACTAGGATAGAGATGAGCAGCTAGATTTTTATATTCCAAAGGCTCAAATCATGAAACTCAATATTAAGTCCTATATAGATTATTCTATTTTATCCAAAAACTGTGAAACTGAAATATTTGACTTTTCTAAAAACCAAATAGTTTGACTAAAATGAATTTTAACTTGATTCTACTAACTGGATATGTAATATTAAGCTAAAGTATGACTGAATTAAGCTAAGTTAACAGGTTATAAGCTACTGAGATGAGTTTGATACCTTTAACAACTAACAGTTAACTAGTTGAGTAGGATTAAAAGTATTTTTGACTTTTGAACTAATGACCACTGGATTTACTTGTTGCAGTGAGTTCTTTAGACCAAATGTAACTTAGAACAACCAAAAAGCAGATGATCGCACAACTTCTAATCTGATGAACAAGGTAACCAAACACCACTTTAAGTGATAGTTTTGGAACTTTTCAAAGAGAAACACAAATTTAGACTATGCCATCTATAATGCACCTTCTAGTATCAATTACTAGGATTAAAGAAACATAAAATGACGAAATAACAAAATAAGACCATGAAATTACAATTAAGCTATTTTAAGCATCTAAAATGAGATTTATAGTAACTACCAAATTAAGAGAACAAGTAATGTTTCTAATAGTTAATATACTTAAATATAACTAGAAAACATGAATTAACAAAGATTAAAGCTAATGAACAAGTCAAACAGTTGAAATTGCTAAAATGAATAAAAGGCTTACAAGTGGATTTCAAATGAAATCGAGAACCAAGAACTGGATCCTTTCCTATAGCTTCCCAAGAAGCTCTATACCAAATAGCAATCCAAATTTCCACCACGCTTGACTTCCTTGTACATTATCCATGATTTTGAATTTATCACTATTTTCCTTGATTTTATGAATTTTTCTATTAGAGCTATGAACTGAATTTAAAATGTTTCGATAGCTTAAACAAGCTACTAGGAGCTTATTTGAGCTTACTTGATCCAAAAACACGAGATACAAACACATCTAGATTATCATGAGAATTTAAGGTCGAAATTTCACAATTATAAAAACTTGGTAAATTATCAAATTGAGACTAGAAATAGGTTTGATATACACCTGAAATATGATTACAAATACTTGAAAGCTTTTAAAATAAAGCGAAATTAAAATTACACTAAGAACGACAATTTAGACTATACTAAAACTAACTACTTGGCCTTCTCGACTTCATTTCTTCTATTTATTCAACAAAAGGGTTCTTGCTTGGCACTGAGTGTTTCCACCTCAATCCAACCATTGGATTTCTCTAATTCATCACATACGTCCATTTGGAAAATTGGCGGGAAAAATTCATGGAGTTGGTTTTGTAATCAATGCAATTTGGTGCTTTGTGGAGGTGTTAGAGAGCAAGTGAGAGTAAAGGTGGAAGGGTGAGGTGGAAGGCGGGTGTTATCACCGTGTGGAAACAGGTGTGGGAGGTGGGAGATGAGCAGGCACGCGCTTTATCTGCTTTTAAATATTGGGTCGGGTTAAGCTGGATTTGGGCCGGATTTGGTTTTGGGCTTTAGTTAATATAGGATCCGTTTGGTAAAGCTTTAGTAATCACAAGGATTAACTTTGCAATTTCGCAGTTAAAGGACTGATCTTGTAGTTTTTCCAAAATTCTCACAAGGACCAAACCTGCCATATAAGAATAATACAAGGACCAAAGTTGTATTTTATTTCATTTTTTAAACTTTAAGGACCTAATATGTAATTTTTGGATTTTTAGGGACTAAAGGTGTAAATTCCCAAAAGTTTATCATAAGGACCATTTTTGTCATTTATAAATAGTACAAGGTTTATTTTTGATCAATTTCACTTTTTAAAACCTTAAGGACTATTTTGACACTTTTGCAAAGTTGAGGACCAAAGTTGTCATTTTGTGATTTTAAACTTTAAAGGGTTTGTTTTGACAAATTTTGAATTTCAAGGACCTAAAATGATATTTTACAAGTTTTTGAATTACCAGGACCTGATTTTGACAACTTTTGTAACTGGGGACTAAAGCGCCAATTATGCAAACTTGATACGCTTTTTCATCGATTTTGATGTTTTGCATTTAAAACATATAAAACACTTGTTTGTGATATTTTTATCATTTTGATGTGTTTCGAGTGTTTCAGATGTTTTGGCATTCTAACAAGATAAAAATGATGAGTATTTAGACACTCATCATGCATGCATAGTTTATTGGTAGCTACCCTTGTTTGGTAGTTTTGAATGGCGGTAGAGGCTAGTTGCTTAGGAGATATGACCAACCGACCCTAAGTGAGTAGGCGAGACGGGAAGGTAAGATATGACCAACCTGACGACCCTTTCTACTTATGCGATTTGACCACCGATCACCCACCGTTTGGATAAACTTAAGAATTAGAGGTGAGTGTTTGTTGCTAACGCCGGCACCACTATTATAAGTCTAGCATGTAGCGTACTTAATGACTCGGCTTAGGGACCGGGAACAACCGGACTTATGAGGTGACACCGACTTCTCCGGTGGTGGCATCTTTATCGATAGGTTAGAGGCGAATTGACCAAATGTTGTCCTCTCGACTTTGACCCCACCAAGTAATTGGAAGTAATTAGACGTAGACATTACTAGCTAGGATGAATAACTAGGTTAGCACCACTCTCCTTCATTGATCACATCTTTTGCCTTTATCTGCTTTCCTTTATTTCCTTGTTTTATTAGTTAGTTTTATTATTTCAATCTTAAAAGCAATTAAAATCGTGACATAGACTTAAGTTAATTTCCAATCAACGTAGCTCTTGGGACGACCTCGGTTTTACCGAATACTACACTACAAACGACCAGGTACACTGCCCGTTAGTGCATTAGGGTAGACCATAGGTATAACGAGTTATTATATATATTAAAACCTGGTCAGTAAAACCTGCATCAGAATACCACTCAAAGAAAGAGCTCAACTTGTGATATCAGACCTTATAGACACCTTCCAACCCAAAAAGATGCAATAGAAGCAATGGTTAAGGAGCTTTTGGACTCAAGGGTAATAAGGCAGAGTCAAAGTTCCTATTCTTCTCCTATTGTCATGGTGAAAAAGAAGGATGGTTCTTGGAGGATGTGTATTGACTACATAAAATTGATTAAACTGACCATCAAAGATAAGTTTCCTATTCCGCTGATAGAAGAATTGATTGATGAGTTGTGTGGATATGTCATCTTTTCTAAAGTTGATCTTAGGTCAGGCTATCACCAAATTAGGATGCATGAAAGTGATGTTTCTAAGACAACCTTTAAGACTCATGAGGGACATTATGAGTTTTTAGTCATGCCATTTGAACTTACTAATGCTCCCTCAACATTCTGGTCTTTAATGAATATTGTTTTTTGATCTTATTTGAGGAAGTTTACATTGGTCTTTTTTGATGACATTTTGATCTATAGCCACACCGTGGAGTCACATATAGAACACTTGAGGTTGGTTTTACGACAATGAGGGCTAATAAATTGTATGCTAAGTTGAGTAAATGTACTTTTGGAGTCACAGGTAGAATATTTAGGCCATATTATCTCTCGATAAAGGAGTAGCAACAGATCCACCAAAGTAGAAGCAAAGAGAAATTGGCCTAAGCCTTAATTTGAAACAGTTGAGAGGATTTTGGGTTTGGTGGTTATTATAGAAGATTTATAAAGAACTATGCTCCTATAAGTTAACCCTCACAGATTTGTTAAAAAGAATGCCTATGTTTGGAATGAAAATCTGAGTCACCTTTGAAGCACCGAAAATGGCTATGTCACAAGCACCAATACTGAAATTGCTTGACTTCAATGAGCCCTTTATAGTAGAAACCGATGCTTGGCAAGGGTGAGTATTGAGTCAGATTATAACAAGGTGGTCACCCAGTTGCTTTCATGAGTAAGTCCTTAGCACCCAAACACCACGGTTTATCTACCTATGAGAAGAGTTTTGGCAGTTATTCAGGCATTGGACAACTGGATGGGTTATTTGCTTGACAGACATTTTACCATTAAAACTGACCACTTTAGCTTGAAGTACTTGATGGATTAGAGATTCACTACTCCAATTCAAACGAAATGGCTTCCAAAGTTAATGGGGGTATGATTATGAAATTGTGTACAAGAAGGGTAGTGAAAATGTGCCTGCTGATGCTTTATCAAGAGTCCCAAACACTGGTGAATTGCTACAAATCACTTGTAGTACAGTCAGTAGTGAGTTGTATGGAAGAATTAAGAAAGGATGTGTTAATACAAATAAGCCGTGAAAACGTTTATTTATATTTTACGATCTTCTAATATTTTGTCGATAACAAATATAAAATCATTTTCTGAAACAAATAAAGTACGTAAATAGTTTGAGTTAATAGTTTTCTAACACACTTAAGCTTTCACATAAAACACTAAAACAATTATAAGTGATTTTATGATTTAGATACATATGTACAACAACTAGTGTTTACATATTGGGTTAAACATATACTTAAACTAAGTATACTAAAATGGGTAAAAACTAAGTGTATGCTAAATTGGGTAAATACAAGTATATACTAAATGGGTAAATACTAGCAAATGGTTTTTGACCCATAACCCATGGTTTTATATATACCACTTAACCAAGTTCATTGTATCCTTAAGATACATTGTATCTAGAAAGAAACCATGGATCAACCCATAACCCATGACCCATGACCCATAACCAAAAATACCCATGGGCAAAGAGGCGGACCACGGATCCCTAGCGTTGTGCTAGCCGGATCCTTGTGGTAGGGATCCGTGGGATCCGGGAAACAAGAGAATTTCCTCTATAAATGAGAGTCATTTCTTCTTCTCTAGGTGCACTTTACACACATACTTCCCAAAGTATTCTAACCTCTAACCTTAGATCCAAGTGATCTATGTAGTTTTGTCTTTTGTTTTGTGTGATCTTCTAGGTTCCTCTTAAAGGAAAGATCACCACTTTGAAGACGTGCAAGCTTAAGTCCATGAGTTGCCATGTTCGTCATCATCAAGACAACGAAGGTTCTCTTGTTGATAGATCTACCTTTCTCCATAAATGTTGGGTTAAAGGCATTAGTGAAGGATGCCGAAAGTGTCAAGATGAAAGCATTAGTGAAAGGTGCTTATCGCTCGTGTCAAGATCATTAGTGAAGAATGCTATAGGTGTCAAGACGAAGGCATTAGTGAAGGTGCCAAGCATTGTGTCAAAGGCATTAGTGAAGGATGCCAAAGAATCAAATCAAGTAGCATTTGTGAAGAAATGCCTAGGTCGATAATCGATGAGGTGCATCGTTATACATATAAGTATTTGTTTATTTACAAGGATGGTGATATCCTTGATGGTGTTGTAACAAGGAGTAGATCTCCTCGAGATTAGGTGTTGTGTCGTGAAGGTGTAGTTCACCTAAGGTGTGAAAGAACTAGGTGCTTAGCCTAGTACCCAATAAAGGGTAGGCGACGTTGTGAAGGATTAGTTCTCCTAAGGTGTGAAAGAACTCGGTGGTTAGCCTAGCACCAGTATAAAGGGTAGGCGACGTTGTGTTAGGTGTGGTTCGCCTTGGTGTGAAAGAACTTCGGTATTTAGCTTTGTCTGGAAAAAGGTTAAGCGACGTTGTGAAGGCTTCTCCCATAAGGAGTTGGTGTAGTGTTTATGAACTCTCGAGTAGGTGACTCGGGGAGTGGAGTAGGGCAAGGAAGGTGTCCTTGTAGCCAAACCACTATAAATACTTGTGTCGTGGTGATGTGCTTATTACTCCTTATCTTTCATTACACGTTTATATATCTATCTATCAACGTCCAACATAAACAACCAAATAGATTGACATAAGTCGATCTAAATATTTAAAAGGAAGTTTTAAATTGGTAAAACTATTCAACCCCCCATTCTAGTTTTCCACAGGATGGATTAGTGACAAGGAGTTGCAGGCTATTATTCTCAAGTTACAAACAGATAGTACTTCTGCCAAACACTACTCTTGGTCTGCAAATCAGTTGTTAAAGAAAGGGAAATTGGTTGTTGGAAAAGATAGACAATTGAGAGAAGATCTATTGAAACATTTCCACACAGAAGGTCAAGGTGGTCACTCAGGAGTGCATGCTATCCTAAAAAGAATTAGTGCCCATGTGTATTGGAAGAAAATGAGAAAAGAAGTCAAGTTATTTGTGAGGAATTGCGATGTTTTCCAAAGATTCAAACCTGAACTGGTACATTATCCTGGTATGTTACAACCCCTTCCTATTCCAACTCATATTTGGACTGAAGTTTTTAAGGATTTTATTGATGGACTGCCCATGTCCAAGGGTAGGTCAGTGATTATGGTTGTGGTGGACAGATTGAGTAAATACAGTCACTTCATTCCCCTTACTCACCCTTACACTACAACAGGTGTGGCACAAGCCTTCTTGGATAATGTTTACAAACTCCATGGCTTACCAACGTGCAGCAAATTGTGTCCTTCCTATTTCGATCAGTATCAATCCTGTGATCAATTGTCTGTCGCTACGAGTTTTGGAGTTGCTCTATGTTCGCGTAAGTGAAGAGGTACTAAATAACCTACTCATCGCTTGTAGCTTGCTTGAGAAGATAAACTTTTATATCTCAAGGCGTAGAAACAATCAAGGTTGAAACCTTCATTTTCTTCGTGAATTGAAAATATCCTCAAGTGAAATAAACGGTAAGTTGGAAATTTCGATGTCCCAAGTCTTAACTTCTTGTTCTATGACTACTCAACCATAGGTCAATACCGAAAGATGTCACTACCATTCAATATGGATTCACTACGACATGTGACACAACTACACATAGGTGGTCCGACAATAGAAAATGCATTTTTGATCCGATTAGATCCAATTTTCCGTTTTCGAGAGTTTGACAATTGAAATGAAGGAGCGAGATAGAAAAAGTATGGATATATCAAGCTTTTCGTTGAAGAGATTGACCTATTATCTCTTGATACTCACTATTAAAAGTACAGTTCATGCTCTAAAATTACATTTCTTCATTATGGTGGCCAAACGTTACCTATCTCCTATTCCCAACCATTTCTCTCGAGAAAATTGAGATTAGCTTTAAGTTGTTTAATCCTTCATCAATCATTTGTTCTTTCCTATGTTAGGAAATACCAATCTATCAGCGTGTTTGACATAGAAATAGTTACGAGAAGTGATCGATAGTGGCATTAAACATCGACATCGATGATCCGAAAAGAAGACTCTCCTTGCCGCCTATGTGCTTGCAACTATCGCTAAAACATTTTGGGATAAAGGTTTCTTTGGAGCACTCACCGGTTTTGATGCATTGTTTTTATTTTCCATCCCAAATATATTAAGGCATATCAAGACATGGATGTGAAACCGCAATTACTTCTCCATGATAATGATTAGGGAGATGATGGAAAGGGAAAACAGAAAGGGGTGTTGGCCGGACCTAAAAGATGTTGAAATAAAAAATCTCCATGATGACAATTGGGAAATGCTAACAAGTTCTTGGAGAAGTTTTCTTGATAGATCCATCGATGTTAACCAACTTCCAATTGAGTTCAAACTAAATGGTGTTCTCCATAGAACCTAGTCGATCTCTTGGTCGATTACTTGACTAGCATATTTATTTTTCAAAGATATTTATTTTTCAAAGATATTTATTAACTTTATTATGAGTAATATTTAGGGGTGTGAGTGTGACTTAATTAGCCATGTTTTTGTTTTCATATTTTGTGTTGGTTATCAAAGAGTTGCATAAAATGATTCGGTTGATTTACTTTAGATATCTTTAACGTTAGGATGGGTCTTACTTTAAAGCTAGCGAGATAGATCTGTGGTTGATCATCCTTTGGTTGCTCTTCTAATTAGGTATGATTATAGATTAAAACTCATCGCCATTTTTCATACCAAACTAAAGAATGGATGATCACCGATCGATGGTTAAATGGAAAAGGCTTTTCGGTGTAATTAACATAATTTCACATACAAACATCCACTTATGGTTTGTTAAACTCTTCGTCCCGACCAACACCGAGCGATTCATCCTTCATTTCAACTATCAAAACTTACCCGACACATGTCGCAAACCCAGATCGTCTTCTTCACTCGCCAACTTTTTCTTTTTCCTTTTCTCTTGTTACTTTCACCAACCGCAGATTTATCCTACATTTCAACATCTTTGCTCTTCTTTTCTTGTTCTTTCTTGTTCCGTTCTCGCACGTTAACCATTTTCTTTGCCGTTTAGTGGGCTTTGATTCCCCACGATTGCTCGCTTCCTTTTCTTTTTATGGACTTAAATTTAATTAAATATTCATGTTAATACAAATATCGTCATTAAACGTTATTTATATTTTTGATCTTTACCTAAGTTTTTTTAACGACAAAAGTAAATTTAATTTATATAAAAGCTTAAAGCTTGTCAAGTTTGATAGATATTAAAACAAGCTTTTTCAAACAATATCTTCATCATTCAAGCATTTACATTTATGATTAGTTATATCTTAATATAACTCTAATCATTATGTATGATAGTAGTTTTTAGAATGTGTTTAGGTTCTTAAAACCAAACACTACTTAAGTACTTGCATATTTCTAAAAATAGAAATACAACATATGACATCATGTAATGCATCATGGAAATCATTGAAAGATTTCATTAGATATTTTGTGTGGATTTGTACTCCTCATATCTTACACAATCTTAGATGGATTTGGTTGACTTTGGTAAGATTTTGGTAATCTTAACATCGGACCCTCAAAGGGTTCCGTGGTCCATGGACAATCCCGTCCATTTTGGCTATAAATAGCAATGCCAAACCAAGTAGTTTTTCATGCCTTTCCATCATACTCTCATACATATCTTCTCTAACCTTTCTAACTCGGTTTCATATCATATTAGTGATCTCTTTTGTAGCAAAGAAGATCAAGTCACATTCAAGCTTCAAACGAGAAGTTGGAAGTCTTGTTTGTTTAGTGTTGTATGATCTAGTGTTGATTCATACTTCATTGTTGTATTAAACCATCATAATCTTGTGAGTGTGAGTGGTTAGTATTTTAGTCCTCAAAATACATTGTGTGTCGGAGGTTGTACCCTTGGAAAGAACTCGACATCTAGCTTAGTGTCGGAAATAGTGTAAGCGAAGTGTAAAGGTTTTCTCCACGGTGAAAGGAGCTTATTGACTAGTGAAGTTAAACTCTCGGTGTGAGACTCGGGAGTGGAGTAGGCAAGGAAAAAGAGTCCTTGTAGATCGAACCACTATAAACAACTTGTTGTGGTTTGATCATTTCTTTCCTTATTTACTCTTTACATATTGCTTGCATATTTCATTAACATATCTAAGATCAATATCAATTGATCTTTTCAATAAGTTTCAAAATAAAGTTTTTAATTGGTAAACTATTCAACCCCTTCTAGTTTTCTACAATTCACTTAAACCGAATTCTCTTTGTCATCCGCCTTTGCTTCATCATTGTCTTTTAATTTCAATTTTCAAGACGTTACAAAATAGTACATCTTCAAAGCGCCAAGACTTTAGACAACTTTTTGCACTAACCTTGAGTTGTAGTATTGTCCATATCGAACCTCATAACCTCTGTGTTTATGAGGTGCAACGCACTTGTCATAAATGTAAGATGCTCTTCCACTTGCTCATCAAGCTTTGATCCAAAATAAGCGGTACGACACTCTGTTTTCATTGAAAGTTAAAATCTTAGGCAACAAAGATAGAAAATGAAATAATGATGAAGAAGTTATAGTTAAACCTGAAAAGAAATCAATTCGAGAAGCAATTGAACACTTGTTAGCTAGATAACGAGCCATTCGACCTTTGTTCTTTACAGTGCACGCCCAATAAACGAAAAATGAAAATTAAGACCATACCTTGGTGTGTTACCTTTAATCTTCAAAGCCCTAAAACTAGAGAAGCACTATCAAACTATAATTCTTACTTGATTGAAACATACATTTACAACCAGCGTATATGAAAATGCGCCACGATACATAGTTTTGGCAAGACGAATACAACTATTAAAACCATACCCACCACAAGTATTGGAAACCCGATAATCATTCATCATCATCTTCTTCACTTTGTCGACTTTTCTTCTTACTTTTAGTAACAAAGCAGAACATCCTCCATTTCAAGGTCTTTGCTCTTCTTTTTCTTTTTGTTTCATTATCCGAATCTCTTCATGTGCTCACATTCTTTCTTCTTTCTTGATTTAGTTTCAACCTCGCCTCTTCGCCATACGCCTTTGCTTCATCGCTTTTACATTCTTTCTTGCTTTTCTTTGATGATGGTTCAAAAGCTTCATCCCTATCGATTTCTATACCTGGAGCTGGGATAACAAACAAAATACGTATGATTCACCCTAAAATTAATTGTTAGATGTTTTGATTTCACCTCCTAAGGGTATTTTAGTAATTTTAGCACTATATAGTTTTAGTTTGTTTTGTAAGGGCAGTTTGGTAATTTAGGTGCATTAGTTATTTAAGTATCTGGAAATTTCCTTATGTATGTCGGTTGTTTTTTGTATGTCGGTTATTCACATAAATAACCAATAGTAGATATGTAATCTCAGAACACACTTTGATAGAATAGAAATATACCGCTTTTGCTCTAAACATTCGATGTCCCGTTTCTATTTATGTTGTTGGTTTCTCGCCGCTAGTGCTCTTTTTTGTTTTGATTATCCCTACCGATCCTAACAAATTGGTATCGAGCCACCGATCGATCAAGCAAGTCGCAATCGCTTTGGGTTTTGTAATCGACATCGACTTTTTGGTTGATTTCAAGATCGATATCTTGATATCATTTGGATATGTTTCGCCGGTGGTTTGTTGATTCGCTCAACTTGGAAACATCGTGTTTGGTTGTTTTGTTATTGTTCAATCGATTTTGCTTGTGCTTGTTTGATAAGTTGAAGGTGTTTGTTGATGGGATTAGGATAGTTAGAACTTGTGTGTTGAATCGATCGGTTGGCGAAGAGATTGTATAATCTCTTTTTTTATCGATTAGTTGATTGGGATTTAGTTGGTTTTGTGGATTGACCGCTTGTTGGGTTTTATACTTTGGTTTGTTTCATAGCGTTAATAGAGCAATTGTTTGTTATTTAGTAGTAATTCCATTTGGATAAATTATGTCTTCAAATATCATCGTCGTTAGTTAGTATTGACAAGTTTAATGGGAAAAGTAACTTTAGTTTATGGCTAATTAAAATTTGAGCCTTATTGAAACAACAATGACGGATGCAAAATATGCCTCACAAGATGAAAAGGCCCATTCCACTATTTTGCTATCTTTATCGGATGAGGTTCTTTGCGAGGTCATGGATGAAGAAACGGCTTCCGGTGTGTGGAAGAAGTTAGAAAAGCTTTATATGACAAAGTCGTTGTTAATAAGTTGTTATTGAAGCAACGCTTGTTTTCGCTCGAATGAGAGAAGGTTCATCATTAAAAGATCATCTTGATGCATTGAACTCGATCTTGATGGACTTGAAAATGTTGAAGTCAAGATTGATGATGAAGATATCGCTTATTCTCCTAGTATCGCTGCCTCCTCGCTTGAGAACTTTGTAAACTCCTTTGTTGTTGGTAAAGAGACCATCACATTAGAAGATGTTCGATCTAGTTTGCATTCCCGAGAGCTTCGTCATCAAGCATCGGGAACTTCGGAATCTCAACCCGTCGGCTTATCAGCTACATGTCATGATTCGAGTCATGATAGGGGTAGACATCGATTTGAAAGGGGTAAAAATAAAGGTGGAGCATCAACAAGTTCTCGAGGTCCCAATCCTAGAGATATTTGTAATTATTGCAAAGAGAAGGCCATTGAAACACAATTGTCCTAAACTTAAGGAAAAGGACAGTAGTGGTCATTGCTAAAGACGTGCTCAAGTTCGATTGTGAGGTGCTTTGAATGTTTGATCGTAATCCTTATTATATAAGTGGGTCATTAGAATTTGAATTTGGTATTTGCATTTGAAGATCGATTTGGTGTTTCAAGACTGGTTATAATCAAGTTGTTTGAATTTTGCTCGCTCGTTTGGAATTTGTCAATTTGTTAATTTGATCTTCGTTTGTCGGGCTTTTGAAGTTTATTGCCCGAATTTGATTGTCACCGTGAAGATCATTTGAGCCGATTTGTTTGTTCGATTAGCCGTTTGAATTTGTCGGCAACATTTGATTGTTCGCTTTTTGAAGTTATCGGCATTTGCTTTGGATCGATTTTGGTTTCGGATTGCTTTTGGGAATCGATCATTTGATTTGAAATTGGCTAGTATCTCTAGCATTTGGAAGTTTGAATCATGATTTGAAGCAGGTGGAGGAGTTGAAATCAATGTGAAGATTGTTAGATGTTTTGATTTCACCTCCTAAGGGTAGTTTAGTAATTTCAGCATTATATAGTTTTAGTTTGTTTTGTAAGGGCAGTTTGGTAATTTAGGTGCATTAGTTATTTAAGTATCTGGATATTTCCTTATGTATGTCGGTTGTTTTTTGTATGTCGGATATTCACATATATAACCAATAGTAGATATGTAATCTCTGTAACACACTTTTGATAGAATAGAAATATACCAGCTTTTGCTCCAAACATTCTGATGTCCTGTTCTCTATTTATGTTGCTGGTTTTCTGCTGCTGCTAGTGCTCTTTTTTTGTTTTTGATTATCCCTACCTGATCCTAACATTAATGACATAATCTTTTGGAACAATATTACTATTTAATTTGCATAATCCATCCCCAAATGACCAGCTTTTAAAGAACTTATAAAACAGTGCATCTTCAATACATTAGAAACTATATACAGCTTTTTACACTAACCTTGATTTGCAGCTTTCTCAATAGCAGACCTCATAACATCAATGCTTTTACGAGGTGCAATACCCTTTTCATATAATTCCAGACGCTCCTCTGTTTGCTTATGAAGATTATCTCCACGAAATGTGGTACCACTCTCTGATTTTATAAAAAGTTGAGCTCTTAGGCTACATAGATAGAGAAATGAAAAACTTTTGTAACAGGTTAAAGACAAACCTGAAAAGAAATCAGCTCTAGAAGCTGTTGAACACTTCTTAGCTAAATAACGAGCCATTCGACCTTTGTTCCTTGCAGATGCACGACCAATAAATGATGAATTAGATATTACACCATACTTTGAATGTTCCTTTGGTCTTCCAAGCCCTGAAACCAGACCACCAAACAGATTTTAGCTCCCATTTATATTAGTAAATAGTTACTTACCACCCTGAGGAAGAACATGTTTTCAACCAGCATCAGATAAAGTATAGGACCTGAGAAGGTCCCCTCGCACCAAGAATTTGCAGTGTATAATAAGGGCAGTTGGCCAAATTCGTGAGACCGCCAGCATGAGATATCAAACGGGCTCCGACAACTTCACCAATTAGCGCAGTCAAGTTTGGTGCTATGTCACTCATTTTAGAAACAAGATAATCATAAACTTTCTTCCTGTACTCGACAAGATTCATCACATGCTGCGCAAACATCTTGACATTAATCAAGTCAACTGGTGACAAGTCCTGGCCTGGAACAGAAAATATAAAGACATCATGAGTAACACAAAATGATAGAATTTCATAGAAACATGGCGGTAGCCACTATAACCATACCCATAGATGCTCTGGCAGCTTCTGTTATTTCCTTTGCTTTATCTTCATCACCAAGTATCTCAATAAGACCGTCAAACTTATCTTCAGACAATTGTGACTTATCAATATATTTTGCAAGTTCAGCATAAAGATAGTTGTCACTGATTATCTTTGCTAGCTCGGAAAATGCCATGAGTACCAATCCTGCATCAAACATGAACCCTCATTATAGAAGTATTATGACAAAAAAAAAGTAAAGTAACGCCCAATGCCGCCTTCCACGGGTTATGGGTACCCAATACCGCTTCCGTGTATGGGAGAGGTTAAGATGTAGACAGCCTTACCCTACCTAAGGTAGAGGCTGCTCAGTTCTACCAAAGGTAGAAAGGACCTCCCGCCTTTGTAGGAGTGAGGATCAAACCCCGACCTCGGTTGAGAGGCAAGGGTTTTCCAACTAATCCAACCCTACTTGTTAGAAGTATTATGACAGATTAAACATAAAACAACACTCAGGAACACAAGTGACCGAACCTCAATCTTATGGAAAATGAGTTTACATTCTTATCAAGAGTATCTAGAAGAGAGATCGCTTGAATGACCATATTGTCAACACGATTAACATCGGGTTAAAACTTCCCTGCTACAACTATGAGCCAAATCAAGTTGTGCCTTCACCAAGTCACCAGGCTATAAAAGTTTTAGAAACAAGTTTAACGATTAATGTTTATGCAATCGACTACGAACCCTGGAATACAGAATGGAACAAGAAAAATATACAAGAAGAGCACCTTAAGATCCTGAATGAAACGATCAAAATGCAAACGGATGCCTCGATTAATTTCAAAACCAACTCATTGCACCGCCAAGGTATCTTAGCTTTTATACATATACCCGCCGATATCAGGTTGAGATACACCTAAATCAAAGCTAGGGTTTTTACCTTCCTTGACCTTGGGAAGGCAACGCTCCAAGAAGTTTTTAGCTGATCAGTCATGCGGCCTAATTAAAAATAATAGTAATAAATAAATAATAATAATAATAATAATAAATCAATGTATAAAACAGCACAACAATGTGTTCCAGCAAACACTTATAAGAGCACCCAAAATCAAAACACTTAATTGTTAAGCTCATTATTCTACTTACTAGCATGCCTGTAATTAAGAAACAAATTTCTCCATTCACTTGTATTTTCATAACTATAGGGGGCGTTTGGGATTGCTAATAATCTTAAAAAGCTTTTATCAACGAAAGGGTAAGCTAGTAATTTTGAATCCACCAAATATAACATAAAAACTTTAAGGGGGTGTCTGGGATTTTCTTGTCTGCTTATTTCCAAGCAGATACATAATTTTAGGTGTTTAGATAAAACTTCTTATTTGATTATTCTTAAGCCTAAATATGCAATTCTCAAACTGCCGACTGAAAACAAATATTTTCACCTTAAAATAAACATATAAGAATATTCACTTTTCTTAATCCAAACAATCAAAACTAATTTTAAAGCTCAATACACCCATAGGCCATAACCTGTTTTAATACGCAATCGCAAACACCACCTAAAGCCTAAAGGCCTAAGCACAAAAAACGAATGTGCTTTATTCTATTGTAATGAGTGTTAAATGAAATGAAGATTCAGAGCATCTACGTAATATTTCATGAAACGTTTATAAGCATAAAAACACATTATCAAAAAGGCAAAAATTAGCAAAAATTTAAGCAAACACTGAAAGAAAATCGTTCATGAAACCCTGGAGGGTGTTTAGGATTTCAACAGAAAAGTAGACCTGTAATCTTAAATCAACCAAATATAACCACTTTTAAGAGGGTGTTTGGGACAGATTTTTTAGTGCTTATATCCTTATATTTAAACAATTAAGTACTTAAGAGTACTTGAGAAAACTTCATATTTTCCAGGTTTACACTGAAATATTAAGACTTTTGATATGCAGGTTAATACCAGCTTATGTTTTAGTAAAAACACTTTAACACAAGAAACCTAAAACACCCACTAAATAGAATATTCTACACCACTTAATTAAAACAATTAACAACTTATGTCACCTTAAAGTTAGCTGATAGGCACTTTAAAACCAAGCAATCACAAACGACCCTCTAAATAGGCAATCTCAAACTGTTGCTCATAAAAATATTTTTAGAACTTACAATAAACCGATAAGCATAATCAAATAATCACTTTTATCCATCTAACATCAAAATTACAAACACCCCAAACAGCTTTATCCATAAAAAAACAAATGCGCTTCATAGTATTAATTGCAACAAGTTTCAATTAATACAGATATAATCAGATATAGAGCACCAACAAGTTTCTCGGTTCATCAGTCATTTGTCCTACACAAATAAGCAAATACATAAATTTACGGATGGAACATCAAAATAAAATGTTCGAGCAACACTTGAACAGGTATTACCGAAGAATAATTAGCATGGATTAACTCAAAATCCCACATCCATTCACTTCAACTTCTAACTACAGCAGGCGTTTCGGATAGTTAATCTATGATTAAGATTGTAGTTTTGAGTCCACCAATTTCAAAGACTGTTTGTGACTGGTTATCTAAGTGCGTGCTTATTTGCTTATCTGTAAGCAGATAACAAGTTTTAATAAAGGCGCATATTTGCTTATTTTTAGCATATAAGCACTTAAAAAAAAAAAAAACACCATCCCAGACAACCCCTAGATAAGCAGTTTCAAACTGGTAATAAAACAAATAAACTCTTTCCCCATGTATAATAAGCAATTAACATTAAAAAAGCAAAATCAGTTTTATTCACTTAAAAAAAGTTATCCCATTTTTTAAAAACAAAATACACCCATAAACCCCAAACACCCCTTTAAGCACCTACTAAAGAAATAAAAACAAATGCACATCATTTCATTGTAAGGCTGGATACAATGGCTCGGTTGCCTTGCTCGGTTGAGCTAGGTCAACCGAGGTCGACACCATTGTGGGAAGGTGGTCATGACCGGTCGAGCATCAAGAAACACACAACCTAGTTTGGCTTGGCAACCGAATGTGAAACACACAAAACACAAACAAAACACATTTTTCTCACTATTATCTCTTTTTATTTTTTATTTTTACTTCGTTTTGGGAAAAAAAAAAAGGAAAAGAAAAGAATGTGTGTGGAGTCTTTGAGATCTGGAGGTAGAAGAAGACACTGCTAGTCATTTTTATTTTATTTTTATAAATAACTAATTTATAGTTTAAACCCTTAAAGTTTGATTTTATTGTTAATTTTACCCTATAGATTATTAGTAGTAATTTTGAACTAAAAAAGTTAAAAAAATAATGCCATCATCACAAGAATTAGGCCTTCAACAACTTACAACTTAGAATCTTAGATTATTCATTGCAGCTTTTAATAAGTATTGTATCGCTCACGCTTTATTAGTTTAAGTTTTAATTATTGTTGTAATGTTGATTATTTTATTAATGAATTATAATTTTGTTTTAAAAATATTTGAATTAAAAAAATAATAAAAAATAAAATAAAATCTCGGTCACCATCGCAAGAATTAGGTCGTCGTCGTCGTCGTTTCGGAGAGAGAAAGGCGATGCAAGGCGATTTAACCAGGGCCACGCTGTGTTTATTTCTAACAAGTATCATCAACACAAAATATCAGACCATCTATGTTACAATACCATCATTCAAATTCTATGCAACAAACAAACACACCCCAGGTAACCTTTTCACATCATCATTAAAAACATTCGTAAGCAGAAAAGCATAACAAAAACAGCCCTCAAACAAACAAATAAAACAAAATGTAAACATTTCATCATAAAAGTATAAAATTTTAAATATATACCATAAAAAGTAACAGCATTCTGTTGTTCTACAGCATCCTGAGTCGATTCAAAAGGATGAAAAGCAACAAACTTTACAACTTTTTCAAACGATCGAAATCATTTACGGAATCTTGAACAGCCTCTACGTTCTGTCCTATACCCTCAACTAGAAACAAAGAATACCCAGCGCGTTTTCGTGAAGAATATACAACGCCATTTGGTTTTGTTTTTCTGTTTCACTGTCTTTCATGGCAGAGAGTCGTTTGGGTTTTATGAAAAGAATGATGTAATGAAGATCCGATGATCTTTGTCTACATCATTGGATCCTTAAGAAGATTCAAACGAAAGAATTAGTGGAACCACTAAAATGTGGAATGAACACTGCAAGGCTAATCTTTCGCATGAATTTTGTTTATTTATAGTTTTGATTAAACGGTTTAGCTGCTTTTGAATTCTCAACACCCTCAGCTCCAACTTTTTACTCTTTTTAAGAATGCTCAATGCTATAAACTTTACAAAGGACAAAATTTTATTTCTAAAACTTGTAAAACTTGAAATTTAGTACCCTAGCTTTTAAAGATGCATAAATGATACATGAACCCTATGTCCACTTAACACTTCTACGTTAAAAATATAACGAATGTTATTCTCAAAATTAAAATATTCATAGTGTAATTAGGTACAAAATAACATATGAAAAAGCGTAACATATTTTACCCTCATAAGTCTTGAGCTTAAGCTTGTTTTGAGCCTTATTCTTTTAGCTAGATTTTGACTCGTTAAATATTTTACAAGCTCGGATCGGTTCGTTTTATGAGAGACACAAACGACATATAACTCAACTCGAGCTTAGTTTGTCAAGTACATTAGATCGCCAATGGACCATTAGTCCAATGGTTGGAAGACTGTGTTTGAGTCAATTGACCTGGGTTTAAGTCACATCCTGGAATTTGCTTCATATAGGTACCACCTCCGCAAAACTTATGAGCACAATGGAGACTTTGTGGAATAAGAGCTCAAAGGTCCGAGTCTTGGCTCGTGCTCACTCCAGTTGGTGCCCCATTAGCCACGAGAGTTGCGGAGCTATTCTGTGGGATGAGCAATGGCTGGTGCTAAAAAGCACCCGGGGTCAGGGTGTTCTAAAATGAGTCGATAAGTCATGTTTGTGCCCAACTTTTGTTACTAATCCTCCAAAATATACGGAAATGATGGATGTACGTCTTTCGCTAGTTTTTAATCTATAGATCAAAATTCCATAAAATTTTGGTATTCTATGAAAGAATCATCAATTTAGCAACAAGTTTATAAAGATATTTCCTGATCATTGTGAGTTTTGCGTTTTCTTAAAATTAATATATTTTACGAGATTTGTGAAGCTGCTTTATACCTTCATTAATTAGCCACGTGATTATTTCAATATATATATCATTGGGTTTAATCTAAATCTCAGCTTGATGCAATTTGATATTATCCTCGTGTATCTTGATGTCAAGATCAAGAGTAAAAACCATTGCCATTTCTTGGTTTTCGGATATATTTGTTGGTTTTATGGACAATAAATTAATAGACGTGTGTTAGGATCGAACTCGAGACTATGGGATTGCACACTTTACGTATGAGAATTTAAAGTTAATAATTAAATATAAATGTTATATTTATTTATTTATTAAACAAAATAACTAACTAACGTTAAGTAATTAATGTAATGGACTAACAGGCGTTAAAGGTATTTGAAAATGACTAGATTGCAAAGTTTGAAGATTCGGAACCCTTGTGGAGGTTATGAACCGATCGGCCTAAGGGATAAGGAAACAAGCCAAACTTGTTCACCAAGTTAGTTGGTATATATACAAGGTTTAGGGTCTTGATTTTGCATCTCTTGTGCACATTGCTTAAACCCTAAAATTGTTTTGTGTGTTTTGTTCTTAAACCGATCGTACATCCCTTTAGGGTGTCGATCTTCAAACCTTTCCACACCAAGTTATTTGTTTGATAAAACTAGCATTACTTTAATTCGGTTTAAGACGTGTGTACAAGAACATAGTAATAACATACTTTTGTTATTATCTTGGATTGAATTACAAAAGGTAAGGATAATTTTATAATCCTATAAACCCTAATTAGGGTTCATCCTAATTGCTAGTTTGTGGATTTGATTCTTGTTCGGCTAGAATCAAGAAAGGCACATATACTTTATTCTTTAGTTAATTAATTATTCATTATATGTTCCTATAGGCTCCGCACTTACTTTGATGTTTATTGTTTATATTTATGATTAGTCATGTTATATAATTCCAACAGTGGCATCACGAGTCATTGGTTTTAATGAGTAATTAATTACTAAACACGTAAAAAACGGATATTGTATTGTGTTTGATATGATTTATTCTAGGGTTTTGGTTATGATTATATAAACCCTAATTTTAGGGTTAAGGATTTTGCCCTAATTTGGTTTTAAAAATCTATTATGGATCGAAAAAAATTTTTTGGGTGGAAACCCTAAAATTTTTTAGTCGATTTCCTAAATTTTTTTTAGGGTTTATATTAATTGTTATGTTATCAATATCGAAACCTAGATTTAATATATTTGTTACGTGATAAATTCATGAATAAAGTGTTATGTGACATGGAATTGTATGCGATCTTGTGACTTAATTGAATAATTGTTATGTTATATCCATGATGATACATGCATGTTTGTCATGGATAGTTGCTTGTATTATTATTTAATTGTTAAGATTGGATTAATTGTTAAGTTTTATACACATGTATATTTATGATAAATCTTGAATTGGGATGACTCAATTATATACATTAATGAATCAATTATGTGCAATTTGGTATATCATTAATTATGGGTTTACGTAATCGATTCGTCGATGTATGTGGCTCATTTTCAATTGAGAGTGAAAGCCCTAATTAATATATACGTTAATTTAACCTAGACATTGATTATTAATAGGGTTTTATTGAATAAGTTGCATGTGGCTACTTGTTTACACGTATAAATTGTTTATTATGTGCGCATTGTTTTAGTTGTTTATATTTTTATTGGTATTACTTGTTTGTTTATTATGTGCTACGCTTTTAAGCAAAGGGTAATTTTGAATAGAAAAATAATACGACTAAACAATGGTGAAATTTGATTTGTTTTGGAAGAGTTAAGTTTTCAATAGTTTAATTGATTGGTGACTTTGGTACAATGACCGAACGGCTCACCCATTAGAATGAACTATAAAGGGGTTATTTAAGAAGTGCATACAACACAATGAATGGATGTCTAAGGTTATGCTTTTGCGCTTACCGTCCTCGCCCTCTGTAAGTTCGAATGGAGCTACTTAGTAAGCCATAAAAGTACAAGCTCATCTTAAGGGCGAATTAGTTTTAATTCCATGCGCCACTTCGGTGGTAATTATCCGAAACACTAAGTGTTTACACTTATGCAAAAGTACGGTATAATGGATTATGATTAACACTAAATTCCTTGATTGGTGAACCCAATACCTCAATCAAAACTTTGATAATTTGATCTTTATGAATTGGTAATAAAACGTTTTTTATTAAAATTATGCTACAAGATGAATGCATGACATCTTTGTACATATTTGATTTGACCACATAAAATCAAAACTAGTACCCTTTTAAATTAAGAATATGCCATCTAATTAAAAGGAACACTTGAAGTTGCAATTTATGTCATGAGAGTACTTGGCTAGATTGTGATGGAGAGGTAAATCTCTATGTAAAGTGAGATCTTGCATGGACATATTTGCAGTTCTTTAAGTTAGACACTTAAGTTGAGTAGGAAGTGAGATCTTGGACTCAATGGCATAAGATGGGATAAAACATGTTTATATTTGCAATAGCGTTGGAAAATATAAATCCCATAATGATCTAGGAGTTGGAAATTGTTTCACAATTATTGTTCGGATGATTACCTTATTATATGCGTTTGTTGCTAGCAGATCAACTGATGTAATGAACCTATGATAATTTGGATCCTAGTTTTCGAGAAAATACTATGGTTATATGAATATTACCTTGGGTATTTTATTTTCTTGAAAAGTTTAATTATCGAAAATACTAAAATTGAATTTTGAAAATTCTTTAAATGTATTAATGCAACATTAAACCGTAAACGAAGGTTATTCCTATATTCGTAAATTGATCTACACCTGTAAAGGTTTTTGGTAGAGTCAACTTTACTAAAAGAATAAACCTAGTCCTCTTTTCTAAGAAAGAGTGAGATTCAATCCTATTCCTTGTCATGAATGAAGAAAGGTATGATAGGACAATTAGAATTGTCTAAATTCTAAATACATAACTCAGAAGCAAATTTTAATAGTTAAGAAAATTGCATATTTCGAGTTATTAAAATTAGAAGCTAGACTAATTATCGTATAATTGGTAAAAGACAAACTAGCATATTTTATCTAGTTGTTGTGCTTTGACCATTTATAAGTACTACTTACAATTGTTGGAATAGTAGAACTATTAAGAAAGAAATTGCATGCCCAAGTTTTCAAGTTAATAGCATTGATGGATAAATTCATCATCTACATAGTAGAATACATTCTTTAAGTACATTTGTAATTGTTATGTATGGACTTTCTCAAAGGTGTAGGAAGTAAATAATACACTATTTTCTTTTCACGGTTAATGAAACACTTACAATGTTGTCAAATCCATTGGAGTGTTGTGTTCTTATTATTGAATAAGGAATTAATGTAATGATCTCTTATTCAGTGGGAGTTACAAGCTTTGTCATCTTGGTAGTAACTCGATTATCTCTAGAATGTCTTATGATAATTACTTTCCACTTGTAGACACTTATGTTTTCAAGGATAGTCATGTACGTTTCCTTATTAGACAATGAAGTGGTTCTACATCTACTAGTTATGCTAATATCAATGACACAATCATATTAGTCACATAAACAAACATAAACAAACATATGTCGTGTTGTTTATCTGCTACATGATGTTGTTCCATGCACAAGTGGGAGAAATCTATATTGTGTGCAAGGTACAACATATAAGTAAATGATTTAACGGATTCTCTTAATCGCAAGGTAAGAGACTAACGTTCTAATATAACTTGTACATATCTAATTCAAGAAACACTTGGTGTTACAATTTACGTCATGTGAGAACTTGGCGAGATTGCAACAACAAAGTAAATCTCTATGTAAAGTGAGATCTTGCATGGACATATTTACGCTTCTAAATTAGACAAGTATTTAGACCATGTGTCAAAATGATATATAAGACTACTTCAAATTAGATTTTTATGTATTATTAGAATGACATAAATGAAGTAATCTAATACTACTTCAAATTTGTTTATTTATGTATTTTGGAATGACATAAATGAAAAATAATGTAGTCCTGCATTGTTGTGAAGTAAAATAGATTAACTTGAAATTACTATTGAAACCAAGAGTTGTGTTCATAATTACTTTAGTTAAATATGTTTATGATTCATTGTAAAGACATAAACATAAAGTCTTTTAAGACTTATAATAAAGTAAGACGTTAACTTGTTATGTTTTTTAATTAAGACATATACAAGAAGTCATTGAGTTGATCAATGATTTATAACATATAATGGGATTATAACAGTTTATGTTCTTGTTGAAACATGGATATGAAGTGACTTGGTTAAAAGGTACTTGTGTTATAAAGCATGTAATTGGCTTGGAAAGTCTGTTATACCATTAAGTTGACTTAGTTGGTAAATAGGTAAGTCAAAAGGAATATATTTATCTTAAATATTGTTAGATTGTCTTACAATATTAATTCTAATGAATACCACAAGTTGATGGTATTTTCAGTTAGGAGAATCAGACTCTATTTGATTTGTTTGATTCAAGATAATCATAACTTCTTTCTTAAAAAGTAACAAGATTAGAAAATTGAGTATGGATTGAATATACTCAATATGACTCCAATCTAGAAGATTGTTAAAACACCATTTCATTATGGAATGTGATGAATCACATTAAGTTTTAAAATTGAATATTCTGAATTTGTTAAACTATTAATGAATAGGTTATGAACAAAGTAAAATCAGGAATTATCAATGTGTATTTGTAATGTCCCAAAAGAGAACAATGTAGTTTTGCTCTAATTGCTAAGTATATATAGATAGTCTATATATTACAAAAGGCAAGTGGGAGTTTTTTCTATCTTGAAAGATAAAATAACAAGATACATAATCTTCTAAAACACACTAGTAAATATCATGATGAGGTTAGACATGTAAATGATAGACCTCATGATGATGGAATTTTCATTCATAGATCTGCAAGGATATCTCAGATATTTGACTTATATGCTGAGAAATATGAGTTACAAGATTATTGTAAACCTGATAATCATTATGATGGATTACCAAATATTGAATTGGGTAAATTACTCATACTATGAATGTTAAAGATGCTGTCCATAAAGATAATCAATTTTGGAAATTTGGTTTATCTTAATAGTTAGACTAGAGAATGGAAATGAGTTTCTTCAAAAGAGATGAAAAACCCTAGTGGTTTGAATTTCTATGTAGAAATCATATGGACAATATTCTACACATATTTAATGCATGTCTTATGACAAGATTATTAATCATACTTAAGCAATTAATTGTGATTGAATATTCTTTTCTAGACACATTAAATATATAAAGATGATAATTGTCATACTTGTTTTCATTAATACGAAATATGACAATGGAATATCAAACTCTTTCTTGAGAAATTACTTGAGCGAGGACGGTAAGTAATTGAAAGGTTTTTTTAATTCATATAATCTTTGGAAGTGTACGAAGTGCAATAATTCATGAATGGATAAATGCATGCATCTATGAAATTATTCTTATGTTAAATTATTAAATCCATTTTCGATTTATAATTAAAATAAGATAAATTTTAAGTATTCCTGAAAGCTAGTGGGAGTATTATGTTAAGGTTTTAAATCTTATATGTTGTATAACATATGAGAAGTAACATTCCTTGAAAGCTAAATGTTAAATCTTAGATTGAATGAAACTTCACTTGTAAGATTTAAGAATTAAAACATACAACCTTGAAATATATGTTTATTGTTAATAAACATGTGCAAGAAAAATAAATGATTCTAATAAAACATGATATATCATTTGGGAAATGGATAAATATCTTTTGACAAGATAGAACGTGAATGAATTCTAAGTTTGACTCGTAGATTCATCATGTACATCATGTTGTGTATTCAAATTGTTGTATCATTCTTGAATGATAGATGATTTGACAACATTGATATCTAATTAAAAGTTATTAGATAACTTGTGTAATGAATATTCTAATAGAATTACATCCTTAAAACACGGAATTTCTCCTAGATTCTATGGATGAACAATATGTCAATTGTTGTGCAAATTGTCATCGCTTTAAACTTGAAAGTTAGGAAAGCATCAAACGTTACATAATAAGATATTAAAGTTTACGGAATTTTAATGAGAACATTGTTGTTTGTATACAATGATGCTGGTTTAATTGAGATGACACTCAATACTAGTCATGGTAGGATTTCATCCTTGTTAATGGCCATGTGAACTAGTGGTGCTTATCTAAGAGCACAGTTGCATTATACATGAAAAGAATAAGAATACTTTAAACTTTGAAATGTTTGAAAGTTTAAATTGTCATAAATTGGTGAAAGAGGATGTCACACACTTTATGAATTATTATGAATTGGTGAATGCACATACAAGGACTTCATTAATTGAATTCTTGAAATAAGTATTCTCAAAATTATGATAGATCAAGTTGGTTGATTTATGCTTGTCAACAAGTATGATTGTCATTACTTGAGGCATAATTCATCAACTGGAATTTTCATGCATTGATCTATTTGGTATTTGGATAAGGGATGTTAAACAATTATTATAATAAATCAAATACTTGGTATGATTGATTTTATAATATATTGTATCCTATATTTACATGTTTAATCCGTGAATAAATTTATTTATTCTAAATCGTCCATTGTCGATTAATGATATGGGAGTATCATTAAACTAAGACAAATCTGAGAGATGTGGTAGAATATACTTGAAAGTATATTGATGAGAATGCATACCATTTTCAGATGATATTCAATGAATTGAATATAGGACTTATCCCAACTATATGATTACTTTATGGATATTGTTGTTAAGTAAATTATGAATAGTTATCCTCGGACTTGAGATACCGGATAAGTGTCATGAATGTAGTGCACTTATGTGGAACAACTTAACGCTATATCGTGAATCGGTAGTCATAAGGGTTGTTTCTCAAGTGTTGCAAAGTTCGTGGGTTATTCTCGTAGTCAAGATAGAATTTGTTCCTTCAAATTTATTTTGAGTTTAATCTTCTTGGGCCCTCGTAGGGTTGACAAGATGTTTGCATGGCCATCCCAAAGTTCTCCCCGAATATGTTCGTAAGATTTGGTAATCTTGCTCAATCACTAATAACGAGAAAGCAGAATAGTTGAATAAAGAATGACTTAATTTCATATCTTTATTTAACATGGTATTAGAAACAAAAGGATAATAATAATGAGAAATCATTAAAAGTTTTTCCAGAGCCTTGCTCGAGTTGTACTAGAGGCATCGAAGTGTTGCTAGACGCCAACTAAATGTGATCACTCTATTAAGATATGTCCAGTGGGAGTGTTGGTTTTATGGACAATAAATTAATAGACGTGTGTTAGGATCGAACTCGAGACTATGGGATTGCACACTTTACGTATGAGAATTTAAAGTTAATAATTAAATATAAATGTTATATTTATTTATTTATTAAACAAAATAACTAACGAACGTTAAGTAATTAATGTAATGGACTAACGGGCATTAAAGGTATTTGGAAAAGGACTAGATTGAAAAGTTTGAAGATTCCGAACCCCTGTGGAGGTTATGAACCGATCGGCCTAAGGGGATAAGGAAACAAGCCAAACTTGTTCACCAAGTTAGTTGGGTATATACAAGGCTTAGGGTCTTGATTTTGCATCTCTTGTGCACATTGCTTAAACCCTAAAATTGTTTTGTGTGTGTTTTGTTCTTAAACCGATCGTACATCCCTTTAGGGTGTCGATCTTCAAACCTTTCCACACCAAGTTATTTGTTTGATAAAAACTAGCATTACTTTAATTCGGTTTAGTACGTGTGTACAAGAACATAGTAATAACATACTTTTGTTATTATCTTGGATTGAATTACAAAAGGTAAGGATAATTTTATAATCCTATAAACCCTAATTAGGGTTCATCCTAATTGCTAGTTTGTGGATTTGATTCTTGTTCGCTAGAATCAAGAAATGTACGATACTTTATTCTTTAGTTAATTAATTATTCATTATATGTTCCTATACGCCCGCACTAACTTTGATGTTTATTGTTTATATTTATGATTAGTCATGTTATATAATTCCAACAATATTATGACGTGTCACCACATAATCACCATTTATCCGCTATTAATAGTCACAATGTAATTCTTTACAAATTGATTTTTCGATCAGAGACTTGTTACTCATCATGTTAGTGTGTGACATAAGTAAGAAAACAAGTGGATGACCACCGATCATATGGTTACCATAAAGAAGGCCCTATAATGCAAGTATACATCTATATCTCAAGCATGCAAAGCAAAGCTGTAGATATTTGCAAAAATATAAACAAATGCTAACTTGATATCAATCGACTATAAATATAAGAGGGTTTGATTCTTTTATTTCATTCCACGAGATGGAGGAAGAGATGGGAAGGCGGTGATCCGCATACGTAAGTTGGAAGATTCTCCGAGTTGATCCACAGATACAATCATTGTTGCCGTTAAAAATCCGCACACAAGTGCATCTTGTCCAAGTCATGGCTACATGCTTGGTCTACCATCCCTAGCCTCGTGTTTCCTACTAGATCCGCAGTATGATGACTTAGAACAACATAGAAAGCATTTGATGATGGTTGAACACACACTCCTAAGGTACTTTCAAGACAACATACCATTCAAAAGATTTATCTTGAGACCTACATCCGGAACCATGGGTTGGGTTCGATCTCTTCTTGAAAAATGGCATTCGTCTCCTATTAAACGAAAGTTGTTTGAAGGAACTTGAACTCAATTCAGTTAAATATTGCTTCATTTACATTTCCGGATGAGTTATTCTATGTTAAAACCTAACTAAGATGGTGATAAGTCGTAATAGTAGTACAAGGGAAAAAACTGCTCGATAATTAGCAATGATGTGATAAAGTGTGTATCCCTACTAGTACTGGAGTTGGAAGATGTGAGCATAAGTGACGAGGTACTCCAAAGAATATTGTCTACATGCAGCTTGCTTGAGAAGATAACCCTTATATCTTGTAGGGGCTTGAAGACCTACAAGATTAGAAATCTTCGTTTTCTTAGTGAATTAACAATCAATTCACAAGAAAAAACCATATTTTAGAAATCTATGACGTCCCAAAGATTCATTCGTTCAGTTACAATACTTAGTTTAAAAGGTGTTGTCTTCCATTCAATACTTGTTCATTGGAGAATTTGACTGAATTAACATTAGATGGGGTGATCATGATGGGTGATGCGTTTACAGACTTTATCAAGTCAAAGTTTCATTGTCTCAAGAGTTAATTTGAATCTTGAAATGAGCCGACGGGGCCCCAAAAGCTTGGATATCACATGTCTTACGCTGAAGAGATTGTTCCTGCACTTGGATTGGTGTATTCACCGACACAACTATATCAAAGTACAAATTTATTCTCCAAAGTTACATTTTTTCGAGTACAATGGCTTGCCAATGCCTAGTCTCAAGTTTTCAGCCATTGTTCCCAAGCAAATAAAGCTTGTACATAGAGAGTTCTCATATGGATATGATATTCTTTTTTCCCTAAGATCTGGGAAGCCCTCAAGTTAACAAGCGAGTTCCACATCAAAATAGTCATTGAGAGATTTGATTTTGTAGACATAGACGTGGATGATATTAGAAGAGGGGTCATCTTTCTAGCTACAAACGTGGAACATCTATCAGTTGAAACATATTTTGATAAAGGTTTGTGGGACGACTCGCCTTTTTTTTATGCATTCTTTACGATTTGCCATCCAAAGCACGTAGTTTCATATCAAGACTCAAGCTTCAATCAAAACAACAGCTTTTGCAAGGTGATGCTAAAGGAGGTGATAGAAAAGAAAACCAGAAAGGGGTTTTGGCCTGAATATTTGAAAGAAGTCGAAATAAAAAAATGACCTTAATGGTGGAAGATTGGAAACCTTAACAGATTCTTGGAGAAATTTCCTTGACTGATCGTCTCTTTCTATGAGGTTGAGTCCAGATCGAATCGGTTTTATTCATAGAAACCGCGATACGTATTAGAATGGCCAAGTCCTTTGTTCGCAGTCTTGACCATCTATGTTCAAGGTATGAGTTTGTATTCACCATGTTGTGTAGGACAAATGTGTAAGTGTTCGAGAAAGTGTGCATGTGCGTAAATGGTATGCAAGTGATAGACATGCATGTAAATATTGGAGGAAAGTAACGATATTAACTATAATATTGATGATGTATAACGTCATTACATGAACCTATTTATACTATATGAACATGCATGATAGAAAGGGTTGTGATAGTTCAAAATTACCAACAGACACCCCTTTATCAATAAGCATCATGTAATCGTATTTAACTAACTTAATCTGTCATTTTTGACTTATCTAACCATTGTCTAAGGTCTGTTGGCCTATGGCCAAGACCAAACGAATCTTGCAGCCCCATGTTTGATACATACATGGCTGCAAACAAATAAATACTATTTAATAATAATTACAATAATATGTAACTAAGGTTTGAGAACAGAAACTAAGGTTGATTGATCTTAAACTTCCAACAATCTCCCCCATAAGATCAATGACCTCTAAACTGTCTTCCTTTCTTCTTGCCTTCATGATGTGATCAACTAATGATGATGAAATCATCACTAGAGCTACCGCATGTGTCCCTTTCTTCTTTCTTTCCGTCCATACTTTTGCTTCCCTTATCCGAATGGTCTTGTCTCGCATTTTTAGTTGTTTCCATTTTCTTTTCTTCTAAGTCTTCCAATTTGATTCCAAAGTGCACAATCTTTCTTTTCTCTTGACCTCTTCTCCATTTGGTGCTATCACTTGATCCATTTGATCACCATAGTGACTTTCAAGGCATGTAATCTTTTGCCTTTAACCACGATGATTTGGTCTTCTTTGGAACATTTCCTAGTTCCTTTTGTGGCACCCTTGTTGTGCTATAATAGCACTTAAATACATCCAAGTATTTATTGTAACACTTTCTAAAATCATCACCATAATCATGTGATAGACCAAATATTTCTGCAACATAACCAAAATCCTTTGCAAAGTAGATACTTAGGTATCCTCCTAAGCTTTCTATCAATTTATAGAGATCCATTAGATGAATCTCAATGCCATTAATCATTGGGGATATGGGAACAAGCATCTCCCTTTTTAAATATTCATTATAGAGCCATTTGAAAGCCTCATTAAACTTGTCCCTAAATGTATCTCATTCTTGACGGATTACTTGATCATTTTTTAAAAGGTCAAGAAATGCAACATACTCATTAAATGTACTAACCTTAGTTGGATAGAAAACACCTTTAACATAGACATAGTCCCCATTCCTTGGTGTGTTTTCAACTGATGTTGGTTTGGTTGGACATGCATAGACATGGTGCCCAATTTCTCCACATCTGTGACACTTTGGTGTCAATACATCCTACTTTTCTGTCTTTCCTTCCTCACAGTGAGTACTTTCTTCAAGTAACTTGAAATAACCCTCCATGTACTTGTTTTGTCTCATGTTCATCTTGTTTTCATCAAAACTGCAGTCTGTTTGGTTCTTGAACATATGCACAGGTCTGCACTTGTTGCCTTTGAATATCAGATCCAATCCTTGGGCTTCAAGTTGGTTTGCTGATAGAATATTCAAGGTTACATCCGGCGATATAATACACCGGTGTGTAAATGATCTCTTTCCCAAATCGATATTGATTTCTCCTACTCCATGTATGAACAACATTTTGTGCATATCTTGCAACTTCTCCACACCGAATTTCTCTTTAGTTTTCCAAACAGTTTGCTTTGAGCAAACATGCCTTTCAAGGTGTTTGCTTATGTACCAGATTTTGTCCTATGTTCCTTCATCAGTGCCATCAACCATGAAATCAATTGGTAGATGTCCACTTTCAGGGTACAGAATCTGAGTATGCACTATCTCAAAGATCTTTTCTGAATTTGCAGTCTCAGAAGTCTTCCCTTTGTTTGGACAATTGCTGGCAATATGTCCCCTTATTCTGCATTCATAGCAATTGTATCTCCTGTGCTTGTTAGAGTCATTATGGGACTGTGGAAGTGCATGGTTGTAAACTTCATTCTCTTCTATCTTTTTTCTGAGCATTTCTTTACAATCTTTTGAGATTTGCCTTATGCAATTTCAAAGTCTTGACTCCCTTTCTCTTCTCATTTGTCTTTGAATAAACTGATCTTGCAGTCTTCTCCTCATGGGTCTCCCGTTTTGCTCTGATACCAATTATTAGAATGGCCAAGTCCTTTGTTCTGCAGTCTTGACCATCTATCTTCAAGGTATGAGTTTGTATTCACCATGTTGTGTAGAACAAATGTGTAAGTGTTCTGAGAAAGTGTGTATGTGTAGAAATGGTAAGCAAGTGATAGACAAAGAGAGAAATAGTGGAGGGAAAGTAACTATATTAACTGTAATATTGATGATGTATAACTGTCATTACATGAACCTATTTGTACTATATGAACAGGCATGATAGAAAGGGTTGTGATGGTTCAAAATTACCAACAAACATGTCCCTTTATCAATAACTGTCATGTAACTGTATTTAACTAACTTAACCATCATTTCGACTTATCTAACCATTGTCTAAGGTCCATTGGCCTATGGCCAAGACCAAACGAATCTTGCACCCCATGTTTGACACATACATGGTTGTAAACAAATAAATCGCTTAATAATAATTACAATAATATGTAACTAAGGTTTGAGAACAAAACTAAGGTTGATTGATCTTAAACTTCCAACAATACGCTCTTAAAGTGCATATTAAGCAATGAGTATCGGATTCTTTCTATGGTTTAATTTCGTGAGCTTTAACTTCCTTTTATGTCTGAATTTCAATAATAAGTAAACTAATAACTGACTTGAATTATATACATTTGGTATTCTGTTATGCTGCTCTTTGATACATCAAGTGTGTGGGACATTCGGAGTTTAAGTCAACTCGCCAACTGAAGTAGCCAAAGAAGTATAAAGACTCTATTTCGTTCACTGTGATAGGTAGCTAATATAATCATTTGTCAAGTTCTCTCCATCTCAATTTTGTAAAAAACTCATAACAAACTACACCATTAATAATCATTCAGCTAAAGTGCCCACACAAATGACTTCCTGAGCAATGACAAACTCAGCTACATTCAAACTGGGCTACCGAGCACTACATGTTTGTATTCAAGGCTTTAAGTTCATGGCTCCTCCTATACTTTAACCTCGCCAATCTCGCCTGAACCAATTTTGAAATTTAGCTATAAGAAGCTGCTCGAACATGTGTCTTGTCAAAGTCATGGCTACACACTTGGTCTACGATCCTTAACCTTAGGTTTAGGTATTGAAGCCGCTTCATCTTATATAATCATTGTGTGGGCAAAAGAAGTCGCTCGAACATGTGTCTTGTCAAAGTCATGGCTACACGCTGGTCTACCATCCTTAACCTTAGGTTTCACCAATATAAAACATCTGCGACCAAAAGAAGAAATCACATAAGAGTGGTCGAACGCACTCATGACTCACTTTGTGGTATATTTGGTACAACAAAAGATTGATCTCTCCATCAACATTGAGAACCATGAGTTGGCTTCTCCTTTGAAAAATGGATTTGTCACATAGCAACCAAAATTTGTCCCAAGGAGCTTTGCCTCTCAATCAAGTACTCCTTCTATTAAGTAAATGATTCATAAATGTTAAAGAGTTTGGTTCGAATTCAAGGCACAGTGGTTGCAAAACTATTATTTCAAACCCAATCATGCATCTTTTCTATAACTATATTTGTCCTTCATATTTTGGGCATCAATCCATAATATGTTTAGTATTGAAGAATTGTGAGATTTTAAAACCTCAGTTTATAGTTTGGGTCATTACAAGTTGTGATGTTAGACAATGGCAGTTTTCACATAGTTTTGTAAGGCATTTTTTTATTGCAACTTAGCAGAAAAGGTACATGTAATTGTTGGGAAATTTGCATTTCTGTGATAGAATTGCCACTTATTCCCAGCTTAACTCAACCTTGTGGCATATTGATGAATCTGTGACTCAAATAATTGAAATGGCGAAATTGCCATTAGGAAATATGACACTCTCTTTCATACAAGTTACACCAACGTCAACAACCATGAAGTAGCCACGCCAACCTCTTGAAAAGGGAAGGCTTTACCGGTTTGAGTCTGTATGGCGGTGAGTTCAAACCCCGTGGATTAGTCGACCAAAAGATCAAAAACCATGCTTACCAAAAAATAAATAAATAAACACCACTAACATCTTTTAATCTCATATGTATGTAAAATTATAAAGTTTTTATCAAACAGATTATATCAATAAACACCTCTAACCCTCTCATTCCTTCCATAAACCCATTCATCCTCCTACCTTTATTTAATCTATTGCGAAAATTAAAGAAATATTACAAAATATTACTAATGTTTTCTTTTTTCCCTCCATCCTCCTTTATCCCCCTCCATCAATTTGCAACTTTATCTCATTCATCTTTAATACATTTGTAAAAATTTATCATTCTTTACCAACTTATTCTTCCCGTGATCTATTTTTGTAATAAAAAGTTAACAATCTTCATAAAACAAATTGGGTTTAAAAAATAAAAATAAATAAATAAATAAAATCCTCGAAAGTTATGTTTTGTGAATTGTATAAAGTGTTCTTTCTACAAATTATGCAAGTAGATCGAGTCAGTGATTTTTTTGTATACCTGTATTGTTAAAATTTGGGGTATTAATCTATGGAAAACATATCATTCTATCAATTGCTAATGGCTTTCTAGTTATGATCAATGCAGGGTTATTACATGGGTTAATCATGGACAAAGAATAAAAAGGTTTAAAGTTCCAAGATGCTCGTCACTGAAGCTATTCTCATTTATGTTGATGAGTCATTTATAGCCGTTAGAGGGTCTTGGTGTAACTTAATCTCCTATTTAATAAGTCCCTTAATCTAGGGTTAGACACACTTGTGTGCGTCATTTCTCACACACTCTTCTCTTCTCTTTGATCATTTCACCGATCTTGTCTCTTCTTTGTATTTGTCTTATTATTAATCTAATCTTGTAACATTTTGGATACTATTGTTGATACAATCTAAGCCGATTATTGAGGCTTAGGTTTGAATAAAAGTTCTTCCGTTTACTTGTTGTTGTTGATATACATGTATTTTACGAAATCTACAAATAGAATATGATATTATGAAATAAGGGCAGTTTTGCCTTTAAAAAATAAGTCTTAGGTTGAGCAATATGCCATAATTTTTTTAACTTAATATGCCATAAAATTGAATCAAGTTAAAATAAGGCATCTTCATCAAAAATGCAAATTTCCTATTGTTTTGGGTCATCAAAACTAGAAAATGTGGTGGCTTTGTCGAGATTCTTTCCCTAGTGTTGACTGCTTTTATTACATGTTTTTTTTAAACGGCAAAATATTATATAACAAGCTAGAAAAAACTAGCAACTTATACAAAAGAATGCAACATTGAGCTTTGAAGCCACAATGTCCATGGGATATTATGCTTTTTACAACTGCTCGAAAACCAGTGAAAAGAACTAATGACAATGGACTCGAAAATAAGACTTTTTTTTCATGGTTGAATCTTTGAACACCACACTTTATTAAGTTAACTTTATCTTTTTAATAGTTGTTAAGTTGTTAGTTTCACTTTGTGGGACAACTTTGGCCATTACTTATTTAGCACTGTGATTGTTATAACAGAGATGACTATCTGATAATGATAATTCATCTTGACAAGTTTGTTTTAAAAAGGTATAATCTTTGGTTGTTCTACTTTATTGGTGTGTTTGGTACAAAGTGTTTAGAAGCATTTAGGAGCGGTGACTGTTTAGCTTTGTTATTTTAATTCTCATTTGACAAGTAGCAAGTAGCTTTATATATTTTTTCGGAATGCTCTTTTTTTCAACGATCAATGAAGTAGCATTTAAGAGCCTTGAGAATTTACGAGATGTGATGATACAAACTTACGTCATTTTACACATTATGATTACAGCTACAACTACGTTACCAAATGTTTTTTAGAGAAAAAAAATAGCTACCACTCACAAACTACTACTTACTGCTTGTTCACTACTACTTTTGTCAAACACACCTTATATGTAATTTATTTATTTACTTTCTAATATTCTATGATAACCTATAAAAGTGTAATAACTATGTATGCGAAAAATGCCCTCATTTGTGATCTTTAATATAGGACACAAACCTAAAAGACATTCTGCAGGAGTACTATCAAAGTTTTAAATTAATGTATGTCTAAAATTGATAATGGGTTAAAACATAATAAATGTGTCAAATGGTTTTGCCTTTCTGAATGCTCATAATAGAGATCACTATGTTATAGTTGACCTGATATTTTATGTTTTATTGGAATTTTTGATCAACCAAAAGTTATTGAAACGGGTCAAAACATGTTACTTCTTTAATTTAATGGTTGCCTCTAAATATTTTTTAAAACAAAATGGATTCGATAATAGGTCATCTTTAGCTGTTCCACATTCCTTTGAGTTTATTTATTTACTTTCTACTATGTAAATATGAAGCAGCTCTGATATAATTGAAACAACCTAAATTTGAAAGAGTCTAAAAGGCTAAGGGTCTTTTGATATACCAATATGATTTAGCACTGAATGAATAAAATGTGTTGAATAATTCAAATATTCTGAATGAGCTATGTCCTGAACAAAAATGAACATTAAAAAATTCTTGTGAATCAACACTCTAAATGATTAAAATTGCCATTTTATCCTTCATACTCACTTAGTGTAAATTGAAATGTAGCTCGTTGATAAGTAATCTATCTTAATAAAACACCAATTGCTATAATTGTTACGTAAAAAGGGGTTCATGAAATTATATAAACATGCATAATGTTCCATCAAATTAAAAATAATAGTTTTATAGTGTCAAGCTCTTAAAAATAAATTTTTTATACTGGGCATCATGCATTCATAAGAACTTGCGAAGTACATGTTTCTTCCTCGAATAAAGTATACAAAAACGTATAGTAATAAGTATTAGACTATCTTTATCAACAATCTATCACAACCTAATCTCTAACTAAAATATTATTTTCTTATTCATCCACCTATACAACCAATACATACAACCAATCTAAACTTTTTACCATTTATCAACAACCCAACCTAATATATTATTTCTTTTATCTTTAATTAAATTACTTAAAGTTTCATATAAAATTATGTATAAAATAAAACCACGATAAACATTGAGTAATTAGAAATAAACCAATAATTTGGTTTGCCAGTGAACTCTTCAAACCACTTAGAGTATAAAGTATACAAACTATTCCAGCCCACAAAACATGTGCCTCAATCAATGAGCTTTTAACACTTAATCTTCCAACCCCAGTTGTAAACCCCCTAATTAATGAAAAAGACTTGATTTTTGTTCCAAAAATGAGCAGCTGAGAAGAAGGAAAAAGGGTCTTAGGTAGAAGTGAAATTTGAATGTTTGTGACTGCAAGTGGCTGAGTGACATATGGAAAGATTGGGTAAAAGTTTTGGAAGTCACACAACGAACCGATCGCATGTTTCTCTTTCTTTCTTTTGTGTATTTCTAATATAATATTAATATTACACCACTCCAATCGGTTGGAGGTTCCATCGATAAACATAGTCTTATCGAGTAAAAGATAAAAGAAAAGGATAAATTAGTGAAAGGTGATGGATTTGCATGCTTCTGGCTCTGCACCATCCAGAGGCTCTCAAATTGGTTCAACACCATCGTTGTTTTTATCAAACAACATGTGTTCTGACCGATTCAAATGCTTTCCTCTTAATGGCACACAAGCTTATGAAGAAATTATACTTATTTTAAAAAAAAAATAAGCTACTTAAAAATTAATCTTTGTTTGGCAGTCAGAACTATAAGAGATTATAAAAAAAAAAAAAAAAAATCTTCCATAATCTCTGAAAATAAAACGTTACTTCATATAGCTTATAAAAATAATCACTTTTTATAATCTTTTTCAGCAACATCATCAGCACCAACATCACCAGCACCAACACAATCTATTTTTTCCAAACATACCCATAATATCACAACCACCGTTCACTACAACAATCGGATGGACGGGCGAGGAGACTTTCGCCGGGGACGCTGTGTCCTAGGCGAAAGTCACTAAACGACAAAACAAAATCTGACGTGGCACATGAATACGCTGACCGGTTAAAGAAAATTCAACGAAAACTTTCGGCGGGGACAAGTCCGCGGCGAAAGTCTGTTGAATTTTTAACAAAATTTGACCGGCTAGTCAAAATTCAACGCAACCTTTCGCCGGGGACTTGTCCCCGCCGAAAGTGTCTTTCACTTTTACCAAAATTTGACCAAAGTCAAAAGCATGCTAATTGTTCCCGCCTTTATTCCCGCCAAAACTTTCCCCGGGGACATGTCCCCGGCAAAAGTAATATTTACAAAAATACACTTTATTGCAACTATTAATACACAACTAAAACCCCGATGCTTGGATAGTCTTTTCATTACGTAAAACCCTAAACTATTTTATAAAAGATATATTCAACAATTGACTTTCAACATTCAAGTTTCAAGTTTTCACTTTCACTTTTGACATTTTTTATATTTTATGTAGTAAAGATAATACTAATTTTATCACATAAAAGAAAAGTTAAATTAGTATTACGTTCAGACATTTCAAAATGAATATCCAACAGAAAAAGCTATTTTGGAGCTATTGATTGATGTATATTATGTACACTTTTGAAAATTGCACCAATTTTTTCTAGAACTCTGAAAGATTTATTGAATCCTTCACGCATTAAAGTCAGAGATTTGGTGAAGATATGTGATGTCTCCATATCCGGTACCGTATTTTCTTACAAATGCTCTATACAATTACAAAGGAAAATGATTTGTACACTCACAAAAATGATTGACACACTCAAAATTAGAGTGTTTAGACATTTATACCCTTAAATGACTAAATATAATTGAGGGTATAAATGTCTAAAAACTCTAAATTTGAGTGTTCCAATCATTTTTGATAGTGTGCAAATCACCTCTCACAATTACAAAATACTCGTAACTGTTCTTAAAATGCTCATAAAGTTTAGGGTGAAAATTTGGTCAAAACTTATACGAGAGGGGGTTGTGATGTATTAAAAGAATACACACGAATTTACATTCGGTAAAGATTACATAACTCGATTGTTTTTGGTTTTTTTTTTGGGTATTCTTTATATTAATGGATTGTTTATTGCGTCATTGGTCATCTAACAGTAGAATTGAAACCCTAAGTGAATTTGATAAGTCTATAGTCGTCACGAAACGAAGTGCTAGAGACTGAAGGAATTGGAGGTAACATAATTATCTTAATGTTATTATAACGGTTTAATAGTATTGTTCTTGTTAATTTTTTTCTTTCTTGATTGATGTGTTCCAGTATGCTATACACAACTGTGAGTATGTGAACTCAACTTAACTGTTACGTGTTAGGGCTAAAATTTGATTGTGTTCCAGTAGGCTATACACAACTGTAAGTATGTGAGCGCGACTTAACTGTTACATGTTAGCTACAATTACTTTTTGCTTTTAACACTTTTCCAATGTGGTTAATCTTATGTTATTTGTGAGTATGTATATAATTTTGTGCTTTGGTAACTAAATGGTAATTTGAGACTAGATTTCGATGAAATAGTGTTTTCAAAGGATCATGCACATCCTTAGATTGAAATGCGTATGGGATTGGCGATTCAATTTGCGACATGTTTAGATATCGAGTCATGTTAGATATGTGAATTCTAACTCATATTTAAACACAGCTTAATTTTTTTTATCTAAACCTTTTTAGCTTTACATGGCTTAGAGAAGTTAAATGAATTGAGGCCGTCCCTTTATACTATAAACGAATTTAAAAATTATTTTTTATAAACATAAAATAGCTGATGGGTCTTCCTATTTAACCCATAGCCAACACGAACACGAGATACGTACCCAGTCATCATGTTTAAATTCGTGTCGCTTTAGATCATGTTACACGCACTATTAAAACTCTGTAAAATGAAGCTCATTTTGTTTAATGGCATTTGTGTGTTACGGGTTAAGAATGATTCCTATTTTTCTTTTTTATTGTAAGGGCTTAAGATTATGACCATTTGGTGGTTCTCCTTTATATTAAGGGGTTTTGTGGGTTGCTTATATATTTTGCTTATGCTTTTTATGAAAAGTAAGTACTTTAATTATGCTTTTGAATAAATAGCACGAAACTGCTACTTAAGTAGAAAAGCAGAAAAGAAATACACAATCTCAAATACCCTTAAAGTTATGTGGGCACTGGGGATTGAGGAGTGTGGCCATGTGGGTCTGGATTGATTTGCTATATTATATCTATAGTTTTCAAAGTTTTAATATATATTATATGTTTGAAAAATGATCCTGCGATGGTAAACATCATGTTAACTTGCATAATATTAAGTGTAAATGAGGCATGTATAGATAAAAATAAAAATATCTATCAAGAATTAATTTTTAGAACGGAAATTTTATGTATCTCACAATATTTACACCACAACTCTATCTCACATGTCTTAAGCAAGACTTGAATCTACAACCATTTGGGTGGGAGCTTCTCATATCGGAAAATAAAAATGAGTTGATTAGTTGTTGTTTTTGACTAAAGTAAATACGGACAAGAGATCGAGTTTGCTGATTTTCTGTTTGTATTATACCCACTGACGGAGGAAGGGATGGCAAGCAAGTTAATACGCACACCACAACTGGAAGATGTCCCTGAGTTAATTAACAAGATAGAATCGTTGTTGGGGCCGAAGGAAGCCGCTCGCACATGTGTCTTGTCCAAGTCATGGCTATACACTTGGTCTAAGATCCCGAACCTAAGGTTTAGTAATTCTACAATGCATTATAGGAAGGAAAGAAACTACATGAATTTGATCGACTGCACTCTGCAAAGATATCTTCGGCACGACATACCAATCGAAAGTTTTGATCTTGATATCATGATTGCAGAACCCATGCCGACTTTTCTTGTTGGAAAATGGATTCGGTCCATAGCTATCAAAAGTTGTCTCAAGGAACTTAGCCTCACAATCTTTTGCAGTTCTAATGATTCGTATGCATTTCCGGATGAGATATTTTCCGGAGAAAACCTAGATACAGTTAGAGTAAAAGCTGAGCCCAAAACTTCCCATCGGATGAGTAGCAATCTTGTGATCAAGTGTTTGTCCTTGCAGTATTAGAGTTACAGTATGTGCATATGAATGAAGATGTACTTAATTACTTATTGTGTACTTGCAGTTTACTTGAGAGTTTTAGACTTATCTATTGCAGGGGATTGAGGACAATCAAAGTTGAAAACCTTTGTCGTCTCCGTGTAATGAAAATAATGTTAATGCAAAACCAAAAGTTGGAAATTGTTGGCGTCCCAAATCTTCGCATGTTTTCTTACGAGTCATTTGATAATCTGAGGAACCCTCTACCTTTTGACATGGATTCATTAGGACGAGTTTCACATTTATTTCTAGGTTGTGTGATCCCGAACGAAGATTTTTCCGGCATGATTAACTCAAAATTTCCTTTTCTTGAGAGTTTGACCCTTTGTGGCATGGGGTATAACAGTCAAAACTTAGATATCAGATGTCTAACGTTGAAGAGATTAAACCTGCAGTTTCGGGAAAACAAGCAATATCATGTGCAAGTTTATGCTCCAAGACTAGTACTTTTCTGTTACGAAGGTTACACAATTCCGAATCTCTTGTTTCCAACAATTTCTCCCGAGCAAATTAAGCTCAGTCTGAGGTTGGATGCTCCCATTGAACTTACGCTTTTTCTTAAGATGAGGGAAATACTCAACATATCAAGCAAATTTGACATTGAAATTTTACATAAGCGGTCAAATTCATTAGTTTCATTGAACATCAGCCTTATTGAACTGAAAAAGAGGGTCCCGATTCCAGCTACAAACGTGCAACAACTATCAATATTAACAAGTTTTGATCACATCTTGTGGGAACACTCACCATTATTTGACACATTTTTTTGATTTGTCATCCCACATATGTAAAGGTATATGAAGACATGGGGTACTACAGAAGAAATACGTACCACTCTCGCGAGAAAATGTTTAGGAGGTGATGAAAAGAAGATCGAAATGGGGAATTGGCGCGACCTTGAAGGTGTTGAGATAAAACACCTTGCAATCAGCATGATAAGATACGTTTTCTGACAAAGTAATTTGTAGCGTCCGGTGGTGTTCAGTTGAGTTTAAACTACATTGGCATTCTTCGATTCTTCAACAAAACGGGTGTTCTTGAAAGAACTCGCTTACTTCTATCTGGTTACTTGTGTGTATGAACGTTATATTCTACGTGTAGTTAATTAGTTGGTTTTTCGTTCAGAAAAAATAGTTAGTTGATATGTTTTCAATCATTTATGTATTTTCAAATTATTGGTCATATGCAAGACTACAACAGATATATTTTCTGTAATCATGTTTTGATTAGCCGAGTACTGACACATGGTGACAACGGGTAGTTATTATAGTTGCAGACTTGCGGTATAATGTGCCATGTAAAGTTCATGAATGCACTGAAAAATCAAAACTGAATGATCATTTTATTCACGGAAATGAATTTGCTAAAAACGCTCAATCGTCGTGTTTTAGTATATATATATAATTCAAAGAGTTTTAGTCTAAAAACTTATTGTAAAAAGGCTTCAAAACACAAGACATATATTTTTTTTTTTAAATTGAACAACATACGATAACTTAACACAAAGAATTATCTTTAAAAATGTATCAAACTGACTAAACATTATAATAAAAAGTCACTTACAGAAACATTTAGTCAAGTGGAAATTATAAAAACTTCTTGAGTTACCTATCAATGCATGTTATTCATCGAGTAAAAACTTTTATGTACACAAAATTTGCAATGTACTATTTTCTTGTCTGATTTGTTTTGTTGGCTTCACTAATACATTATGTAATTCTACACGATATTCCTTTAAACAACGCAACATCAAGTTTTCCATGAGTGAATAGAGTCTGACAAATAAATGCAGCATCAAGTTTTTCTTGAGCTTTATTGATGGTCATTGCAAGGTTAGGTCGAACACGAATATGTTTTAGTTTAACTTTTAAGAATATCATCTCTTCTTAAACTTATTAGCTCAGCTAAGCTAACTTGATAAGCTCATAAGATAAAAAAGTGTTTATTGGCTTTTCAATTTGTAGCAACTCGTATATTTCACGTTAATATTTAACTATTTAATACCAATTATTGTTACTTTTATATTAAATAATATTACTTTTATAAGTAATTACGAAAGTTTAATCGCGTGAACTTTACTCAGAACCAACACAAGACTATGATAAGTCTAAGTATTCTATACACTTTATTTTCACCAATAGTTATATTTAATATGAACTATTGCCATTTTGTCATTTTTACGTAAACTTTGTACTTTTACGTTTTAGGCGCATTTAAACTCACGATATTAGGTTTTATCAACGTTTACGCTCTCCGTTAAACTTATCACACATCTAATAGACTTAGTTGGAGTATATTGATAAGTTTTGACATTTTATAAGTATTACATTTTACGTTTCTCGATTTTAAGTTTCGTGACTTAAGAGTTTAACGTTAGTAATCACCGGACCAAACTATACCCCGTAGACCAATAGTTAGCATTTAAACCAGCACCACGCCACCTCATGCTTGAGGTGGCGTGCATTTGATAACCACCAAAACCATGTGGCTCTTGGTGGCACTAGTATCTAAACAAGACACACCTAACTAGTTATATAAAAGTCTCTCTACTCACTCTTTTCCTCTCCTCTTTACCATACTACAACAATACTACCATCATCATCCTAGTTGATTTCTAGCTTCAAGATTGTACAAGAAAGTTGAAGGGTTTGGGTAAGCTTTACAAAGACCAAGTGTTGATTTGGTGATCTTTAGGTTGAGATAAGAGATATACAAGGTTTAAGGGCCGAGTAAAAGGACTATTACAAAGGTTTCTAAGGTTATAGCAAGTTTGGGTAAAGGCTTGAAGACAAAGACTAAAGACTAGAACAAGTTAGGATAGTTGTTCTTGTGATTTTGTGTTTCCATACAAGAACCTTGTAAGATTTTGTTTAGTTTCTATGTTTATACTTCTTTTTGGTATAATTCATACCTTTACAAGTTGTATATGTAGTATGACATAATTAAGTGTTGTACATAGCTAAAAAAAGGGATGAGTTAAACTTGTTTAGAAATTTCTTTGAGATAACTAGTTTGTAACTAGCAAATTGTATTAAGTTTTGACATGAAATCATGGACTATGGACTTGGACAAATATAAGTATGATGTAGAGAAAGTTAAAATAAGAAATTAGCTTTTTGAATCATGTTAAATGGACTTGTGGTTAGAAAGATATGGCTATGTAAATATTAAAAGAAAAATTGATCTTTGGACAAAAGGCTTGTGATCCGATTTTAAAACTAGATTTTGACCCTCTCGGTCCGAATCGCCTAAAGGTTGTGAGCATGATAATCTCGTTCATTGCTCCATTTCAAAAGACAGAAACATGAAGGACCAAAGTTGCTTATTGCAAACATTTAAACCGAATAGCGGTTATTATAGTTAAAGTAGTTATGGCGGTTATTACCAAACCGATATGTCGTTTGGATGTGTCCATTCGATATCTATATATAGTTGTAATCATTGTACAGAAATCTAGTAAGAACATTTGACAAGTTATTCATCTTATTGCAATTTCAATATATCTGTTTTACTCAATCATTTGGGACCAACAATTGGCATCAAGAGCCTGCCTATATATGCTCGTTACACCGAAAACAACCATCACTCAAACACAAAGTTTCTTACCGAATACTAGAAACAGAACCTGTTGTTAACGAGTACCACAAAATCAGAAAACTTTCTTGAACGAAGAAGAAGGAACCAAAAGATATACGCGCTGAAATTTTATTTCAGGAAGGAGAAGAAGAAAGAACGCAACGTATCATTAAACCATACGCTGCCTGGATAACTTGAGACGCAAGGAAAGTAGTGCACGACCGTACTTGTGTAGAAATTGCATTCGACAAGGCACCAAACTGTGGTGACTTGATATCCACGTTAGTTTGATTCTGAACGCAACAAGTAAGACGAATGAAAACTTTGTTACGCCTGCTTTTTTTCAAATCATACAACGAAGACAAACACTATTTTTGTCGAGACAAAAGTAGAGAAGAAGAGAAGACGACGCGAAGAAAGAAAGAAAAAGACGTTGCTTGAAGAGAAGAAAAAGGTACCGAACCGAAAAATAATCGAATTGTTTTTGGAGTAACACTCATAATACAAAGAGAGACAACAACATGAGCATCCCGATCATTTGCTCGCAAGGATACCGGTATTTCAGTAGGTTGTTGTAGATATGGTGTGGAATAAAGAAGAAGGAGTATTGTGGAACGCGGACAACAACGAGGGCAACAAGGACATCACTTGTTGACATACTACCGTCGAGTAGTAGAACAAAGACAAGCAATTCACTTAGTCTTTTGAAAGGAATTACCGAGACTAATTTTCGAAACATTTTGTGTTTATTCGAGACTTGGAGATAAAGAAAGCAAGTCGACACAAAAGAATTCGAGACTTGGAGATAAAGGAAGCAAGTTCGACACAAAAGAAAGGACAACGTGATACAAGGAGTGGTATATTTTGAAGAAACCAAGTCGACAACATCAATAAAGGTGTACCGATTGTTTTGGAAACAAGAACGAGGAAAAAGAAAATATAGTTGGTATATTCAAGTACCGACAAGAAGGGAATACGCGAGTGACAAACACAGTCACAAAAAATCTTAAACTTTTGGATTTCCTTTCATATTTATAGTATAGATACGTAGTTTATACTATTAGAAATCCATAGTTCCATATTAGGATTCCCGGATAACTATTTATGTTCCCGTAGTATTAAGTGATACCACTAGTTAGAAATCTCCATACGAATTAGAAGGTGAAGATCATAAGCACTATCAAAATGCCCGGTGACGATGCAAGTGGCAGTAACACTGCACCAAAACCCGTAACCCCTATGACACAGTATCAATGCCCAAAACTCAAAGCTACAAACTACACAGTTTGGACTATACAAATTAAGGTGATACTAGAAGCACAAGGATTATGGGAAGCAATAGAACCTAAGGTTGATACACAAGTAGATGATAAGAAGGATAAGGCAACAACCGCCTTCTTATATCAAGCGTTAACCGAAGATGTGATCTTACAAGTAGCAAGTTGCAAAACAAAGAAAAGAATTATGGGATTCGTTGAAAAGAGACACGTTGGAGAAGAAAAAGTGCAACAAGCACGATTACAATCATCGATGATTGGATTTCGACTCTTCAGATGAAGGAGGATGAAACGGTGGATGCATTTTGACCAAATTGAACGGCCACGCCACGAAGGCAAAAGAATTAGGAAAAGCATTGGATGAATCACTTTTAGTACGAAAACTATTAGATTCCACACCGATAGGTTCATTCAAATAGTAGCATCCATAGAACAAACGAATGATCTTGATGACATTAAGTTAGATGAGATCATTGGAAAGCTTAAGGCATTCGAGGAAAGGATAAAACTCGAAAGGGAGGACAAGTAGATAGCCAGACAACTTATTATTCGCACAAGGCGAACACTCTAGAAATAAGAAACGATTTACCAAATATAGAGGTAGATCAAACTATTCAAGAGGAAACTGGCAGAATAAGGGAAATAGAAACAACTCGAATGGAGGAAACTCATCCCACTCAGATAAGTCGAATAATGGAAAACAAGGATGGGATAAGAGTAAAATTACATGTTACAATTGTGGAAAACTCGAACATTACAAGAAGAATTGTAGAAGTCCACCAACAACTCAGGAACAATCAAACCTTATCTTAGAAGACGATGAACCCTCATTACTAATGGCTACACACGAAACTGAAGAAATCTTGTTAAATGAAGAACAAGTACAACCCCGGAAATATGCTACGACAGATGATAGCATATGGTATTTAGATAATGGTGCAAGTAACCATATGTCAGGCACCAAAGGCCATTTTAAAGATATTGACGAAAACATCACTGGACGCGTTCGTTTTGGAGATGGATCGTATGTAGAGATAAAGGGTAGAGGTTCAATACTATTAGGATGTAGAAACCTACAACAGAAGATGATCTCGGATGTTTACTACATTCCAAACCTCAAGAGCAACATACTTAGTCTAGGACAACTTACTGAAATAGGTTGCAAAATCATCATGGATGGAAATTTCTCGACTTTGTATGATTAGAACAAGAAGTTGTTGATGAAAGTAGAACGATCTAAGAATCGACTTTACAAGATTAGATTACATATAGTAGCACCTATATGTCTTTTAGCAAGCGAGATGACCAAGCATGGTTATGGCATGCTAGATTAGGTCACCGAACTTTGATGCAATAGATAAGATGACAAGGAAAGGTTTAGTGAATGGAATACCAAGAATAAAACATGCAGGACAAATCATGATGCATGTTTATTAGGAAAACACATCGAACACCATTTCCAAACCAAGCTAAATTCGGATCAAATAACCCATTGGACTTAGTATATGGAGATCTTTGTGGTCCCATAAGTCCAACAACACACTCCGGAAAGAAGCTCATCTTCTTATTAGTAGATGACTGCACACGTTTTATGTGGGCTTACTTTCTAAACTCGAAAGATCAAGCGTTTAGCACATTCAAGGAATTTAGACACCAGATCGAATCAAAGTTGAAGTTGAAAATCAAGATGCTAAGAACTGATAGAGGAGGTGAATTTACATCACATTAATTCACCAAGTACTATAAAGAAAATGGAATTGAGAGACAATTGTGAAGACCATACTCACCGCAGAGAGAATGGTGTAGTAGAGAGGAGAAATAGAACAGTGTTATCAACGACTAGGAGTATGATGAAAGCGATGAAGTTACCCTTAACTTTTGGGCGGAAGCGAAGGCACGCCATTTACATACTCAACAGGCACCGACGAAAGCCCCGGAAGATAAAACACCATATGAAGCCTCTACAATAGAAAACCAAACCTAGAATACCTAAGAATATTCGGATGCACACTTATGCTAAGGTAACAATACCTCACTGAAGAAGCTAGATGATAGAAGCATTCCAATGATTTACTTAGAGTCGAAGAAGGATCAAAAGCATGTAGGCTATATGATCCAAGAGGAAAGAAGAAACATGTTAGTAGGGATGTAAAGTTTATGGAAACGAAACCGTGGAATTGGAATAATAATGAAGAGGATACGAAAATCAAGATACGCTTTGGACTAGCTTTGTAATAGATGGAGTTGACTATGATAATCCTACACAAGTCAACATAGAAAACACCGACAACACGTATCAAGAACAAGAACCTATACGGATCCACCCTCACCAATCACACCACCATCATACACTTACAACCCTAACTCAAAAGATGAAGAAGGAGCTACTATAAGTTCACTAGAAAGCTCACATTCTAGAATTGATCATAGACCTATACAAGGTTTAAAGAACATTACGGAAATCTACCAAACTGCACGTGAAGTAGAAGCGCCGAGCTTATTCTTTACAGAAGAAGAACCCCGTAATTACAAGGAAGCATCAAAAGATGAGAAGTGGATTGAGGCCATGTAAATTGAATTAGATTCAATCAACAAAAATAACACATGGACCCTTACCACATTGCCTGAAAATCAGAAAGCAATAGGACTCAAATGGGTTTATAAAACCAAAAGAGATGCATAAGGAAGGATCATAAAGTATAAAGCAAGATTAGTAGCAAAGGTTATGTACAAGAACAGGAATAGACTTGATGAAGTGTTTGCACCATTGCTAGGATAGAGACAGTTCGATTGATATTAGCACTAGCAGCATATCATGAATGGCAAGTACACCACTTAGATGTAAAATCAGCATTTTTACATGGAGAATTGAAGGAAGAAGTCTATGTTACACAACCTGAAGGTTTCATTCAACAAGGAAACCTAGGAAAAGTCTACAAGCTAACTAAAGCTTTGTATGGCTTAAGACAAGCACCTAGAGCTTGGAACGTGAAGCTTGACCAAACATTAAAGTCATTAGACTTTAAGAAATGTAATCTCGAACAAGCAGTCTACACAAAGAGAAGCAAGACTTCTACGCTTATCGTTGGAGTATATGTGGATGATCTGATAATCACAGGCACTCCAAAGAAGGAAGTAGATTTGTTCAAATCCCAGATGAAAGATAAATTTGAAATGAGCAACTTAGGGTTGCTAGCATATTACCTTGGGATAGAAGTTACACAGACAGGAGGAGAGATTACAGTTAAGCAAACTGGATACATTAATAAGATCTTAAAAGAGACAAACATGACGGACAGTAATGACACGAAGACACCGATGGATCCCGGCACTAAGTTGGTCAAGGCGGAAGATGGTAACCCAGTTGACGCAACTTATTACCGAAGCTTAATTGGAAGTCTTAGATACTTACTGCATACAAGACCAGATCTTAGTTATTCAGTCGGACTACTCAGCAGATTTATGCAAGACCCAAAGGATCATCACCTGAAGGCAGTAAAACAAGTAATCCAATACATTAAAGGAACGAAAGACCATGGAGTAATATACAAGAAAGACGGAAGTCGCAAGATTACAGGATACAACGACGATGAGTTATGGAGTCAATACGGATCAAGGAAAAGGAACCACTGGAATAGTATTTTACTTTGGAGAGTCACCTATCACTTGGTGTACTCGAAGCAACCGACGTGAGCACTCTCATCATGTGAATCGAATTCATGGCGGCCATCGCAATAAAGATGTCAAGCCTTATGGCTAAAACGATTACTTAGTGAATTAACTGGATTAGAAGAAAAGAAGATAACGCTTAGAGTTGACAATATATCAGCTATAAAACTCGTAAAGAACCCAGTATTTCACGGAAGAAGCAAGCATATAGAGATTCGCTATCATTTCATTCGGGAATGCGTAGAGAATGGTCATATCAATGTAGAACATGTAAGTGGAGAACTTCAGAGAGCAGATATTTTAACCAAAGCCTTACCAAGACTCAAGTTCGTGACTATGCGACAAATGCTCGGAGTTCAAGATTTAGGACGAAGCAACGATCAAGATTAAGGAGGAGAATGTGAGCATGATAATCTCGTTCATTGCTCCATTTCAAAAGACAGAAACATGAAGGACCAAAGTTGCTTATTGCAAACATTTAAACCGAATAGCGGTTATTATAGTTAAAGTAGTTATGGCGGTTATTACCAAACCGGTATGTCGTTTGGATGTGTCCATTCGATATCTATATATAGTTGTAATCATTGTACAGAAATCTAGTAAGAACATTTGACAAGTTATTCATCTTATTGCAATTTCAATATATCTGTTTTACTCAATCAGTTGGGACCAACAAAGGTAAAACACGAAAGTTGTCTATAATGATGTTTTATGTAAGACAATGAGAGAATCTAAGGACAAAAGTGTAAAACAAGAGCCGGAAACAATAAAAACCAACTAGGACTGTTTTGACCCAAATTTGTCCAAATTAGTGTACCAAGTAGGACTGTTTTGACCCATTAAGACTTTACAAAACTAACTAGATTTCATTAAGACTTTACAAAAGTCATTTTATAAAACTTACCATATTTCATAAGAACTATACAAGTATCATTTTCATAAAATGTTCAACATTTATTTGACCTCGGATTGGTATTTTTCATATTAACGATTATTATGACTAGGTTTCCGTTTTCTAATCTTTTCGCGTTAGACCTATTTCTCGAGCTTGAAGACATACCAAAGTTACCTTGTTTCATAAATAACTTGTAAAGAGCGTTTTATAACAACACACACTTAGCTTTGAATATTGACATTCACACTTGACGAATGACTAAGCTAAATACTTATTTTGAACCATTTTCATGGTATATAACTTATACCATTTCCATTCACCTTACAAAAGTCATTGATGAAACATAACAGACGTTTACATAAAACGTTTATATCGTCTCTAAATTTTACATACACGAATTATAAATACTAAATACTATATTAATAGGGATTTCGTGATCATATGAGGGCTCTCCGGGGTGTCGATTGACGAGTTGTGGATTTACGATTTAAAGTGTCACGGCTCCTCACACGTTCACTACATGACCTCTAAATTATGATAGCCCGAACGATAATCGATGTTATTTATAAAAGGATAATAGCCAAATGAAACTTTAGGAATACTTCAATTCTATAACAACTTAATATCTATATACAACATTATCAAAGTTGGTAACATCATACAAGACTTATACAGTTTCACACTATCATACCTTATGCTAAGACATGATCACTATACTTTCGTAGGACATCGTTAAAGACGTGATCTCTTAATACACTATCGTTGTTATAATCCACCACTTATCACTACGGTGAGTTCATAGTCCCACTTTTACTCGTTTGACTATTTTAATAACTACTTGATGTGAGATACATGCTACTTTTCTACGATCACAATCTTGAAAACTTTTCAGACTATATCGATTTTATTAATACTTGGAATTATATGCTTGAAACTATGTGTTATATCAATCTTTATTGATACTTGAATTATGTACTTGGAATTATGTGCTTGAAATTATCAAACTGTTTAAATCGATTTCCAAACTGTTTTAAATATGGTTTAAACAAAGCTGTTTAAATCGGTTTCAAACTGTTTAAATACTGATTTCAACAAACCTTTTAAATATGGTTTCCAAACTCTTCAACAAACTGTTTAAATATGGTTTCAACAAACTTTTAAATACGGTTTCACTCCTTTACTTGGGTGCGTAACTACCTACTTTACATGGGTGTGTAACCACCTACATTATTTGGGTGTATAACATCGTAACCCGTTATTTATCATTATGAGTGTATAACAACGTAACCCACCGTCTATTAAACTTGAATCTTGTGATCAACTACTTTACTATAAACCTATGAATTCACTTAACTATTGTGTTGACTTTTTAGCATGTTTTATCTCAGATCCTTAAGGTTTACGCTGGCATGTGAAGGCGCACAAAAATATTTTGAATACAATGCATCATTATCATTCGATAAAACTTTTACAACTTTTATGTTGTACTTACGTTAAACTTGTTAGGACCTCTTTGTAAACTCTGATATTTTATATCGAATGATAATTTATTTTAAGAAGTCTCATTTATAGTCATTTTCTGTAACTTGTGTTGTGAACTATGAAGTAATACCCGAGTGACACTATCTTCCATGCGATAATTTTGAGGGTGTTACATAATTTGATAATAAACTAACAAGCTTGCCAATAACCACTCAATGTGACATAGTGACAAAAGGGCTTGTGACTATCACTCTAAAATGTGTGAGGTTTCAAGTTAAATTCATGCTAGGTGCAAACAACCTTGAAGTGGTCACGCCATGAAAAAGGAGGGCTTTACCTGGTTTGAGTTTGTGTAGTTATGAGTTCAAACTTCGTGAATTAGTCGGCCAAAAAGTCGAAAGTCATGGTTACCTAAAAAGAGAAATAAATAACAAAAAAAAAAAAAAAAAAAAAACCTCAAATAACCTTAACATCACCCCATTTAGTTATGAGTTAATTCCATATATGTCCAAATTAAACTATAAAATGTCATATTTGCCCAACTAAATATTATAATGACATATATATCCAATTTAAACATCAAATTTGTCATATTTACCCATTTTAATAAAAAAAATCAATTAAAAACTATTTTTCATTATTAAAGTCCTATTATACCCTTAATAAGTAATAAAATCATTCCAAATTTATTAAATTTCTCATTGTTTGACATTTCAATAGAGATTTTATGGATGCTAACACTAGTATTATTTTTTAAGACAAAGAAACAAGAAAAAAAAAACCATGAAATTGTGAAGCAACAGTTATGTAATTAGAGATGGTGTGTTGTGATGGTTTAGAGATCCATTGGTTGGTTCATATATTCATCTGGCTCGGTTCCCTGAAGAACGAATATAGTCTATCAAACGACAGTAGTGCATTGTTATGATATTTAGTGTTTATGTCAGGTTCAACATTTATTATCTATATTTTTCTTTGGTATGAAACTATGAATGGTTATTTAGCTTGGGGTTTTATAACTTATTTCATTTGCTTGCTTAGTATTCAATGGATGTATATGTAAGGTGGAACCATTGAGTGATCGGGTTTGGTTTCAGTCTCCATGTGCTCTGCTTTGAAAAAAATTGATGTTTCATTACATGTGTTGTTCGTTTAGTAAAATTGTTCAATTTTTGCTTTACAAGGATAAATGTGTATGCACAGATGAGAATGATGCTATTATATTATTGAGGGTATAATAGGAATTTAATAAAATGAATTTATTTATAGTTGATTTTGTAATGAAATGGGTATATATGACAAATATAATGTTTAGATTGGGTATATATGTCTTTATGATATTTAGTTGTAAATATGACATTATAAGGTTTAAATTGGACATATATGGAATTAACCCTTTAGTTATTGAAGAATATTGATTTCACAGTATTATGAAATATAGCATAGTACAAGCGTAAACAAGGACAAATGAATAATTTATATAGTTCCGTTTTTTTTCTCTTAACAATTTGTAGGATTGATTTGCCGATTTACGGTGTGACCTGTAAGTCAACGCTTAAGGATTCAATTCTAACCACAAAAGAAAATTTGGTACGGGTTAAACCAAAAAATATTGAAACTTTCACGGTTAAACAATATTTAAAGTTTAAACCATTAATTTATTTGTAGATGATATTATCATTTGTAGTTAAGTGTATTTATTTATTCTACATATAAAGTATGCAAATCATTGTTGAAAGAGAATTGATACTTGCATCATATTTTTTGATACATGCACCATAATTTTTGCATTACAGTTTATACCGTATAATATTGAATTGTAATACATAAATTGTAATGCATGCATCAAAAAATATGGTATGAGTATCACCCCTTTTGTTGAAAATTCAGCATGAGTAAACTACTTAAGTACCCTTGAATATTATAGAAAGCACACATCATAATTGTCATTGAATGTTGTCATTTAGTTTTCTAATTTATCATAACAAATTAATATTAAAAGTTTGGTAAGGGTTAACCCAAAAAATATTGAAACTTTGAGGGTTAAACAATATTTAAAGTTTAAACCATTAATTTATTTGTAGAGGATATTATCCTTTGTAGTTAAGTGTAGGGACGTAAACGAACTGAACGTTCAGTGAATATTCATGAACCGTTCGGTAAAAAGTTTGTTTATGTTCGTTTATTTATTAAATGAACGAACATGAACCATATTTTACGTTCGTTTAGTTAAATGAACGAACATGAACAAAAGTCACGTCCGTTCATTTATGTTCGTGAACATCCGATTATGCGTTCGTTAACGTTCGCTTATGTTTATTTATTTATTTATATTCGTATATCATATTTTTTAATTGTATAATTTTAAAATTGATTTGTTTAAACAAAACAACACTTATAAAATAATATATCGTGCATAAATTAGTAAAGTTTATGTTTGTTTGTCGATGTTCATTTATGTTCGTTCGTTTACCGTTCGTTTAGTGTCTTAATAAACGAACATAAACGAACATGAACAACCCATTTTTTTAATAAACGAACATGAACAAGAAAATTCGTCCGTTTAAGCGTTCGTGTTCGTTTATTTGTTCGGTTAAAATTAAATGAACGAACATGAACAAGGCTCCGTTAATGTTCGTCCGGTTCGTTTACAGCCCTAGTTAAGTGTATTTATTTATTCTACATATAAAGCATGCACACCATTGTTCAAAGAGAATTGATACTCACATCATATTTTTTTATACATGCACCATAATTTGTACATTACAGTTAATATTGTACAATCGTAATGCACAAATTCTTGTGCATGCATAAAAATATGGTGTAGTATCACCCTTTCTTGAAAATTTAACATGAGTAAACTACTTAAGTACCCTTGAATATTATAGAAAGTACACATCATAATTGTCATTGAATGTTGTCATTTAGTTTTCTAATTTATCATAACAAATTAATATTATAGTAAGAGATTTGCTAATCGATGCACATTGGGCAATGGTTAAGACAACTATTAATATGAATGTAAAAAGAAATTTGGACTTTATTAAATATTAAATCACATATATTTAAGTTAATTTTTATGTTCATTTATTTTGCATTAAATACATAACTACTTTAAATATGTAAAAAATAGATTATTGAATGTGCTTTAAGCATTGCCCGATCGGCATTATTAAGCAAATCCCTTGTATGGTAACAACTTCCAACATGCATCAACTTAACATAATTACGTGTAGTGTTACAAACAGAATTACTTACAATACAAATTAGTGAATTACATACTTAATAGTAATCTGGAAACAAAGAAAATGTAAAAAGAAATGGTTGTATATAGGGATGAGCGTGGGTCCGGAACCGAAACCGTTGGATCCGAGAACCGAATTTTGTTAAAAGTAGGAACCGAGAACCGAACAGAATATAGTCTTTGGTTCTGATTCTGGTTCCGGTTCTTTGGGTCTACACGGATAGGAACCGATTTTCGGAAGAAAAAAAAAATAACTTCATGCACTAACGAACTAAGCCTATAAAAAACACAAAAAAAAAAGAATTTTTTTAAACATTTGCAACCATTTACATTTAAACAAATAACATTTAACAACTAAAGCATAAACTCAAATAAACAATCATTCTATAATTTCACATGTTCGTATTTTTAACAAAATAATAAAAGGTTTTCCCTCTCATATATTTTCAAACCAAATCGTCCCTTTAGTGGCTTGCATTGCAAGTTACGTCGTTTCTCAATACTCACCGATTCTTTAAACGTGTTAAGCCAATTTCCCAAACTCGTAATTTCATAAACCTTATTGTAAACTATATGTATAGCATACATATATATAGCGTTTCTATTCGTGCTAGAATGTGACCTCATAGGTCAATGACAGTAACTGCTGGAAAATTTAGTGCACTTGTGGGATTAGTTCACATCTGGTTTTGGGTAAGGAGGTATGGAGTGTACACCCATAAGGTCCCTGAACACCCTGACTCAATAGTGGTTAGTACTGCTAGTGTATTGGTTACTACTGCTAGTGTAGTAACTGATGGTTCCTACTGGTGGTGTATTTGTTCATGCTGCTAGTGTATTGGTTACTACTGCTAGTGTAGTAACTGATGATTCCTACTTGTAGTGTTGTGGTTTGTTGGATCGATGTACTCTAACCAAACTAACTTTAAATAGCTTGTTAAGGGTTTAATAACTTCGGATAAATCCTAAGTTATTAACAATGAAACACTGAGTAATCTTTATTAAGTACGCGGAATTTACTTAACAAATCTAAGAAGAATATAACTTTAACTTTTATTAATAACTCTAAATCTGCTTGTTATGCAGACTCTTTAACAACTCTAAAACTCTAATAATAATCGTACTTTTGGATTCTAAAACTCGTACGTCTAATGCCAATCTAGGGTCCTTTTATAGGCTCAAGGATAACCCTAGTCGGTTTACAATTTGTATCCTTGTACGACAAGTAATCTAAACAAAGAATATTCTAGAATAAACAAAGCTTTCCATAAACGAATATAGCGGTTCTTTAGCTTTGCAAAGATTTTGACTTCAAGCAGATTTTGACTTCTTCTTTAGCAAGATTTTGACTTTTCCAAAGACTTTGTCAATCTTCAAAGACTTTCATATCCCAACAATCCTCCCTAACTTGAATTCTACTTGCTTGACTTCAAGTTCCTTTGTAAACTTATCTTTAATGACTCCATCTTCAAGGAAAGATTGTGTCTTAATCTTTGGATTGTATCTTTGTAGACTCGTGCTTATATCATCATTATCAAAGTATTCTTTAGAAATTATTCTTTACATCATCCTTGATCAAGAATCTCTTTTCAAAGAACATTCAAAGAAGCTCTATCTTTTCAAAGAACATAAGACAATTTGTACATTAATTCAGTTTAAAGTTTCAAAGATATTCTCATCACATCCGTGTGTAAACTCCCGTGAGAGGTGAATCATTGAAAATTTAATGGATTTGATGTCTCTTTACCAAAGCCATTAACTCGGAGTAGCCAAATGTTTTGATGTGTAAGATCATGGTACATTGATAACCATATGATTTTAGCAAACCATCGCCTATCAACGATTTGATTTGTCTTTACCAAAAGTTGTACCCTTTGGACCGGTTAGTTCTTTCATCTATGGTGAACTAATTACCAAATAATGGTTTTCCACGCCTTTACCACAAGCCATTTTCTTGTGGGCTAGCCAACTCTTCACATTTATCGATATGGTGAGTTGATTACCATCCAACTTATTAGCAAGTTGTCAACTATAAAACGGATTTGAGATATCTTTACCGAGCCGCTTGCTCATGGATTAGCCAATCCTTTTGTAACCATGGTGGATTGATAACCTATTGGTGTTACCATCTCAAAACCATTTATATCTTTTAACCTTTGTTTCAAAATATTTGTCACTTAACAAAAGTTTTCAAAATCATTAATCTGGTTTAAACATCGCATAGCAAGACTTTGATGAAAGTATTGTTTGATCGAGACTTTGAATAAAGTATCGATATTTCAAAAGAATTTATTCAATTAAAATTCATACCGCTTATTCAAGATCATCACCATAGTAGTCCATCGATAAACAATTTGATGACCATAAGAGCAATTTCATTATCTTCTTCAACTTCCATTCCATGCTCTAGCATTCTTCTCATAAGATCTGCTGTAGTGGATATATTCTATCTGCTAGCATGTGAATCATAGTCCCATCTTGTAACTCTAGAACATGTACTCCATTCTTCAAAGAATCTTGGTGATAATCTCCCAATCTTCTTGATTCTTCCAAATCTCAAGAGACTTTGTTCTTCGATTCCCAAATAGTTGTGAGATCCCCAAGCAAGACTAAACCAACTCCTTCGATGAATTATGTTCAAAATAATCTGCACCAAATGATATAAATGAAATAAATCCACCCTATCTATTACATGCAATAGATCCCATAACATGTTGAACACCTCAAGCTTTCATCTTCTTTGTGAAACATCGATAACTTCCATCCTTTGACTCTACAACTTCAAAAGTAGTTATTGGAGATTTGTTCATCTTCATATCAAGATCATCTTTAGAATACTCAAATTCTACTACTCTTAAGTAATTCCTTAGTTCATCATCGATGATCGGACCTTAACTCAACTTTCTTTGATGGTCGTGTGTCTTCAACTTCATTGATCTTTTCTTTTAAGCTTTCTTTTCTTTCATCTTCTTTCGAGCATCATCATCTTTATAGTCTTTGATACTATCAACTTGTTTCGATAATCTTCTAAATGACTTCATACAAACCTTTCATCTCAACATAATTCAACTTATTCAATCCAATATACCCTTGACCTTTCAAATATGCCATCATTGCATTCCTTTGTTTAGCAAGATTTGGTATTCTTGGTAAAGCGTAAACAGAATAGGTGACTTCAATGGTACAATGACAAAGATTCAATTTTCTTGTAATTTCCTAGCTGCTTCTTCATTCATAGCCTCTTCATTAACAACTTCAGCATTTAATTCAGCTTGTATCTTTCTAGCTACTTCCTCATTCATAGCAACTTGAGCAACCCTTATCTGTGCTAAAGTAGGTTTCTTTTTCTTCTTTGTCTCTACCAATTTACCTTTTCCTTTATCCTTAGGATCTATAGTAGATTGAGAAGCTCTTGGTTGTTCTTCTTGCACTCCTAGAATGCTAACACCCATTGGCTTTGATAAATCATGCAAGATCTCAAAGAATGGTTTCATCATCACTTGCAGTATGTATAGGTTTGGGTGTTTCATCTTCCTTTTACGGTATGACAATTCAAGGACCAGCTTCTTCTTGATTAAAACAGTTGAAGGACCACTTCTTCTTCAAAATCTAACAACCTTGGAGTAATCAATTCTTGCATGTAGGTTCCATGAAAAGCAAGACTTTGATCTTGACTTGATCATTAGTACTTTGAACCTTAGTCCTTTTTCCTCAAGACTTTCAATATTGACATGCTCTTCAAGACTTTGAGGTTCATTCTCCTTTCTTCATGAAATTGAGATCTTCTTTCAAATTCTCTTCTTCTAAATTCCTCCCAATTGGACGTAAGAATGTGTTGAACCTTTTGCCTTTGGTGGTCTTCTTTAAATGCCTTCGCTTTCTTCTTTTCACTTTGACCCATAACTGTGATGGGTAACCAATGGCCATACAAACTTCTTTAATCTTCTAAACTTAAGCTTCAACTTCTTAACTGAGTAGCCCTGCTTATCAAAAGATTTTCGCAATCGCCTATCGCCTTGTCGAAGATAATTATCTAACACTAATCTTCGTGGTATAGGAATAGTATCTCCTCCGTAAGATGATCGAGAACTTGTTCGATGTCCGAATAGGAGTAGTATGGTGGGATGAGGTGGAGAAACCGCAGACCTTCATTAACATCAAGAATCGGTGAAGCAAGACTGAGAGGCGGTTTCTTGAGAAGTAGTACCTTCGTAAGCGAAGACGCTGAGATGCGCACTTGTATGTATGACCTTCTCTGTCATCACTATCTTCACCTCATCTCTAATAGCTTGAACAATCTCCATCATTGAAATAGTCAATAGAGTGTTCCTTCCAGTGAATGAATCACTTTTCCTAGCCATGAAAGTAAAAATCTTGGCTGGTTGCACCACAACAGGTAAAAGACTTGTAGGCTTTGGCACATCAGTAAGTTGCTTATTCAAGAACACTTGAATAAACCTTGGATACATCAACCATCTTGATCCATTTGAAATATGAGATAACATTCCATCTAGAATTAGCCTTGAAAAATTGAAAACTCTATCTGTAGCTAATCCCACTATAGCGTATGCTATGTTTGAACCAAATTGCTCCCATGATGTACTTTTAGCACTAATACAATGAAGCAATACATGAACTAAATACTTCAAAGGTGGATCGAATAAGGGTTTCTTGAAAGTTTGTGCGATTAAGGACCCTTCATATCCAATGTTACCGAATGTATCCCAAATCAATTGCTTATCAAAACGAATTTCTTCTTTATCATTAAATAATAAATCTTCACGAATCGAGGCTTCATTAACCTTCACAATCTTACCAAAGAATCAGAGCTTGAGTATACGAATCTTCATTCTCCATATGAACCCTAGCAGCTACTCAAAATTGTTGAATCCATGGCTCAATGATATCCGGTTCCACTAAAAGTGCATAACTAATCGAGACCCAGTGAGAAAATCAATGATATCATGAAAGATCACATTAGCTTGATCTTTTCTAAATTCACCACCATGTTGTGTTTTGAAACCTAGACACGATTTTCCATTGATGATATGTACGTAAAGTGATATGATGAATAATATGGTTTAAAGAGAAATATGGAAAGATTATAAGGTATCAATATGAGAGGAAATTGAGAGTAGTTATTTATAGGTGAGATATAAAAATCACACCTTAATAACAAAGTTACCCTTAGTAGGAGTTACCCTCAATATTACCGTTGGAACAAGACTTAGATACGACACGCAGCAAGATTTTCAAAAGCAAGACTTTCCAAGCAAGACTTTCATAAAACCAAAAGTAGTACTTTCCCATTCTCCTATTTTCAATAGCAAACATGTAAGATAAACATGAATATCCTTCCCTCAAACAATGCATAGGACTATACGTACACTAAATAGTCCTCCCTTCAAATGTAACTCAAGAATTAATCATGCCAATGCTGACCACCAAGTGATTGAATCTTGAAACATCAAAGCCTTTGGTGAGTAAGTCACTACATTATCATCTCAGATGCACCTTGACAACATTAATGAGCCTATGCTCATAACAATCTGATGAAGTGGTGCCTAATCAATATGCTTAGTCTTGGAATGATAAACCTGGATTCTTCACAATGCAAATAGTACTCTCATTATCAATATTGATAGGAGTATTCTTGAAATTGAACCCATAATCCAATAGTTGATTATGCATCCACAAACTTGTCCACAATAGCTTGCAGCAGCCACATATTCTCGCTTCAGAGAGGATGTTGCCGCAATTGTTTGCTTTTACACCGCCATGAGACTAATCTTCGCCCAAGATATTGGCATCCTCCAGTGGTTGATCTTCCGTCATAATCACACCGCATAATCACTATCTGAAAAAGCTTCCAAGTGAAAAGGTGAATCCTTTGGATACCACAACCCTAACTTAGGTTGTTGTTTCAAATAATGAAAATTCTCTTTATCGCATTCAAATGAGAGACCTTTGGTGAGACTTGATATCTTGCACATAAACAAACAAAGAAACATGATATCGTGCCTAGATGCGATGAGATACATAACACAACCAATCATGGATCTGTAACTTGACTTCAACAGTTGTCCATCTTCATCTTTTCCAAAGTGAGTTGATAGACTTGATAGGTGTAGTTACCGGCCTCATAGCATCAAAATTGAACTTAAGTATGTCGATACATACTTGTCTTGACTGATATAAATACCCTCCTTTGACCGCTTAACTTGAAGTCCCAAAAGAAAGTTAACTCACCCATTGAACTCATTTAAAATTCATTATGCATCACCGCTCAAACTCCTTGACCATGGACTGCTTGGTAGCTCCAAATATGATATCATCAACATATACTTGAACCAACATGATATCCTTCTTGTCTCTCTTGATAAACAAAGTCCCTTAATGGCTCCCTCTCAGAACCATGTTAGAGAGCTCTCATACCAAGCTCTAGGAGCTTGATGAAGGCCATAAAGAGCCTTAACCACCTTGTAGACTTTGTTAGGATGAGTAGGATCTTCAAAACCGTGAGGTTGCTTAACATACACCTCCTCGTAATCTTGCCATATAAAAGGCACTCTTGACATCCATTTGATAAACCCGAAATCCATATATGATGCAAAAGCAAGGAAAATTCGAATGGTTTATATCCTTACATGAGCAAATACTTCGCCATAGTCTACTCCTTCTTCTTGTCCGTAGCCTTGAGCTACTAACCTTGCCTTTGTTCTTGATGACATTCCTCTTTCATCTCTCTTGACTCAACACCCATCTTGTACCAATGACCTTCTTTCTATCGTGGAGATCACATAGTACCCAAACTTGAAGTTTAAATTGAAGAAGTTCTTCTTTCATAGCTTCAACCCAACTCTCCTTAGTTAATGCCTGAGCTATATTCTTGGGTTCTTCATGAGAGATAAAGCAAGTGAACATGCATGTTTGATGATCCTTGTGATTCAATCTGTTTTGTTTATAAACAAAGCTAAGTAAAGCATTGTGAGATGTAGAAAGACCCTTAGCTTTGTTTCTTGTAAGCACTCCATGAGAAGAAGGTCCAATGATTTGACCAGTAGGATGATCTTTATGAACTTTTAAGGTAGGAGTCTGTGGAACTTCATAATCATCATCCAGGTTTGAGTAATCAGCACCTTCATTGGAATTTGTGAAAATACCTTCAACATCATACTCATCATTAGTATCTTCTAAACCAGGCATGGTAGGATCATCCAAATCATCCAAAGTATGTCATTATGCAACATCACTTTGATCGAAAGTATCGTCATCCATAGTAATCGTGAGTGAACTCTAGCCTTTGTCTTTTTCGTTGCTTCCTCATAAGCTCTTCTCTGCTCATTATCATAAGAATGTGCTAAAACATCTTGAAGAAGCATCCGATTTAGTTGATCTTGAATAGATTGATCCTCAGACAATGAGGATTTTGGTGCATCAAGATTTTCTTTGGTTCAACAGTAGTGGTTCTTCATCGTGAACAACATTAGGTCTAATATGGACTCCATGAACAACATAATGTAAATCTTCTCCATTGTATGTGTTGATTTTCTTTTCTATGTGTACATAGTTCATAGAAGGAGTCAAAACTTCAAGATCAAACATCCAATCGTGACCTTTACCCTTATGATTTTCTTGATCTTCCAAAATTCAACATGAAGACAATCTTGAACCTTCTTGGTGACTCATTGTACACTCTAAAGCCTTTGATGTTGTCAAGATCTAATAGATAACCTTCTTCCGACTTGCCATCAAATTTGCCCAAATTATCAATGGTATTGAGAATAGTGAGAGGCATCCAAAAGGCTTCGTAAATCGTATGTTGGGTTTAATTCCCATCAAGAACTCATAAGGTGTCTTCATCGAGGTTTTGTGATCGACATCATACACATAGCAAGCAAAGATTTACTGCCATTTCAAATTCGTAATTGAATAGGTAAAAGTGAACTGCAAGCATAGTTCGCCGCTTCAATCAAAGTCCTATTCTTTCTCTCTCAACACCATTATGTTGTGGTGTTCTTACAATGTCAATTCCTCTGATCCCTTTGTTGGCACAAAACTCATCCATCGCCTTGTTATTGAATTCATCCCATTATCACATCTAATACCTCTAACCTTGAGTCTCGCTTGGTTTTCAAGTGCTATTAAAAGATTATGGATAGCATCAAAAGTATCATCTTTAAATCCTAAGAAAAATACCCAACTAAATCATCGAATCATCTCGTCACAACCAAGCAAGATTTTTCTTGTTTATGCTTGGAATTGAAACAGTCCAAATAAATCCATATGTAACGACCCAAAGGTTCTCTAATAATCCTTTCCTCAAGCTTCTTGCATGAAGCTTTGTGTTGTTTACCTTCTTGCACGCCAAACAAGAGTGATTATTCTTGTAAGTCTTTGAAGGTAAACCTCTAACTAAATTCCCTTGACCAGTTGTTGATATTCTTGAAATTTACATGGCCCAATCTTCTATGCCATCGATGTGCTTCTTCGATGTTTCTTTGCCACTAAACATGTAGCTCTCCCACAAGAGTGAAGACTCTTCATATCCAGACCGTACACATCATTGGTTCTTGGTACTCTAAGAACTACTAAGTTATCATCAACAAGCTTGAATTGTGGGAAAGGATGAGACATTCGTGTCGTTGAATAACACGTGATGCTTTTATCACAGATTTGAGAGACGATAATAAGTTGAACTTGAGCTCCTTCACATATCTAACATTTTCAAAATCTATGCTCCCCTGCCTTGATGGTTCCTTTTCCGGTGATTCTTCCTCCATTGGGATCATTCCCAAATGCAACTCTTCCTCTACAAATAGATCTAAAATCTAATGTAATCTCCTTATATCCCGTCATGCTTCTAGAGCAACCACTATCCACAATAAGATGATCTTTAAGCTCCTCCTGGGTTTCCCGCACAAAGATACAAAAGTTAGTGTTTTAGGAACCCAAGCCATTATCGACTTGTGTTCCCTTAGGAGTAACATACTCAAATTCTTTGAGTATGTAATCTTCATGCTTTTATAGATGTAATCAAGCATTATCTTTTGTTTTATAACTTGTGGTGGATTTTAGCAAAACTTTTTTTCAACAAAATCTCCTTTTCTTTTACCACAAAATCATCTTTATCAAAATCTGCTTCACCAAGATTTGTTAAAGGTACCGCTTTGTTCATCATCATTACTTTTCTTCTTAACCCATTTAGTATTAACTCTCAACAAAGTCCCTTGATCTAGCTACTTTCTTGGAGTTGAAACGCCTTCTATATTGATAGTAATTAGATCTCCTAGGGCTCCTATTCCAAGAGGTGTTTGGTGAAAACTAAGCAGTACTTTTAGAAAGTACTATATTTTGCTTAACAGTACCTTGGAAAGTGTTTGACGTCACTGGAGGTTTTGAAAAGGTCTTCTCTCGTGAGGGTGCCTCGTAGTCCGTGAGAAGTTTCTATGGTTAACCCTATGTGAATGATTCCAAGCTGGTCTAGACTCCATTGGTGTTTGGTTGATGCCTGCTCTGGGGAACTTACTTAGGTATTCGAATAAGTCACATCCTTAATCAAATGATTAGGACTAAAACAAACGAAACAGTAGTTTTGTTCTGTAATCCCAAAATTTCTTCTTCTATGTGTATTACGAAACCTATCCTGATTTCTAGGTGAATGTTTAAAACTGCTTTGACCAAAATTATCCCAAAAAGGTTTAGCATGATTGTGAAAAGGTTTTCGAAGGTATCATTGAAGGTGTAGCAAGACTTTGAGGTGAAAGCATCGCTTGATTTTTAGCATCATCTACCTTAGGTGTCTCAACTGCTTCCTGCTATGCTTCGCACCTAGATCGACCAATAAGCTTCTTTCTAAATTCTAGGTTGTCTACACCAAAACGAGAAACATCATGTCTTATGGGTTGATGACTACCGTGGGATGTGGGACAGCATGATAATCCTTGTCTTTCTTATATTCTGGAGGTGGTTCACTAAATGATTGCTCATTACTATATGTGTCAACATAGTTAATAAGCTCATCATCACTAGTGGTTATATCCTGAAAATCAAGGTCATCCTTATCACTAGGTGGGTTTTCTTCTACACTCACTACTACACAAAAGGCTATAAACACCCCCAAACAGAGACCGGTTATATAAAACCCTATTCCTATGATAAAAAAACTAGTCGGAATGGATGGAGCTGAGATTGGTTTTCTTGAAAAAACCTGTTTTCATGATACAAAATGCATAAAAACTGGTTTTAGAGTAAAAACCGGTCTTTTACACAATCAAAGACACTGGTGTATAGGTAACAACATGTATTTATCACTACTAGAGATTGTGAAATAAAGCATGCTTTTAATGAAAAAGCAGTAAAGCGGGCTCTAAAGAGATTTTGTGTTCAAAATAAAAGTATAAAGGCATGTTTAAAAAAAAAAAAAAAAAAAAAACTTTATGCTAAAAAGGTTAGAGCGTGAAACCGGCTCAATTCCTCTAACAACTCGACACAAAACTTACGCGTAAATGAAACCAAAACCTCAATTCATTTTAGGCGCTTTATTTCCTCCCAAGTTTTCATTACTTTACAAAACCTTAAACATTTTCCCCTTTCGAAACCCTAACCCTCTAACATTCACTGCCCGCTTATCACCACCACTTAACCACCATCACACAACATAACTGCCGCACACCATTGCCATCACATGCCACCATCTTGAAGCAACCAACCCAGCAGCAAACTAAACAAATTAGGAGGTGCATAATTGCTATAATTGATGTTATTGTTCAATTAATCTTTTTACTATCTCATTGATAATGTTGTTAAGTTTGATTGTGGAATAAGTTGTGGTATGTCACTCATATAAAATTTTGAGGTTGTTTTGATATACCAAATTAACTAAATTAATCACGAAACATATTACATGGATTTTATGTATAATTCCATTGTCTTTAAGTTTTAATATAAAACCATAGAAGTATCTCAGTATGAATTTAGGCATTTTCACAAGTATAGCCAGTTAAGTATTGATTTTAGAATGAAATTGTTGAAACTGATTTTTTTTTAATCTCTGTATGCGATTTAAATTTACATGACACTAAAATATATCTTTATTTTCAATACAAAAGACAATATAATCAGTTGTAAATTGGGTGTTTTGCTGTGATAAATGGGTGTTTTGGTTGTGCTATTTGCTGTCATAAATGAAGTTTTTGCTCAAACTATTTTGCTCTTGCAAATAGGGTGTTTGAACCTGCTGTTTGCTGTCAAAAATAGCAGTTCCAGGACCTGATTTTTGGGGATTGTTTGTGTTAGCTTATTTTGTCAAAGTTGGCGAATTGTAGTGTTTGGATAAGCTAAAAAGTTTAGGCTTGTGGGCTTATTTAAGGGTTTGAAAAGGCTAATTACTCTGTATAAGCTAATCCAAACACTTAGCTTATAAGCTTATTAATCATAAGCCACATTCTTCTTATTGAAAATAGGCTTACAGAAAGACCCCTTCAATGTTTGATTTAGATGCAACTCCTGGTACAAGAGTTCTAGCTGGTGTATGTCTTTAAGTGCATATCTTTCTGTTCACATATGAGCTAAAACATCAATTTTAACTTGGTAATTTTTGGCCTTATGTTGCATGTTTCAGGAAATATCCAAGATGGCGTAGGAGATCATAAATTTAGAAAGGTATCTTGAACAAAAACGAGCAGGAAAGTCGGCTCAATTTCTGTAACATCAATGATAGGATGGTACACACAATATTTCTATTTCTCTATAAATAAAAGTACATGTCATAGCTACATTTTTTTCATTCATACTCAGATATACACATACATCCATGGTTCTTTAAACAAATGTACATGTCATAGTTGTTTGTGGTACCTCATGCTTGTGGTAGCTCAAGTTACTATTATAAATCAAGAGTTGGTCAATAAAGGAAAAAAGCAAATTGAACGTGATCATGTCGGTGTTGTTTTAACCATCTCTGCAAAAAGGTATATTATCCTTTCATTTAATTATAACTTTTGATACCATTTTTTATTGTTTAGTGTTACGTTTAAACAATCGTTCTATATGTTAGCATGTCAAGAAGCACAAGAACAACAACCTCCATCACCAGGAAGTTATTGATTGAAAATATCAAAGATTTATGGATAGTTATTGCTTCTACATGGCGATCGAGGCAATTGAAGATTCTTGGGAAATTAAAGAAAAGATTCTTGGCGTCTACGAATCCATTATTTGAATGCTATACTACGGATGGTAGCACAACATTGATTCAGTTCATTCTAACCAATCGTAAACTAACGGGTTAGAATTTCTTACTATTTATACACCTCATTAGTTTACTTGACGTACTTTTATTGATTCGTTTTGCTCTTAAGAGGTAAATGTTGCCTTTGTTTCTTTACTGTTTTTTTATTTTATTTATTAAGACTGTTGATGTTTACAATTTGGTGTTATATATAAGTAATCATTATCATTGCTTACCATTTGTACACCTCATTAGTTTGATCTAAGATAAAAAAAAGTATTGTTATTATGAAAGATTTGTTTTATACTACCTCACGAGACATTGATCTATCGAACTCAAGAGGGTACATGGAGCATATCGAGTTTTATTTGGTGGCCTAAAGTCGAGTTGGACGGCCTTTTATCTTTAGATAACGCCAACACAAATAGATGATTAGAGACTTGTTTATGTTTATTTGTCTAATAATAGTTGCCTCTTTTGTGTTAAAAGCATTACCTATATATGTGAGAGTGACTATAGGCAAATTAAAGTGGAAATTTTTAGTATGCATTTTGAGAACACCTATAATAAACTTTTCGTTGTCTCTATATTTGTTAAAAGCATTACACATATTTTCATATAGAAACTCTTGACGATGTTTAAGATTGTGTAATTTGCTTAGATGTTTGTTTAAAATAGAATTCGCCCAACTCTTTGATTAAGGTTCTTTCCATATCTTTTATTAAAAGTTAATGTCCGATTTGTATAAACGTTGTTCGCTTTCTCCTTAATTTCATTCTACTTTTGCTTAAAATCTCTATCGAAAAAATTTCATACCGCTATCCAAATAGCCTAAACTTGAATTCTCTCCTACCACCATGTTTGTTTTTAAAAGATAAAAGTTGTGTAGATACCTTTTATCTCTTTAATTTCCAAGTAGTTTAAAATGTGCAGTTTGCAACTAATATTTTTCCTAGGTCGAAGATCCGAGATCTCAATGAGATCTCGCCGAGATTAACTGCCCAGTTGTTGAAATGTCTATAGGTTGTTTGTTTGCTAAATAACTTGTGTATGAGAAAGTTTATTCGCTGTATAATTTAAAGTTTAGTTGTTTGCTGCTGTTCGGATTTCTATTAATTTGTTTACTGTTTCCTAGAAATTATTTTTGTCAATATATTGCATAAGAACTCATCCAAACAAAATTTCGTAGACTTATCTAGTGTCCAACACCCCTGAAACCTGTTCAATCAAACCAACCCCTAAGCTAATTGTAAACTAGCTTTTAAATCTATTTGTTTACTGAGAAGTGTGTATAATATCATTTGTCATTGTTAAATAACTTGGGAGTTTGTTTCTTGAATTGAAAACCCGTCTTATTTGTTGTATAACCATTTATTTCATTAATTAACATGTAGGTACCTTGGAGTGACGAGCGTCCATTAGAGACCAAAGAGTTGAATGCCATAATTGATGCATGGTTTACATTGTGGCACAATTAATCCCAGAGAATTATGTTCATTTATGTTGAATTCTAGTGTTTTTCTTTATAGTTTGTTGAATTCTAGTGTTTTAATTTGAATTTTGTCTAGGATTTATGTTTAGCTGAATTGACGTATTATCTTAATTTACTTTGTTGATTTCAACATCTGTGGTGTATTTTAAACACTTTATATATATTTTCTACATTTATATTTCTTTATTTTTGTGAGTCAACTGTGGATTATAGAATTTCTAAAAAATTGAAAAATTTTAGAAATGATTTTTTTTTAATAATATAGATTTACAAAAAGACATGTTTTGAGATAAAAACATATCTTTTTACTCTAAATAAAGATAGGTTGGATGATTGTATAAAGACAGGTTGTGGGAGAACCGGTGTCAATGTCTAATAAAAATATGTTTGTTTACTTTATAATGGAGAGCGGTTTAAGGAGAAAACCGTGTCGATGCTTCTAATAGAGACAAAGTTGCCAAACCGTTTCTATATGTTTCGATCATGGAGATACCTCTTCGTAGAGTGGTTCCAAAACCACTCTTCATGGTCTTTTTGACCGGTTTCCATGAGATTTTTGTAGTAGTGACCATCAAATCCATACCAAAACCTAGACCAAATTCTATTGTAAGCTCTTCTTTGTTTTTGAACATAAGAAACATGAGAAAGACCAGATTCTTTCCGGGCATCAAACTTTGCTAACAATTCATCTCTCTCCTTAGTCGGTTTCTCAATTTCGTAAATCTTACAATTTAACTTCCATTCACTTAATTTTAAGCGATAATCCTGTTGTTCATACTTTTCGCCCAAGCCATTTCATTATTTTCATGTGTTATAATTTTGGCTTCCATAGATTCTAAGGTTATTTGATAACCTGCTACCTCAGACCTAGCCTTTATACAATTATCTCTTTCAATCACATAACTATTAAGTACTTTTTGATCAAAGTCATGATAGTTTAAGCATACCTCAGAGATAGGGGTTGAGCTTGATGAAGTAGCCATCATAGCAAGTAGAACAGGATCATCTTCACTCTCCATGCTCCAGTCAAAGCTTCCATAACCATCTTTAGAATCCATAGCAGCATGTCCAGGTTCCTCATCGAAAGTTGTGCACCACCAAACTCTTCTACGTAATCCTCCACGCCTACCATACAATAGGTTCTTGGTTCATCATCAAACTCAAGACTCTAGTCAACCTCGATAAATTCTCTTGAGCAATCAAAGCTTTTGTTTATGTTATAGGAATTTCTTTCAACTCTAGCTTTGGTTTCTCGGTCATTCTGCTTTGCTTGATATTTAGCAAACCTACATTCCTTGCAAAATGTCCGGTCTTTTGAAAATTGAAGCATTCAATCTTGGATTTGTCAAAAGTGATTCCCCTGCTTTGGCTTGAAGTCAATGCCTCTTCCCGCCTTCTTCATAAACTTCTTTATCCTTGCGGTGATCATAGCAACTTGCCACCGATATCAATTTCTTCAAGAGCATCCTCTTCAATCTGAGAGATCTTCTTCATAAGTGTGTAACTAAGCTTGGTGTGCAAAGAAAGAGCATACAACTTCATCCGAGTGGATGGTTGGTGGGGCTTCTTGGCGAGCAAAGGTAGGGGTAGAATGAGAAACAAGACTTTGAGCAACAAGACTTTGAGTAGGAGAAGCGGTACTTTTAGTGGAAGTACCGCCTCTTTTCAAATGACAAAAGGCTATCTTGTGAGATTTTGAACCTGGATTGCCCATTCATCTCATGCTCATACACCTTTAGATGATTGTAAAGATCATCAAAGTCCATTACATCCGCACTGTGTTGTCCTCGATCATAGTAGCAATCACATGCCATGTCGATGGCAAACTCCTTAAGAACTTTAAATTAGCATCTTCAACTGAAACCTTCGCTTTGTATAGCTCCAAGATGTCGAGAAGGTTTTGGAATCATCATAAGCATCATCAAGGTTTTCTCTTTCTCCAACAAGTGAATGTTTCAAAGCCGCTTCAACAGATTTGTGCATCTTTTGGAAGCATCATTGCCTCCAAACCTTGTCTTGAGAGCGACCCGAGTTGCTTTGCATCTTTAGCATCATGAAATTTGAGTAGATGACCATCGGAATAGCGACAAGAGAATGTTGAGAGCCTCTCTTGATTCCTTATTGTTGCCGCAGTAAGACCGCCTTAGGTGCTTTGGGTTGTCCAGAACATCAATAGGTTCGGAACTTTTCATTACCATTGACAATTACATTCCGTAGTGCATGGTCTCAGTAATTGCAATGTACCGCCTCATCTTCATGCTCCATAGGACGTACTCTCCTTCTTGATGATAGGTATCCTTAGTGAAGTGATGGATGGTGGTGGAACAACTTCAGTCGACATCTTTAGGTTTTAGTTATCTAGGTTTTAGGGTTACTTCTTAGTCAGAGTTTCCACACAAGCTCTGATACCACTTGTTGGATCGATGTACTCTAACCAAACTAACTTTAAATAGCTTGTTAAGGGTTTAATAACTTCGGATAAATCCTAAGTTATTAACAATGAAACACTGAGTAATCTTTATTAAGTACGCGGAATTTACTTAACAAATCTAAGAAGAATATAACTTTAACTTTTATTAATAACTCTAAATCTGCTTGTTATGCAGACTCTTTAACAACTCTAAAACTCTAATAATAATCGTACTTTTGGATTCTAAAACTCGTACATCTAATGCCAATCTAGGGGTCCTTTTATAGGCTTAAGGATAACCCTAGTCGGTTTACAATTTGTATCCTTGTACGACAAGTAATCTAAACAAAGAATATTCTAGAATAAACAAAGCTTTCCATAAACGAATATAGCAGTTCTTTAGGTTTGCAATGATTTTGACGGTACTTTGACTTCTTCTTTAGCAAGACTTTGACTTTTCCAAGACTTTGTCAATCTTGTAACTTTCATATCCCAACATGGTTCCTGCTGCTAGTGTAATGGTTCCTACTGGCAGTGTTGCAGTGATTAATTTGTAACAACTTTGACTCATTCAAGTGGCTGTTATGACTGCTTTATGACCATGTTTAATTGGTCATATAACTACTATTCCTATGATAATGGAGGCTTATTATCGGTGATTAATTGGCCGTTAATTACTCATAAAGTCCATTGACTAGGAGTGAGTGTTCTCTACTATATATAGAGAACGACTTTATCAGCATGAAGAGATAGAACAAAACCAGGAGAAACAAACAGAAAGCAAAAACACTTATATGCACAAGGGTTATTGATTGTGCCTAATTCAATAACTAACATTTGGTCTTATCCCAAGTAGATATTCGTGTAACCTAGGTATAGGGTCGAAAAGTTTACTTTGGAAAGTGATAACATGATTCCAAGTGATATCCGGTAACCACCTAGTAGTATTGCATTGCTACTGGTTATCTTACCCTGCTGCTGGGCGATTAACCAATCCAACAATCAAAGTAAACTATTTGTGATAACCAATGGCTGCTGTTGCAATAAAACACATGGCTACAAACTTTGCCAAGATGGATAAGTTTGAAGGGGTGGACTTTAGGAGATTGTAGAAGAAGATGCACTTCTTGCTGTCAAGCATGGGTGTGGTCTATGTTCTGACTACACCTATTCTTGATGATGGGGATGATGCTAGTGTGGAACAAATAAGGATAAGAAACAAATGGGAGAATAATGACTACATTTGCATAGGCTTAATTCTCAATGGTATGTCTGATTCACTCTTTGACATTTATCAGAATTTTGAATCTTCCAAAGAACTATTGGATTCCTTGGATGCCAAATATATGGCTGAGGATGCATCAAGTAAGAAGTTCCTTGCAAGTAATTTCACAAATTACAAAATGACTGATTCAAGACCAGTTTTGTTTGGGTAAAAGGTCAGAGACCCGATAAATATATTACTCCAAAAAACGTTTAAGTACAAAGAATATGGGTGAATCGCATATCTCAGCCCGTTACATAGGCGAAAAGCTTACATAACAAGATACTTTATATTATCTAAAAAAGAAAATAAACCACTACTCAAAATATAACATCAGACTCCTATGAAGAAAACATTTACTTCCTACCAAGGCCTTGGAGCTTGATACCATATGTGTCGTAATAGGCATCCAAATTACCTGGAAGATCGTAAACCTGATCCGCATAGTTATCATAACCATAGTCATCAAAGTCATCTTCTAGATCATTACCACCACCAAATAAGCTACTCAACTCATCAAAGGTGTTTACAACCTCCTCATCATCACCATCGGAGACAACAATCTCTCCCACCTTAGAGAATGGGTTAACCCTCTTAATAGATGAAGTAGACGAAAGATCCTTTTTACCTGGATAATCAACCTTTTTAATAGGATTACTAGCATCATCAACAAGAGTAGCTTTCCCATCCATAAGAAGCTTTTCAAGCTCCCCAATTTTCTCAACAATAGGGGTATGGCGAACCTCGTTAGCTTCCATTGAATCACCACAAGCGGTTCTTGTGATACATTCCCGGTCTTAACATCCCCAACCTCCTTAGCTTCCATTGAACAATGTAATCCACTATATCGGAAGAGTACCACATTCATCAAGATCGATCACATTTAGTGCATCAAACGGGTTAGATGTAGCAATCGTCGTCCCACTCATACTAGCCACTTCAAATGGCTTTCATCTTAGAGTTATCCACTGCTTGGGATTAGGGGCGCTTTAGGTTGATACCAAACTTAGGCCCCACACCGTGTTTATTAAAACCTCTCTTACCAGAACACTTGTACCACCATTTCTACCCTTATTCTTGTTACTTACGGTTTGAAACCATCGGTAACACTCTGTTTAGGTGAGTAACGGTGGAACATATTTAGGACAATCAGCAAATGAATGACCAAACCGCTTACACGTATCACATCTTGGCGGTTTCCATTCATATTCAACTCGGATCTTTTCAATAGTAGAACCCAATCCATCCAAAGAAGGGTATCTCAACAGTGAGGCTTTCCCAAGAGCCTTATCCGCACGAACCTCAATCAAGCACCTAGCAAAACTACTATGGCCCTGTGAATCCAAGCACATTTGACTAGTGTAAGAATCTAGAATTTTGAGTACCAATCAATGCAAAGCAAGGAGATCGAGACCATCATCGAAAACATAGCAAGAGGAACATCATAAAATTTAACCCACACGGAATGTTAGTCAAATCCTATTTAAGCGATTAGTATTCAACTTCAAAGTTTTAAGAATAATTGGCACATTCCTAATCATCCATGGTCCATTTTCAAGAACATCATCAACACCTTTACGCGTGGAAAACTTAAAGAAAAAGAAACCCTTAGCATTCATCATAACCTTTTGAATACCATAATTGGCCCACGTATTACTAACATAATAATCAACGGCCGGAAAAGCAATACGTTTACAAAGAAAATAACCATAAAGGGTATTCTCAAATTTAGAGTTTACCTCCTCTACTACTTTCAGAGGAACGGAGAGATCCGCCTTAGTAGACTTGTTACGACATTCCAACCTACGAAAATTAGGCTTGTGCTTCATAGAATCATTGGACGTAGCACCTACATATGAAACCGGCTTCGCAAATTGAACCTTGGGAGACGAATTATTAACACCACGCATAGCCTCTTCAAAATTCTTGCACGCCGCCAAAACAAGCGGATCACGACTTGGCTCACTTCATTCCCGGTGTTATGTGGATCCGTCTCCACATGATGATCAGTTGAAGACTCATTCGAGTGAGTACCAGGTACATCGACAGTAATAGGAACACCCTCCATGAACAAAAAGAAACTAACCCTAATACAAAAATAAAAAGACCAGATCGGAACTAGCAGAAAATCTCGGAAAAACCAAATCCACGTACTCCCAACATTTGTAGTTAAACCCTAGTCATAAACTAGGGTTTATAAGCATGAAGAAACATACGGCCATCCCATAAAAACTAATCTCAAAACTCGACTTAACCCTAAACTAGCGATTCCAATAAGATCCCTAATCGCAGATGTAATCAACGTCAAGTACAAATCAGGCTTAAACAAGTGTAATAATCAAGAAAAGAACCCGAGTTGTTAATTAAAAAAATGAATAGGGTAGTGTTAGGAATCGGAGGTCGCCAGAAGGGTGGAGAGAAGTCGATGTTAGGGTGGAGACTAGTTATGGAACAATACAATGAACTTTTGGTATACTTGGAAGGTTTACACAACACAATATGCACATGGATGAGGCTTGTTAATACAAATAAGCCGTAAAAACGTTTATTTATATTTTACGATCTTCTAATGTTTTGTCGATAACAAACGTAAAATTATTTTATCAAAACAAATAAAATACGTAAATGGTTTGAGCCAATAGTTTACTAACACACTTACGTTTTCACATAAAACACTAAATAAGTAAATGTGATTTTATGATTTAGTAATACATATGTACAACAACTAGTGTTTACATTTTGGGTAAATATATACATAACTAGTATGTATTAAAATGGGTAATATAAATGGGTAGAAACTTAAGTATTTGACCTATTGACCAAATACATTGAATGTAGTTGGGTATAACCCAAAGTCCATGACCCATACCCGTGGAGCATAACCCATAACCCATTGCATGACATCATGCATAAGTCATAAATGGATATTATCCATGACCCATGGATTTAACCCATGACCCATGGACTAGATGCATTGCATCTTGTAGATATATCGTATCTACTTGGATACCCATGGTCCAAAGACTAGGACCAATGACCCATAACCTATGACCCATGACCCAAAACCCATGGGCAAAGAGGAGCGTCCCACGGATCGCCAGAAATACACTTGACGGATCCCTCAAGTGAGGGATCCGTGGAACAGTAGCTAAATTTCTTCTATAAATAGTGAGCCATTTCTTCATTTTGGGTTGCCACTCCCACACATACTTTCTCCTAGTATTGTAAACCTTCTAACCTCAGATCCTAAGGAACTCTCTATGTAGTTTGAGTTTTGTTTTTGTGTGATTCTCTAGGTTCCTCTTAAAGGTGAGATCACCACCTCTTGAAGTCGAGCAAGCTCAAGTCCATGAGTTACCATGCTTAGTCATCATCAAGACTACTGAGGTCCTCTTGTTGATACTTCTTTCTCCCTCCATAAGAAGTGTTGTGTCAAAGGCATTAGTGAAGGCTGCCAAAAGAGTTAAGACGACAACATTAGTGAAAAGTTCTTAACGTCCGTGTCAAAGGCATTAGTGAAGAATGCCAATTAAAAGAGTCAAGATGAAGGCATTAGTGAAAGGTGCCAAATGTCCGTGTCAAGGGCATTAGTGAAGGATGCCTAGAAGTCAAGTCAAGTGGCATTAGTAAAAGATGCCAAGGGTGTATAATCGATGAGGTGCATCAATGTACAATTAGAGATAGATTGTATCCAAGGATATTGATATCCTTGATGATGTTGTAATAAGGAGTTGGTCTCCTTTAGGTTAGGTGTTGTGTAGTGTTGGGTAGTAGTTCCTCTATAATAATGGAACTTGGAATCTAGCCTAGTACCGGATAAAGGGTAGGCGACGTTGTGGTAGGTGTGGTTCTACCTTGTGGAAGAACCCGGTGTCTAGCCTAGTACCAGAAAAATAGTAGGCGACGTTGTGAAGGCTTCTCCGCCATAAGGAGTTGGTGTCGTGTAGTGATTACGAACTCTCGAGTAGGTGACTCGGGAGTGGAGTAGGCAAGGAAGGTGTTCTTGTAGCCAAACTACTATAAATACTCGTGCCGTGGTTTTGTGCTTCTTACTCTTTATCTTCTCATTACATATTTATATATCTATCTATTAATGTCCAACATACACATTCAAATAGATTGACATAAATTGATCTAAATATTTTAAAACGAAGTTTTAATTGTAAAACTCTTCAACCCCCCTTCTAGTTTTCCATAATTGGCATCAGAGCTTCGTTACGAAGTTTCTTAGAGTATGTTGTACTTTAAAAACTTGATACGATCCGTTTATGTTTGAAAACTACAAAGAAGGATTTTTTTTCTTAACAAAAGGTCTTGTTTTAAAAAATCACCATATTTTATAATGTTGGACAATGATAGAACGTTCTAATATTCTCTTTGTTAAGAATTCTCTATACTTGGATTTGGGCATCCTAAGAAGATCATGAAGAATTTCTCTAAATACTTCTTTCCTTAAATTGAATATTTAGAAAAGAATTCTCCATACTTGGATTTGGGCATTCTAAGAAGATAATGAAGAATTTCTCTCTAAATACCTCTTTCCTTAAAAAGAATATTTAGCAAAGGTATGATCTTTAATAAATTACAAATATTTTTTTAAGGTCATTTTTCTTTAATCATGATTAAGTTTTAGTAGTATCTTTACGCTCTCTTAATAATCACTAAAGTAGTTATCTATATTGAACTCATCATCAAGAATAGTATTCTTTGTTGATCTCTATAGACAAAACTACAAACTAGTGATAATGATATCTCGGCTATTCGAGAGCCTTGATCATTACTCCTCACAAAAGGATTATTGACATTTCATCTATGTCAATGAGTATCCATGTGAAATTTCTTACATTATGATAAAATGGGATTTCATCATAATCTTTGAAAACTTCTCAAAAGATTTATGATTAATTCATAAAAAGGGAACCTCGTCAAATAAGACTAGTATAACCCGTCAAAACCCCAAACCATAAGTTATAGAGCATAAACATCGACCCTAGGCTATTTAGAACTCCAAAACCAAAATTATCAAGGAATACTTAAGCTGACTAATTGTTGTTATGCCGGATCCTTGCATTTGAACTAGACGGATCCCTCGTACAAGGGATCCGTGCAACAGAAGAGTGCATAAGTAAGAAATGATTACTGTGGAAGTTCCATTACGACTTTTCTCTATCAAAGACTCATGAACATAAACCTAATTACTGTTCACAAGAGCAAATTGATCATCTTCTTCAAGCAAAACAATCTCTTGTGTAAGTATAATCTTCACTACATTGTTATTTCCATTCCTTGATTCCTAGGATTACAATTTTCATCTTTAGAAGTTGAGTTCAAATGGGTTTGTCATAATTTGTTACCACATTGTTTTCTAAGATAATATAAATCAAAGAATTAACATTGTTAATACAAATTAAACTAATTCCTTGAATTCAATGAAGATTTTTTGAGCAAAATTGTGATCAAACCCTTTAGGTTACTATTTACACAATTAACACCACATTGTGGTTTTGTTGTATAGGAACAATCATGCCTAGCAACCGCCAACAAGATTACCATGATACCGCCCACTACATCCCAATGTACCACCGTAAGGAAGGCCTTAGCCAGGAGGATAGGAAAGCTTTCAAGTTGCTAGAAAGAGACTTTTCTATGAAGGCCGTGTGGTTGAACCATCATTCCTCGTGAAGACCAACATCCGACAAGTCTTTGAAGGAATTAACTTTGAATGCCTCTTGGACATTAACGAGCAAATTTGTCCGGTGTTCGTGCTTGAATTTTACAAGACAATGAGAATCGTTAGGAATGATGACGGGACCATCTCAATTGCCTTCATCATCAATGAGCATGAGTACACCCTCTCCCTTGTAGAACTTGGAAGGATACTCTGTGTCCCATATCAAGGAGTGTGCATGTATTCCAATGAATGGTATTTGGCGGAGCTACATGACATGGTAGATCATCATGAAGTATACTTCATGAGAATTCCGGAAGCAACCACAGTAAGGGATACCGTCTTCATGGAAAGAGCATCTCCATCGAGGGTCACAAGAAACTCCAAGGTGATCAATAGGGATCTATTTAAAATGGAAGTTTCAGAAATGTTCCCGTTGTACAAGAAATGGGAACTCGTGGTAAGAGAGAATGTGCTTTGCTTGGGAGGGAACAAAGATCATCCCAATGCGTGCTTGAGCTTCATGATTTATTTCCTTGTGACCTGCACTCACTTCAACCTCGCTTATTACATGGTAAAAAGAATGGCGAGTGTGAAAAGCATGGACAAGATGGTACTCCCTTATGCAATGTTCCTGTCACGTCTAGAAAACTTCATCCTTGCTTTAGATCCTTCTCCGTATTCCTTTGATCATAGCTTTTGCAACAAAGTCATGGTGCCTTTATCCAATGGAAAGACTACAAGGTTCATGGTGGATGGCAAGAGACCTCACCCACCAATGGATTCATTGGATGAGAGGCAAAGACAAAGAGAAGGAGAATGAAGTAGCAACCCCATTGGCAACATCGATCTCGACCCTTTTCATTACATCAATCAATTGCCAGATATTCAAAGCCCATCACAAGAGTGGCAACAAACTAAAGGGATCTTCAAGTACTTCGCTAATTTCTTGAAGAAGAAGAAGTAGAGATGATGAGATGAAGAGTAAAGGGGTGAAGATGGAGATGAAGACAGGAGTGAAATGGAAGGAGGTTTAGATGAAAGGTAAGGTCATAGGACCTTAATTTGTGAAAACAATTTCTAAAACAATGGTTTGTAACATCTTAACAATATTTATGTAGAGTAGGATGTAGTTTGTAGGAATTGCCATGATTTGGCATTGAACAACTTAACTTAGGAACTAGGAAAATGAGATTTTACGACGAATTGATCCTATTCAAGTAGTCGCTATCACTCATTTTTAATTACCTTTTAGTTCCCCCCACTTGCTATGCGTTATACTTGTTATGTGCATTTGTTTACGGATTGTGAAAAAATGACTAGGATAAGCATTTGCTAAGAGTGCAAAATATTGCACAATTGCTGAGAGGCTTCTGGTCTGCAGTAGCCGGATCCCTAGGCTATAACTAGCCGGATCCCTCAAATGAGGGAACCGTGGGATCCGGGCAAACAGATACCAGATACAGATCACTTTACATCAAATTTGTCTCCTAGATCACATCATTCTAGCTAAACATGATTCTTTAAGACCACTTAAGTCTTCCTCAAGCTCAGTAGGTCTCACATTTACCTGTAGTTAACTTATGATCAAATTCAAAGTGCTTTTGATTTATCAACTCACCAATACTCACCATATTTCCGCCCAATGCTCACACATTGTTCCTAACATCTAAAACACTTAGCTTGATATTTCTATCAATTTTAACAAATTGATTTTAGTCATCCTTACCTTAAAATAGGCTTAAAATTAGTTTTTAATTTTTCTTTATTTTTTAGGAATTTTTCTAATTTCTCTTAAGTCATCATCTGATCTCTAGGATTAATTTCCATCATTTGTCATTCTCAAATCAAAAGGTATCTTCCTCAAACACTTAGTTACACTCTCAAAAGTCCACTTCTTTACCCAAAACCATCATTAAGTATCCTCACTCCTTATGTTTGGGTATTTAAGACATCCATCACTTAAGACATCTAAAGAAAGTCAAACCCTCAAGATTCATAGGTACTAGACCTTACAAAATCATAATCACCTCACCACATTTCTGTCTAACAAACGGATCCCTGGTTTATAACCAGACGGATCCCTAGTGAGAGGGAATCGTGGGATCCGTGTCTACAGAAAGCTTCTAATCAGCTTTTCTTTCAAAATTAAAACCATCTTTGGTAATCTAAAAACTTTTAGTTACCATTTAATGAGTCCCTAGAGCTGAACAACACCATAGTTGACCTTGGTGCATGCCAAATTACCTTAGTGGTCATGAATTTATTTCCTTAACTCACACTCACTCTTTATAAACCAAACACTCTTGAGAGCTTAAGCCACCACTCTTACCACAATCCTAAAAATCAGTAGTTAGACACTTTATTGCATCCTCACCATCACTATGACAAAAGCATCTACCAACAACTCTTCAACCAAAGGCTCATCCAAAAGGAATGCTCATATGTCCATGAGATATCATCCACCGAATCATCACCCGTAAGAGGTCATAATGCTAGAATCCCACCTCAACAATCCCAATCAACAATTGCCAAGAGAACCGCAAGAATTAGTATTAGACCTTTTGGGTTAGAAAAGGGTTCATCAAGCTCTAAACCAAACGTACCTAGTTCTAGTAAAATGCCTAGACTACATTCCTTCACCGAACCTCGTTCTCATCCAAATATCTATTCATTAGAGCACTCACCACCGAGAACTTCCCACTCACCAACCTTCTCGTTAAATAGGGAACCACCTACGTCACCAAATAGTCCATCGTTGGAGACAAGGAACCACCAAGGACTTAATGATATAGAGGACTTTCCATTACCACCACCTTCATTCTTAGTAGAACCTTATCCTACATTGCTCAATGTATCTCCACCATCATTTGTAAAGCCTCCTCAAAACATCCAACTCCTCCGGTTCCTAAACAAGACAATAATTGCTCTATTGTCTAATCACCCAAGTACTTGTTCAAGAAGTACGAAATGAGTTGCATTTCATGTTTAATCATCTTCTTGAACGATTAGACCAAATCAACAAGTCTACCCATCCTTAGATTCAAGCACATTGATGCTTTTAAGTTTTTGGTCACTTATTAGAATTAGTAGAAAATGTATTACATGGCTAAATCATTCTCTTAGTTTTAGAGATTTGAAGATCATTTCTCGTAGTTTTATTGAATGAAGTTACATGTTTTATGCCATGTTGTTTTGAGTATACGATTGGTGATTTAATTACATATCTCATTTTGATTGTGACATCATTTATTCACATCACCATTGTTGTCTTAAGCTTTCAAACAGACGGATCCCTCCATCATGCCTAGACGGATCCCTCCAAGGAGGGAACCGTGGGATCCGTATAACTGAAGACTTGTTTTCAACTAACTTGAGTCTTATTTGCGTGAAATTATGCATTATATACTTGTTTTCTAACCTTTTTTTTTGTAGATTTTCAATATACACATGAAGACTTTAACACCCTAAGCTAGGGGGAGTTTCGTGTCAAAGTAATTCATTGCAAAATCATTTGCAATATATTTTAGGATTACGTTACATGACGCCCTTTGCAAAATTGCAATCATCGAGGGAGCATTATCGTCACAAAGGCGAAACCACTTACAAACATAGTTGCAATGCATTAGCTTAATAGTTTTTCTTACTTGACGCCTCACAAAGGTATGGACTCGTCAAGGGGAGTTAAGACGAGAACTCTTCCGTCACTTGCTCTCTATACTTTCTTTTCTTATTACACGTTTTCTTAAAACAATGTGTTAGTTTCTTTTCGATATTGTTTTGTTTCGACAAAAAGGAGGAGAAGAGAGTAAAAACTCTAATTCAAACTTTTACGAATTTTAGTTTTTTCTTAAAATAATTTTATGTTTTGTCATCAACAAAAAGGGGGACATTGTTAATACAGATAAGCCGTAAAAACGTTTATTTATATTTTACGATCTTCTAATGTTTTGTCGATAACAAACGTAAAATCATTTTATCGAAACAAATAAAATACATAAATGGTTTGAGCCAATAGTTTACTAACACACTTACGTTTTCACATAAAACACTAAACAAGTAAAAGTGATTTTATGATTTAGTAATACATATGTACAACAACTAGTGTTTACATTTTGGGTAAATATATACATAACTAGTATGTATTAAAATGGGTAATATAAATGGGTAGAAACTTAAGTATTTGACCCATTGACCAAATACATTGAATGTAGTTGGGTATAACCCAAAGTCCATGACGCATACCCATAAAGCATAACCCATAACCCATTGCATGACATCATGCATAAGTCATAAATGGATATTATCCATGACCCATGGATTTAACCCATGACCCATGGACTAGATGCATTGCATCTTGTAGATACATTGTATCTACTTGGATACCAATGGTCCAAAGACTAGGACCCATGACCCATAACCCATGACCCATGACCCAAAACCCATGGGTAAAGAGGAGCGTCCCACGGATCCCCAGGAATACACTGGACGGATCCCTTAAGTGAGGGATCCGTGGAATAGTAGCTAAATTTCTTCTATAAATAGTAAGCAATTTCTTCATTTTGGGTTGCCACTCCCATACATACTTTCTCCTAGTATTGTAAACCTTCTAACCTCAGATCCTAAGGATCTGTCTATGTAGTTTGTGTTTTGTTTTTGTGTGATTCTCTAGGTTCCTCTTAAAGGCGAGATCACCACCTCTTGAAGTCGAGCAAGCTCAAGTCCATGAGTTGCCATGCTTCATCATCATCAAGACTCTCGAGGTTCTCTTGTTGATACTTCTTTCTCCTCCATAAGAAGTGTTGTATCAAAGGCATTCTTGAAGGATCTTTGAAAGAGTTAGGATGAAAGCATTAGTGAAAGGTGCTTAATGTTCATGTCAAAGGCATTAGTGAAGAATGCCATAGGAGTCAAGACGAAGGCATTAGTGAAAGGTGCCAAACGTCCGTGTCAAGGGTATTAGTGAAGGATGCCTAGAAGTCAAGTCAAGTGGCATTAGTGAAAGATGCCAAGGGTGTATAATCGATGAGGTGCATTGATGTACAAATAGAGATAGATTGTATCCAAGGATATTGATATCCTTGATGATGTTGTAATAAGGAGTTGGTCTCCTTTGGGTTAGGTGTTGTGTAGTGTTAGGTAGTAGTTCCTCAATAGTAATGGAACTCGGTATCTAGCCTAGTACCGGATAAAGGGTAGGCGACGTTGTAGTAGGTGTGGTTCGACCTTGTGGAAGAACCCGGTGTCTAGCCTAGTACCCGAAAAAGAGTAGGCGACGTTGTGAAGGCTTCTCCACTATAAGGAGTTGGTGTCGTGTAGTGATTACGAACTCTCGAGTAGGTGACTCGGGGATTGGAGTAGGGCAAGGAAGGTGTCCTTGTAGCCGAACCACTATAAATACTTGTGTCGTGGTTTTGTGCTTCTTACTCTTTATCTTCTCATTACATATGTATATATCTATCTATCAATGTCCAACATACACACTTAAATAGATTGACATATGTTGATCTAAATATTTTAAAACGAAGTTTTAATCGGTAAAACTATTCAACCCCCCTTCTAGTTTTCCACGAGGTTATTTCAGTCTCTTGTGTCATTGATAAACTTCCTCTTGCTTGGAAAGATTTCAAGCATACCTTGAAACATAAAAAGGAGGAGTTAACTCTTGTTGAGTTGGGCAGTCATCTGCGCATTGAGGAATCTCTCAGGGTGCAGGATAATGACAAGCCAAAAAGTAGCAATGCCACTGGTGCATCTGTTGTCAATATGGTGGAGCATAACAACTCCACCAGGTACAATGACAACAAAGGAAAATGTAAACATCAAGATAACACAAGGGCATATCCTAACAAGAAGGCAACACCTACTTGTTGGAAATGTGGCAAAACTGGTCACATTAAAGGGGATTGCAAAGGTGTTAAGGTTGGTGGTAAAGCCAATGGATCATGCACTAATGGTTCAGGGAGTGGTGGTTCTACCAACTCACTAAAAGGTCAGAATATGTTTAATAAGTCTTTTCATATTTATTATGTTACATATGTATCTGAATCTTATTATGTGTAGGATGATGATGTTGTGTGGTGGGTTGACTCTGGTGCAACAGTTCATGTATGTAAAGATAGAAGCTGGTTCAAGACTTACGAGTCACTGAATGATGGTTCTATTCTTCACATGGGAATTGAGTCAACATCCTTGGTGCATGGACGTGGTTGTGTAGATCTTAAGTTTAGTTCTGGAAAGATTGTAACTTTGTATACTGTTATTCATGTTCCTGATATGAGGAAAAACTTGGTTTCAAGTAGTGTTTTGAATAATCATGGTTATAAACAAGTTATTGAATATGATAAATTTATTTTATCTAAGAATAGTGTGTTTATTGGTTTTGGGTATTTGTGTAATCAAATGTTCAGGCTTAATATTGTCACTAATAGTGTTAATTCAACCTTTATGACCACCTCTGACCTGACCGACTTTACTCTATGGCATGCTAGACTTGGCCATGTACACTATAAAAGGATGCAAGATATGTCTAAGGATGGGTTAATCCCAACATTTGACATGGACACTGAAAAGTGTAAAACTTGCATGTTGACCAAAATAACTAAGAAACCTTTTCAGGGTGTTAAACGTGAAACTAAGGTCCTGGAGCTAATACACAGTGACCTGTGTAATTTGCATGTCACTCCCTCTTTGGGGAATAAGAAGTACTTTTTGACATTTATTGATGATGCTTCTAGGTTTTGTTATATCTATCTATTACATACTAAGGATGAAGCATTAGATAAATTCAAAGTATTTAAAACTAAAGTTGAATTAAAACTTGGGTCCTGGTCAAAAGATTAGGGAGGGCGATATGGGAGGTGAGTACATGAATACTATGTATTTTCGAACCTAATCGTTGTAGTGTAGTATTAGGGTGGTATAAGTGAGAAGTTACTACGCTAAGGTTGGGGTTGAGGAAGATTATTTTTTATCTTTTATATTTTTAAGGAAAGGAAAGGTACGAATCTTGGGGTTTGAATTTGGGGGTTGGTATTGCTACCGATTACTCTACTTATCTAATTATCTAATCTAAGGTGTAGTAGTTGATCCGTGCCAAAACGCAAGTTTTCTCACGTTTACCACTGTGAATGGTCAATCGAAGAAACTTAAAAAGCAGTTCACACGAACTCAATGAAGATCCGGAGAGTGTAGTGTTTCCCGGTCGTTATGTCCCAAATGAGCTATGCAAATGAATCACCAAACGAATAGTGATCGAGATTCGAACTAAAAGTGGATTATGAATGATTATAACTACGTAAAAAGTTCATAAACTACAGGGCTTAAATGCAAATTAAAGAAAGTTAAAAGATAAAAATATTAAATAAACGCTATCACTATTTTTACAATGATGTTTTTGATTTTATGTTTTATAAAACCGAATTAAAACTACGACGCATATAAATGAAAATATGAAATCAAGCAAGATTAACCCTAAAAATATGAAATGACATTTTACAAACCTAATGATAAAAGAAAATTTATAGAAAAAGAAAATTATTTTATAACTATTTAACTAATTATTATTAATTAAAACTATTTTTAACTATTAAATAATAACCTAAAATACAAGAAAATATGAAATAAAGCTAGAAAAATAAAATTATGACTTAGAAAAATCTAAAATATCAAAGAGAATTTTCAAAACTATTTTGTATTTTTCGATTATTTTGTATTTTCTAGGAATTAAAACTATTAAAACTAATTAAATTGCTTAAAAATATAAAATTAACTAAGAAAAATCTGAAAAATATTTTTTGGCTTTTTATATTTATCTTAACTTAAGAAAAATGAAAAATTATTTTTTTTGAACATTTTCTTAATTATTTGTATTAAATGCTATTTAAAAAGACTTAAAAACTAATTTAAATTAAGAAAAATAGCAAACTGATTTGGAAAAATCTGAAAAATTCAAGATAAGCCTAAAATAATATTAGGAATCTAAGAAAAATATAAAAACAGGGTGTTGTGTGTAGGAAAATGCAATCATAGAGTAAGTGCTTATAAATAAGCACTTTGAATAAGCTAAATGAACACAACAAGCACCAAACTGTTATAGAAGTCGTGAAATGCTAAAAGAACTTAAAAGCAACTTAAAACAACTACTCTAAAACCTCTGAAGTGCAAATTGTACATATTTGATGTTTTAAGCTTATGAGCTAAAAACAGTTTCTGGGGGGGCTACTTGCAGCTTAAAGATAAGCACTTAAATAAGCAGGAAATTAGAAAACAGAAGAAGGGTCCTAAAGAAGACCTGGCCAAGTATGTCTAAACCAAAGATGAGCTGCTCACAAGCTCTTATGAGCTTTTCCCAAGCCCTGCAAGTCCCTGTGCAGACTCAGCTTTCACTGAGTCAATGCACAGGGCAAATGAGGCCATGTTGATAAGCAGTTTTAGTGCTTATAAAAATTTTACAAAATTATACAAAAATGATAAAAAGAAAATAGACCCACTGAAGTTTTTAAATTCCCAAGTTCCACTTGATTTGGCTAAGAAATGATTCAATGATAAATCATCTGGGTTAAGTACACAAACCGATTTTCATGTTTTGACTTTTGAAGTAACAAAGAAATATTGACTTATTTGAAATTTGAATCCAATTTGTGGATTGATTGTGTGTAATATGATGAAATAAAGTTACTACAATCTATCCCTATGTATTTTAAACACAAAATGAGCTTTTGACTTTGCAAATTCCAATGACAAGCTTTAAGACAGATTAATATATGATTTTGACTATAGAGAACAAGGTAGCAAACTTATGACTAAAATGAGTATATTGGAACTTAATAAGCCTAGAACTACAAGACTCAAACATTGACAAACTATCTAATACAAAGGTAAGCAATAAATCCAAACACCCTTTAACAACTGACATGCAATTAATACTATCCAAACTGCTAAACCGGCTTATGCAATTGATCAATCTAAGCTTAACTATCCTAAATACAACTTAATAAACAAGTACAAACCAATCTAAACCATAAATGCGATACAAGCAAAATAAGCAAGATGGATTGAAAATAAAGCTAAGATACTCACTCACAGAAGTGCAATTTTATTTGCGTGCTAAGGCCGTAACCAAAACCACTACCTAACCTAGTCTATTTCAACCCAATATCACCATCGATCAACCTTTATCCATTTCAAGACCAACTGCACCCATTTTGACTTTTATTGACCATAAACCAAATTTGCTTGAAAATGAAATGTAAGCTTACTCAAAGCTTATAAAGAGCTTAAACAAACTTATTTGAGCTTAAACATAAGCTACTAGAAGCTTGGGCATAGAAATTTGAAGGCGAGATTGCAACAAAGAACTTGAAAACATAAACTTATATAAAACCTTAATATTGATGCTTAAAAGTAAATTACAATGATAAAGTGACTGAGTTTAATACATTAAAGCTTCAAATTACATTTTAAAACATTAATTAAGTTAACTTAAAAAAAACGACATACAAAGAAAAATAAAGACTAACTACTTTCTCTCTTCTCTTTCTTCCTCCTCTTTTATACACCAACTCTCTTTCTCTTACCTCTCTGAGCAGATCCCACATGGTTCCAGGACCATTGGATGCTTTAAGTGGATTTTGGCCATTGATTTGGTTTTGGCGGGAAATGGCTTTTGACCTGTTGGGGTTGAGTGCAAAAGGGGATGAAGCATTAAATGCTTATTTGGATTGTTAGGAGAGGTGGGGGGAACAAGGTGTGGAGTAGGGTGGCTGGAGGTTGAGTTGCAGAAAAAGTAGTGGAGGGGAAGGGGGACAGTGGTGGGAAAAGGGGACAGTGTGGTTTTATTTTAAGGGAAAATTCTAAGAATGCATTTTTCGCTCAAGGTGTCATCACTTTTTAGGAAAAAAGTTTGGGTATTTCCAAAATAATCTTTGAGACTTGCGACTTTTCTACTTTTCATATAAGCTTGACAAGTGTCCTTCTAAGTTTGTGTACCCAATCATTTTTTCCGACTTTTACAAATTATGATTTTCCAAATAATCGAATCTAAGCGATCGCTTTTAGAATCTAGCTAAATTTGGTTTTGTCCTTTAGTTAAAAAAGTCAAAGATACAAAAATATTTTTTATACATATAGTTCTTTCCCGAGGTTGAGCGACTTAAGCGTAAAACATAAGCGACTATTTTCAGACATTAACAAGACTTAAAGTATCGCTTCAAAAGTAGTTTTACTACTTTATTTTAAAATTTTACCCTGCTTTCAAATTTTTAACCCAAATACAAACACACACAAGCAACACTGCTACGTAAAAACACAATTGAAAATTGTGAAATCCTAAATCAATCCCTAATTATTCAAGAATTAAACTCGAAAATGGTCGACATTCCCCAATATTTTGATGCTAAGGTAACTGCTCGCTCCAAGGTACACTTGTTTTCGAAATTAAGTCTAAATTGTCAAGGAATCCAGATCGAATGAGGTCGTTTCAGAGCAACTGCTTTTGGGCCATGGTTAGATATTCTCGACCTAGGTAAAGGCAATCATATTGTTAATTTCGCTTTACAACACTGTAATTATCGACAAACTTCTTGATTCTTGTCCCCATTTTATACAAAATTGGGAACAATGTATTGAAATTGGTCGGAAGAGTTTCTATTGATGACTGGATTTCGTTTTGGTCGCTTGCCTCCCTATGTACAAATTGATCAAGTCCTTTGCTTTCATGCGTGTCTTTCCCGAAAACAATTAATAAGAAAGGTAATCGTAAAAGGCAATGAGCTTTTAAATTTGTTTGGGAATGACACGAATTTTCAAAGTTATCACCGAGGATGTTGTAGTGGTATGTCTTTTGCTAGTGGTCGAGATCGTGTTCATAGGTCGTGGACCTTGGTACATTGTTGACAATCATTTGTTGCAATTAGTTGAGGATTTTGGGGCATGGAATGCATATCCTTGGGGAGAGTTCTTGTGGACCCGCTTTTACAAAAATTTAGCCAATTTGGTACCCCGGCATTACAATGCTCATCAAGAAGAGAAATTGCAAGAAAACCCTTCTACAATTGCAACATATAATATTTTCGCTTTTTCTTGGCTTTTGTTGTTAGATGTGTATACATTTATGAACATATCGCTTTTGTTTACTAGCGCTCATACAATGCATTTATAATTTTCGCTTATTTTAGATATGGATTCTTGAGAGTTATCCCACTAGCGCTCATGGTGGAACAAAGACCGTCAAAGATACCACGTTGTTTTTGTTGGTCAAAGGGTAAAACATTTGCCAAACGCCATTATGCCCAACTTTTGGTCCTGTAAGCATTTCCATTTGTTTGTATTTGTCAAATAAGTTAGGACTTCGTTATATTTGTTTTAACTTTATAATTGTTTGTTTACTAGGGTTCTAATCCGCCTTGGATCTTCTTCCAACAAATGCGGAAATGTTACAACCATGGTTTGCACCAAGTAATGCATATTTGAGCCAGTTGGCTAGTCTACCACCGATGATCCCACTAATGAGGTAAGTTGGCTGTTTGTGCAAACCATGGTTGTATTCACGCTGACAATTGACCATTGCACATTCTGCTTCGATCTTGCTTTGTAGGTGCACAAGGGGTGGTGATAATCGATACAGATGTGGCGTTAGGTGATAAAGAAGTGGCTATAGTCAATAATGATGTGGCAAGAATCGATAAAGGTCAAAGTTCCAATCACTGACGATATTAACAATAGACTTGTCACAGTAGAGGAAGCTCTAAAGATACAACTCCGAGCCAATAAAGATACAACCCCACCAAGCTAGACATTAATGGGAGTCCTTGATGAAATTGAAAATAGACTTGCCGTTGTTGAGGAAGTTCTAAAGATACAACGTCCAAAGGTGAACATGGTAATGTATATTACAACTTATATTACAATTTCTTTTAAAAACTTGTTGGAGTTGACCGATAATGTATACTTTGGGGGTTGTTTTATTAATTTGATCTATCCATCGCTAGCGACATCAAACCCCCGCTAGTGGTTTTCAATCCACCGCTAGCGTGTTCCCTGTTAATGTATCGCTTGGGGGTGTTCGTGAATTTGATGTATCCATCGCTAGCGCCTATCAAACCCCCGCTAGTGGTTTTCAATCCACCGCTAGCGTGTTCTCGTTAATCTATCGTTGAGGGGCTGTTTTGTAAATTTGATGTATCCATCGCTAGTGTCTATCAAACCACCGCTAGTGTCTATCAAACCATCGTGAATCCACCGCTAGCGTGTTTCTTTAGTAGTATAATTGATTGTATATTTTAAATATCGACTTCAACTCATACGCACGGCAAATCGGATGAGGCTTGTTTCGACAAAGTCCCGCTGATAATGAAAACCGGAATGGTAGTTCTAGTTTCTTTGATCTTCGTTGTCGTGATGTTCATTCGGCCGATTATAATAAGGTTATGTTCCTTTAGTAGTACTTTTTTTTTTTCGCTTTTTGGTTACATACCTAAACCGCTTTGGTTAACTACGTAATGGCGACAAATCGAGTTGTTTAAATGCCGAAACGAACAAGTCGGTCTTACTTATATAGACCCCGCCGCTTCCATCAACTATGTCGCACTGTGGAATATTGTCTTCACGACGGACCATTGCCGTTAGATGATCACATTCCGCATCATGATCCCGCCATTTGAATTTACCTAATTTGAATGAAACGCTTTTCAATCGGTTGAAGTACGATATATAAATTCCACCGCACTATCTATACATATTTGATATAGTTGGTCATCCATATAGATGTGTTATTGTTGTATAATTACAGGGAAACAGATGCACTAGATGAACAGTGGATATGGAAGATGATTTCTCCGATTATTGTCTTCACGACAAACAAAGTTGGGATAGATGAAGAAAAAACCCCGAAAACAATGAAGATGGTGAAACACCGAGTGAGGCGGTTCAAGCACATGAAATATGTGCTCATGAAGGTGTGTTGAATGTTGATGGTAAGTCCAGAAGGTCGCTCACGGTAAGGAAGATGCCATTGTTCATTGCATCGTCACGATCAACACTCTCATGATCATGAAGTACTTTTAAATGTCGATGATAAAACTATAGAGGTGTTGAAGTTAATGAAAATGTCATTGTTAATTGCAATGTCGTTGATGAACACTCTCATGATCGTGAGGCAAAGGTCACAAATGGCGTGGATGGGGACGAAGCATACAATGTTGATGCCCACGTTAAAGAGAAAGAAACCGGGGTTGAGTTACCGGTTGCAAATCAGTTGTCAACCAAGGCGGTAATAGACAAAATTGATAATGATGCTGTGAAGGCAAGACAGAAGATGATTCATACCTCTGAGGTACAGCTACATTATTCATTAAAGTTACCACATGTACTTCAAAAGTTTGATGTTATTTCAATGATGAATTTTTTCTGTACAGTATGTTTTCATGCGGGGTAAAAGGAAGAGAAACGCAACTAAGTTCAGACAGTCACGTTATAATGCCCTACCAAAAAAGAAAACTAGAAAGGCCAAAGTTACCAAAGAGAGTGATGAGAAAGTTACCCAAGAGAGTACTCTGCTTTCAAAGAAGATGATGACTCAAAAAGGACAAAGCAGTGGGCAAGTGTTTGCAGGAACCATACGTGAATCTCCTCCCACGACTCCACAGCTGTCAAACGACGCTCCAAAAGACCGAGAAAGATATTAATCCACCACCGTGAAGATAATCATTGGAATCATGGGTAGAGGTATAGAAGAACTACATTTACAAATGACATCTTAAAGACATATACATTAATGTTGTTTTAAAAATTTCGTGATCCGTCACGTCCCAAGGTTGCGATATCAACAAGATTACTAAACCGCAGTATGGATACCTTTTTAAAAAAATTTGAAGTCATCGATAGCTTTCCTTGGGGTCTTGGCGACATCGTTGTTGATCGAAAATTTTGGTTGGCTTTGTTGGGTTATGGAAGAGGCAATAAAAAGGATGGCTAGGAGATGAGGTAGCTAATGATTTTTTTTGAATTAGTTTACCGTATTTTGCTTATAAAATTTTTTCGCAAAGATCCGGATCTCCGGGTTGATCTAATGTGGCGCTCAGCCGCAATGCCGATTGGGCTATGGCTGGACCATTTTCTCTTCCTCTATCCTTGAAGGGTCTATGCGTGCCTACTACGCCATCGGTGAACGCTATCCATTGCCATGGTCTAGTGTTGAGAAGGTTTGTATATAAAGACCATACTTTCTTCTATATATTTGGGTAAATATATGTACATGGTAAAATGTGATGAATTATGACAAGGATTATTTGATCACATTTAGGTATACTTTCCGTTAACGCATCCGAAAAGCCACCGGTTTCTCGCCGAGTTGCAAATTGCATCGGAGTTATAACAATTTATGACACACTAGGTACGCCGTAACCCGAGACGAGAGAAAAGAATTTAAAATGGAGGGTCACTTTTGAGAGAAAGCTACCACAAGATCTAAACTGTGTAAAGTTCTTCAAGCTAAATCAATATCTGCTTTCGATTATAAGATCACATTTCAAGTTATGGATGATGTCCCTATACAAGCCAATGCATACGGTGATTCGGAGTTTGGGTATGTATTTTTTGCACAGTCGGGTAACAAATTAAGTATGAAGGTTGATGACCTCTTCGTTGCTTTGGCGATCGAGAGCATATGGTGGAGTACTTTTGAAGTATAAGATGTCTGTTCATACAAGTGATGAATAAAGATGCATTTCATCTATTTAGGTATGGCTTGTATGTGGTTTTATACTTTTGTTGTTCAACCAAATGTAACCGCAATCTGGATGTCTGTGAAGGGCATCAAAAGACAATTTCTTATGCATGTATGTGTAGCGCTACTTTGTATATTCCTAACACCCATGCATACCATCCAAATATACGTGTTGTGATACTGTTGATTTGCAACAAACATTTTGTGTTAATTGCTAAAACGTTTGTTTTTTACAAACATCCATTTGATTTGAAAAAACGACTACATACAATCTTATTGGTAAAAGACTATAACATACTTATTACATAACACTTATTGGTAAACAGATTACCATAACCAAACTACAAAGATCAAGAGAACAATCAAACCGAAACCAACACAACTTTGTCATGAACTTGCACTCTTGACTTGATAAAAGTCAACTCATCCAACACTTTCATGATATCATTGTTTGAAACCTCAAGAACTTCATCCGAGACCGAACTCTTTCCGCCTTCATTAAATGTTTCTTTTCCTCATGTTCCTTGTAAAACAAATCTTTGTAATATCGACTTGGTAGTTCCGGGTCTAGGAAACCATAGAAGTTACATTTGGTATTTTGTCCTAAAATAAAATTTGTTAAATTCACATATTCAACCTAACAAGTAAAATAAGTATAATGCATAATAATATTACATAAATTGACAGCCTTGAATCTTCTACCGTGATGAGTCCGTGTCCAAGAGGTTTGTACTTCCACCGTAATGGTTTTGGACATTCGCGATGTGTAGCATTGATGTAGTATTCCAATGGTTTTCGATTGATCCGGAGGTAGAGGCAGAGGAGGAGCCATGGTTTTATTTACCCAATGAGTAAACTTGACGCTTTTATAGTATAGTCACATCTTATTTGGCGGAAATATACTTTGTGAATGAGCGGTAATGAATATTGTGGAGGAAAAGTTTGCTTAATTTTATATTGAGCGACTTAAAGGTCCTATTTTCGTGAAGTTTTTTTGTTTATTGTTTTGTACAATCCTAGAACAAGGAACACAAATCCCGTAACACAAAACCCGTAAAATGACTTCGCTAATTCCCAAAATTCAAACTTTATTTGGATTTTGAGACATCAATTCGTGGAGTTTTACTCCGTTAACATCACCTACCCACACCGATTACCTATCTCACTAACAAATATCGATTAAAGATAAGATCATCGCTTATACTACATGTCCGCTTCAACCAAAATTCATGTGAGTGACGATGATGATGTTTCTTTCTTCGCTCATGAAATATGTCAAGCAAGACCGATCCGACGCTATACATCAAACTTATCGAGAAATCTTCCGAGGTAAAGCCGCCTACTTCTTCTAAGACTCTTGATATTGATCTTAATGTTCCTTTGTTGCCTCAAGAATATGATTTTCAAACACCAAAAGTTGAAGATCATAATAACGAGGGTGCAGGGCAAACGTTAATGTAGATGTGCATCCTAGTTGGCGTAAAACAACATTTCTAAATATCCCCGATCCACCCAGCTCAAATTGATCCCATAATTAAAAGGTAAGTAACCATAAACACCTCGTAGTATCTAAATTAAAGGTGGGTAGTCGGTTTGATGATAAGCAAGGATGCATTTATGCAATAGGAATAAAAGCGTTGGTTGATATGTTTGAGTACAAAGTTACAAACTCATGTAAGAAAAGGTACACAAGTAGGTTGTTTTGTCAAGGTTGCAACCGGTACATTAACGCATCTAAAAGTGTTGTTAGCCGATACTTCTATGTTACTTCCATTAACGACTCTCATACATGTTCCGTAACAAAATTCATCCTAATCATCGAAATGCTACCCAAAATTATTGGGTCACATACTTGTTGATAAATTGAGGAATTGCAAACGGTATATACGGTGCGGACATAAAAACGATTTTAATGTTGATTGAAAGTAGACATTTCCTACTACCGAGCTTGGGGTGGGAAAACATTGCATTACGCTTGTTGAACGGTTGTCCTAGGGAGTCTTTTGAGCGCTGTCAGACATCGCTATAACTTAAAGTTGGAAAATGAGGGACAAGAACTCACATTGAGATGATGAGACAGATCGGTTTAAGATGGTATTCATTGGTTTCGTGTTGTCGTAAGTTTTTCATAAATTCTATTATATTTTATTTATGATTAATACCTTCATTGTTATCGAAATTTTATTAATTAAGCAAATTTCGATTGTTTTAAAATAGATCCCGAGCTTTACGCTTTATGCGACCATTGCTAATCATTGATGCCGCACATCTTAAAGTGGAGATACCTTGGTACTAATCGGTTGTTGTTGGGATGGACGGCAACAACAAGATTATACCTATTGCAACCGGTGTCTCTCAAGGTGAGACCAATGAATCATGGACATGGTTTTGACCAAACTTAAAGAATGCATTGGTGAAGTAAAAGATTTGGCCATCATCTCGATGACATCCCAAGAATTGCACATGCATGTAGTACCGCTTTTCCCAAAGCGTTTCATGGTTTTTTTGTCGGCATTTAATGATGAACCGCAATTTGAAAACTAGAAAGTGGAAGGCTATATATTGGAGGACATGCAAAGCTTACACAGAAAGGTGAGTTTGATGCTTCAATTTCGAGATTCAATCATTAAAACAGATGTGTATAAAAACTAAAAGATGAAGTCGGATTTGATAAATGGTCGCGTGCTTATCGCCTCGCAAACAGTACAATTATTTGACCTCAAATAGTGTCAATCAAGAAACTCTTTAACGAAAGATGTTAGGAAGGTTCCAATAACCCAACTAATGGAATACTACCAAGGCTTCTACAAAGATGGTATTTTGAACGTCGAGCAAAATACAAAGGTAACTTAAAAATCGATATTATACTTGGTTTATTACATATTTGCACGTCGCATGAAAATGTATTATTATTTTTTGATTTCGATGCTCCAACCGATGAACTTAGCGAATGGGCAAATGCAAAAGTAAACAATAGAATGGCAAAGAGTGCTAATTGGGTGTTAACGGAATTGAGATGCACAAGATTTACCAAGTCACCGATCCGAAACATGTTCATATTGTTGACTTTGACAACAGAGAATGCACTTGCCGCAAATGGCGCCTATCCGGTCTACCTTGTGGTCATGTTTGTGCTTTGGTCTAGAGTTGAAGGGATGACCGACACTAGCATTGGGCTATGGATTGGTTTAACAAAACGTCACTAAAAATACATACGAAGCAAGGGTTTATCCTCTAAAAGATGTATCCTTGTGGCGTACTCGATGACTTGCAAACCGTGAAACCTCCCGCTATGGATAAGCGACAACCGAAGACCCAAAGAAAAGAAACGATCCGATCACGGGGAAGAGCTGTGAAGCAAAACCATGGCGGTGTGGAAAGGCAGACACACAAGCGGTCATGTATCGAACCGCTGATGACAAGGAAGGCAAGTGTGTTTATATTTTTTTTCAATGTGTATAATTTTAATGTTATTACCGATATGGTTGTTTGAACTAATGCCACATGTCGAAACGTAAAAGAAAGTCACAATCGTGCACCCCTACAACTAATGAAGAAGCGGTGGAACAAGAACGACACGGTGGATGAGGACGCGGTAGAGGTCTAACAGGAGAAGCAAGTGGTCAATCAAACAATGATTTCGTATGGAAATGTGAATCATCTACTCCCGAAAACATCGTTTGTAACAACATTCACCACAACCCGTGATCGAAAATGTTGTTCATTTGGACGATTTATAGTACTTCAATTTGAACTTTAACACAATGGAAGCACAACTTATCGTCATTTAGAATTTTCAATGTTTGTTACTTGAATAATAATAGCTGTGAGTGGCTTGCTTTTATTGTTCCCTTGTTTTTATGTTACTTTGTGAGAATGTTATACAATAAACTGCTGAACATGTGCACATTTTTGTTCTTTTCTATAAAAACATAGAGGAGTCAGCATATATAGTGTAACGTCAATGTATGCATGCGATCGCTTATTTACCTTTCAACTGCCTATTTAACAAAGAAACTTGCAAGTATATTTTCACACAACATCATTCCATAAATAAGTAAGCAAAACAATGTCGTCCGCTTAAATGTGATGAGATAAGAGCCGCTTCTAACACTAACAACCGGATGACATGATGATTTACTATCGCTGTATCACGCAATCAAGATGTTCAATTGGCAAGAAAGGTGAACATCCTAACTCAAGAATTGGCTAGACTTAATGGTCAAAGGGCTGCCGTTATTCAAGAGATGGAAATCGTATGTAAGAAGGTGCCACAAAAACTCGTTGACTTTCTCAAGGTGAGCAGCCCTTAGTGAACACAAAGTGATGCAAATGAATATCTTGGCAGAGAACTCGAAATGAGTGCTCAAACAAGAATTTCTTTATTCATAAGCTTGAGGGTACGTTGTCGCTATAAGCACCGTATGCGATATGCGAAGTACTAACTGTTATGTCGTATGTGATATCCTAGTAACTAAGACTACTATATGCCCCAAGTAAGAATTTAGTGGTATAATGTATCTGATTTCCAAGTACTTAGTGTTATATCCTGCGTGCTTTCCTAGTAACATACTTTATTCAATAAAGTTTCCTAGTAAGTAGGAGTTTAACTCACATTTTATATTGTGTTCAATAGTTGGATGGTCTTGACTCTTCTGTCTTTTCATCATATCCAGCGTATACCTATGGAATATATGGGATTCTAATTTAAAATGAGGTTGCGAAAATAACAAAAATTGAACAATCAAGACATTAAATTCACATTGTTAAAGTATCGTCTCGACCTTTACTACTAGCCTCATTCTAACATCGCAGTGGATTGAATCTTCTAGGATTGGTTTAATCACCACCGCGAGGTTCCTTGTAGGTCTCGCAATCTTCTATCTTTTAAACAAAGGATCAATTATAGGATGTGTCTCCTTTGTTCCTCTTGAATCGAGTTTAGCTTCCAAGATTTGTCTTGCCACATTCTTTGATAAAGGATAATCCCTATCAACGAACATGAAAACCTATCCTTTTTTTTTGTTTTACACCATGAACCTTGCAAGATGAGTACAACATCCATTCAACCACCTCACAATCATACCAATATTCACCTCAAGATCGTGTTCAAACATGCTCTTTATAGCGACCCACACAAACTTAGCTAACTCTCCATTTGGACCTAACTTCCCATATCTGAACTTCATTAGTTTCCACAACTCGTCCAAATCACCCCTAGTCAAACAATCCAAGAATATCCCAAATGACCGATAAGTGGATTTGCATCCATCACCTCTTGTAATCTCAACTACTTCTCACGCCTATGTTTGACAATCGCCAATCGATAATAGGATGAACCGCTTTTAAAGGAATAGGATTAATAGGTTCGTGATTAGGACTATTAGTCTTCTTAAAATATCGTTGAGTTCTTTCTTTCTTTTCAAAGCTTCGCCCACCTTTTGTCTTTTATATCCGATTGCTTCTTTAACCATTCTGCTTTTCTCGTAATTCATAGGAATGTGATCTTCATTAACCTCATACACTTCTCGACTAAGCTCCTTCACCTCTCGTTGAACATGTTCTTAGATCTACACCAAGATGTACCGAATTCTTGATAATCTTCATGTATGTATTTCTCATATCGCTCTTTGTAGGAGGTTTCTTTCTTTTGACTTGCTTTTTATCTTCTTTGAACTTCGTGAACCATTCATCCAAGATTCTTGCTTTTGATTATTAGAGAACATTTCCCACACTTCACGAGTGTACTCAATCCCAATATTATTAGAAGCTTCAAGATAGGCTTGTGAATCCTCCCATTCATCTATCCATCTCGATTAGCTTCCTCCTCTTCTAGCCTTTTCCTTTTATTTCGCTTTTCAGCACTACCATTCTTACACCAAGGTCATGATCATAAGCAATCGCTCTTCTTTATTCTTAAACTTTATATCGTTCAAGAATACCTTTTCCTTTCCAATATCCGTAGAGCCACCTTCTTCTTCAAAGGCTCACCAATAGTCAAACTTGTAGTCAAGGGTTTAGGTCCAGCTTGGTTTAAGAAATATAGGAGCCGGTGCAATGGTAGGTGTAGGGTTTGATGAACTTTGCTTAAATTTATCAAAGTAATCGCAACCTCCTTCTCAACTTCTTTTGATTTAGGTGGTGAAACAGATGTAGTTGTGACAATTGTAGATGTGGTAGTAATAGCAGTGTGTGAGACTACTCTATTGTCTACTACACTTTTCAAACTAGCCGGTGGGGTTAAGCTTACGCTAGCCATGGATGTCTCATGCAGCCCCTCCTTCTCTTTAACTTCTACATCACTTGGTGTCGTTACCTCAGTTGAAGTTGTAGCTGTGGGTTCTGAGTATGTGTCCTGCACCGCCACCTTCTCTTTAACTTGTACATCAGCTGCTGGGGTTAAGGTTACAGAAACACTAGCAGTGGATTTGTCCTGCACCACCACCTCCTCTTTATATTGTGCATCATTGGGATCAGTGGATGTCTCCTGCACCACCTCCTTCTCTTTAACTTGTTCATCAGCTGGTGGGGTTAAGGTTACAGAAACACTAGCAGTGGATGTGTCCTGCACCACCACCTCCTCTTTATCTTGTTCATCATTGGGAGCAGTGGATGTGTCCCGCACCACCTCATCCTCTTTATCTTGTGCATCAGTTGGTGGGGTTACCTCAGTTGAAGTTGTAGCGTGGGTTCGAAAGACTATCGATGGATGTTTCGCACCAAATCCTTCTCTATATCATCAAATACATTCTTCGCAATCTCGAGTACGCCTTCATTCCCATCTTTATCGACACCACATACCCTCCATGATCTACACTATCCACATCCTCATCCATACGCACAACTCTAGCGTGGGTTTCGAAGACTATCGCTGGATGTGTCCCGCACCAAATCCTTCTCTATATCATCTAATACATTCTTCACGATATCGAGTACGCCTTCATTCCCATCTTTATCGACACCACATACTCCCTCCATGATCTACACTATCCACATCCTCATCCATACGCACAACTCTAGCGTGGGTTTCGAAGACTATCTGGATGTGTCCCGCACCAAATCCTTCTCTATATCATCTAATACATCCTTCTGTATATCACCAAATCCTTCTCTATTCCCATCTTTATCAGACACCACATACTCCCCTCCATGATCTACACTATCCACATCCTCATCCATACGCACAACTGCAGCGTCCCCTGAATCAAATCCTTCACCGTCCCTGTGTTTTTGGTCCTCCAAAACCACATCTTGAGAGGATGTCACTTTCTTAGTATGTTTCCTAACTCTTGTAACAACAATACGCCCATGTCTCCTAACTCCGCTAACAACACTACGCCCATGTCCCCTAACTTTTTCCATCACAAACATCCTGTGCTTCAATTCTCTGATCGTATTCTCCATTTTTGTACATTTAACCGTCAATTCATTTAATCGTTCACGATTTTCATCCCCAACTCGACCGTGTTAACCGGTCGCTCATTCAAAAGGCATCATGTTGATGTTCATCATTATACGTCCATTCATGTTCATGTTCCAAGATACCTTCCCGAGTTCGACCTGTGTTATCCGTGCGCGTGGTGAACTTATCATAGCATCAAGGTTGGTTGCAGTGGTTACACCGACTAATAGTGGGTGGAACTACGGTGTCGATGGGTTCGTGTTCACCAATTGGGGTTCATTTACATCATCAAACTCACGAATGATGTAAATTAATCATATGCGGAACAATGGAACATTTGGGATTGTTAAATTTGGATTTTGTTTCCTCATATGAGCAAAACCTTATGATGCATATAATGCACCTCATACTTTGTATTATGTTCAATGTGTTCGCTATTTGGCTACCCACAATAAGTTGAACAAACCTAGGATACAAGTAATATTTACCTTTCTTCCTAATATTCTCGCAAAACCCTTCAAAATCATGCTAGACCAATTGAATTCCTCCTTCGATAGACAAATTAAAGCAATTGCAATTTTGAGGAAATTCATTAAAGCCGTGGTCTTACTACTCGCACACATCAACAAGGTGTGAATTAAAACTTCCATTCGGGAGAAAACATACATTTCAAAATTTTACCCTGCTCCCTTCTTGTATAACCTAATCTTTCTAAACCTAAAATATATCATTATCGTAAAGATTAACTACTCCATTAGCATCATTGAGTTTCAACGCACTCTAATGACTTCCTCATCCACCAAAATCTCATTATCATCCACCACGCCCTAAACACCTCAAATCCATCTCGCCCCAGATCTCGCCTTTACCCAAAAATCATGTATATAGTCTTTGAGAATTGTGGGTGCTACAGCTTAATGCAAACCGAATTTTATGTGGTTGATAAAATCAATCATCTCATGAAACCATCCGATTGATTATTTTTTTAAGTAAGCAACTAGGTTATGGGTGTTGGAACATCATGACGGCATTGTGAGTTGGTTTGGAAAAGATGTGGGATTTTGAAATTACCATTGATTGGTTAGGGTTTATGTGGAGCGTCAATTGGAAGTGATTTGAAGATCAATTACTTCAACCGGCAATCATTTGGGGAAAAATAAGTTTGCATCAAATTTACAAAACACACCCTTGAAGTATGCATTACCATAAAATTGCTAGCAGTAGATTTAAAACCACTAGAAGTGGTTTGATAAAGTATAGCAATGGATACATTATATTTACAAAACAGCCCCCAAGTATATATTATCATAAAACCACCGGCAAAGGCATTGACAACCAAAGGCGTGGTTTGATAGACAATAGCAGGGTTTCATAGACGCTAGCAATGGATACCTAAAATTTACAAAACGCCCCCAAGTGGTACATTAAGAGGAAGTCGCTAGCGCCGGGTTGAGAACAAATAGCGTGGGTTTCATAGAAGCTAGCAATGGATACATGAAATTTACAAACAGCCCCCAAGTATACATTATCGTGTCAAGTACAAGAAAGATGGAAAATCACGTGTTTGTATTTAGGACTTACAATTTTTAAAATAATTTGTAATATACGTGTCTCGCTTTTGTGATTTTTAAAATAATTTGTAATATACGATTTTTAAAATAATTTGCAACGTGTCAAATAACCAAACACTTAATGAAACCAAAGTCAACCACTTAATTTACTCCTCAACAACTTATAACCAAACACTTAACTTCTATTTAAGAACCTATAACTCGATACTACCCATATCACACATACCCCAATTATTAACCTCAACCGCTTTCACCTCAACTTCTTCATCTTCATCTTCATCACCGCACCACCACTACATCATAGCGCCGCCTCCACCACCACTACATCACCGAGCGTGTATCGCTTACTACTTTTTATAAATACTCTTGACTAACCGTAAAAGCTTCATGGGTTTTTGTTAGATAGTTGTAATCTTAGCCGGGTATCTCTTGTTTATTAGGTATTGTTATATAGTATGTTATATGCAATTGATTAGTTGTAGGAATATATGATTTGCTTTTATACTTGCTTCAAATTGATTAGGTGTCACGGGTTCCAACCGAGACCAAGCCGTGACAAAGAATGATGCCAAAAGGTAAGATATGTCGTTGTGTATTTTAAATAGCTTAGGTTTTAAGTAATGAGAACTATCCAACCATCGGTATCAAAAGACCCTTTAAACCATTAAGCTCGAGTGGGTCATTTTAACAATTAGGGTAGGAGGTAGGATGGTGGTTTTGTGACATAAACCAAGTTATTGGTGGTGTTGGGGTCCAACCTTTCATGTGTAATAGAACTATAACAAGGATATTGAGATCATGTTGTGTTCATATGCTTGTGATACAAAAGATTTGATCGTGTTTATGACGACTATTTGAACAGTGTGTATATGGTTGAGGTTCTTGAAAACAAAGAATGTTGTTAGTGGGTATGCTTACAGTGCTATTATACCATTGCCCAACACCATTTCATTCTCCTTTTTACAATGATCTTCCCAAAAACTCACCAACAATTCTCTCCTATATTATCAAACAACAATATTGAAGTCAAACAGCCATGACACGTGGCTTCTCTGATGGTATACGACGAGGAGGTACACGGTTTCTTGGTCCAGTAGATACCGGAAAGTGTAAAGCCTTTTATTGTTACAGTATGTACAAGTTACCTGATGAAGAGGGTTGAATCATGAAGTGTAGAAAGGTGGTGCAAAAGGGTTTAGCTTGCTTTGAGATTGTTTAACTGAGTGTGTTTTTTTAGTGGTGTCTTTTTTGGTGACCAAGTCCATGTTTCCGTGTGGTATGAGATCATAGATGATAACAAGATAGATGAAATGGTTGGTAATGATATATAATGGTGGGGAGCGATATGAGTGTTTTTGAGGGTGCCTCATTAACTCCACTTCACCGCCATCACTATCATTACAAAACCATGTCATCTATTTCTTATAATCTCGACATCTCTTTGTTACACGTAAACATGGAGTTTCTACAAAAAGCAGACACTAAAACACACACAAGCACGCTTATGAACTCTATACGCATGGCTAAACCACTTTGCACTACCTTTCTACCCTTCAAGATTCAACTCTCATCATCGTAACCATTACAAACCGTAATAAGAAACGTGTTGTACACTTTCCCGATTCATCGGACCAAGAAACCGTGTACTCGTCGCCGTGAACCATCAAAGAAGCCACGTGTCATACACGCACACTACAATTTTGTTGGTTCATAATATAGTAGAGAATTCTTGGTTTCTTTTGGGGTGATCATTGTAAAAGGATAAGGAAATGGTGTCGGCAATGGTATAATATAACTTTAAGCGCACACACTAACATCATTCCTTTGTTTTCGTGACCCTTCAACCATATACACACTGCTCAAATAGTCGATGCAAACAGATAAAATTTCGTATATCAGTGCATATGAACACAACATAATCTCATTATCCTTGTTAAAGTGCTATTACACATGAAAGGGTCTGACCCCAACACCGCCAAGAACTTGGTTTATGTCTCAAAACCCACCATCCTACCCTCCTACCCTAATTGTTAAAATGACCCACTCGAGCTTAATGGTTTAAAGGGTCTTTTGATACCCGATGGTTGGATAGTTCTCATTACTTAAAACCCTAAGCTATTTAAAATACGCAGTTAAGCTTTGGTCAAACTCAAGAAGGAGATAGCGGAAGTTCATCGACAAAAGACCTCGGTTAACACGAGTTCGCTACCTATGTGTTATTATATGTTTGTAGAGAATAACTTGGTTAGATTACCGCTAAATGGATTATAGGTATAGTTTTGAACATTTTGTTATATGTAGCTTATGTACGCTTTTGGACCATTGGTGATTTTGGAAACACATTTTATGTTATCGATTTATGCTTATATAAGAAATTATGTTTAGCAACTTGTGTTGTTGTGACAAAACAAAACGATATGATGATAACTTCTAAACTATATACAAATATCTATTAACAGTCAAAACATATATGATGATAACTTCTAAACAGTATACATTTTTTTCCTTGTAAATAATATACGGTTTACACTTCTATTTTAAAACTACTATAATTCCACTCTATTTAACAACTACTCCTATCACAACTACCAACACATTTTGTGGTTATCACTCTATATTTCCACACTCTATTTTTAATCCTCTCTAAAAAAAAAAAAAAACATCTCAACCAACAACAACAATGTCCAACCCCTCTTCCCTCTTGGATCAACTATCCCGCATAAAGAACCGCCGATCCGTCAAGGCTATGATGATTGTGGAATATTGGGAGAAGTTAGGGATACTGCTCGGGATGAATTAGATCCGCAAGAGAAGATTGACGAGCTAACCGCCGTGTACAACGTAGGGATGTGCTTATTGGAGAGTCGTTGGTTGTGGGTCCAACTAACTCGTCTGCTAGGCCTGTCTCGCATATGAGAAGGATGCAAATTGAAGATAGGGCTGAGATTGTAAGGAAGGGACCTCCATCTTAGAAAAGCGTGCTCGCTTTCTTCTTTGTTATCCTTCATTGAACATCTTGAGTCAATGGTCCTTTGAATTTGTGAAGCCTTCATGTTAGGGTTTATGTTTTGTTTAGGTTAGTTATGGTGGGTTATGTGTGTACTAGTTAAGTGTAACTACTTTTGTTTATGACGTTGTCAATCTTAGTCTAATTTGTATTTGTGTTTTACAAAACAACCTACATTGACGTTGAATTAAAAAAGCAAAATTATATCGCATAATCGACATAATTAAAATAAAAACATCAAATAAAATATCAACCTCATAATTCCTTGTATCCAATTTTTGGTTACTAAAACAAAATATCTTTGTCTACTCGATTTAAGTTGGTAAGATGAAAATGGCGCGTTAATAAGGTCGCTTGGAATTCATCGGTTTATGTGAAAGTACTTGACATGATGCATACATTGGTTTGTGTGACAATACTTTTTTACACTCCTCAAAGCGGTAAAGATTTGCATTTGACTTGTAAATAAATGTAGGGGCCCTAAATGTAGAGTTATTATTGGGCTTCATGTGATAGTGGGCATTACTTTTTACACTTATATTACAAATTATTTTAAAAAAGTCGTAAATATAAGCACGTGATTTTCCTTCTTTCTTGTACTTGACCGATAATGTATACTGGGGGTCGTTTTGTAAATTTGATGCATCCGCCGCTAGCGCCTATGAAACCCCCGCTAGTTGTTTTCAACCCACGCTAGCGCCTTTCTCTTAATGTACCACATGGGGGTTGTTTTGTAAATTTTAGATATCCATCGCTAGCATGCCTATGAAACCAACGCTTTGGTTGTCAATGCACCGCCAAGTGGTTTTTCCGATAATATATACTGGGGCTGTTTTGTAAATATGATGTATCAACTGCTATACTTTATCAAACCACTTCTAGTGGTTTGAAATCTACTGCTAGCAATTTCATGGTAATGCATACTTCAAGGGTGTGTTTTGTAAATTTGATGCAAACTTATTTTTTCCCCCAAATAACTGCCAGTTGAAGTAATTGATCTTCAAATCACTTCCGTTGACGCTCCACATAAACCCTAACCAATCCAAACTGGTAATTTCATTTCAAAATACCACATCTTATTCCATAAAAACTCACAAAGCTAAAGTTCTAAAGAGAAGAGATTGAAGTAAAATTGTTCATTCATTCATTCATGAAACAGTTTACAGCTTACAACTTACAAAACCCAATCAACTTCAAATGCAACTACAAATCCAAAGTGCTATACATGATCTCCTACTAATATTTCTACTACTACTAAACCTAATCTAGTGCATATCATCTGTTCCAACATCTAAAGAGCAAGTGAAGATGAGCATGACCGCTCACATCCGTCACACTAAATGCCGGATTGCGTTTGTGAAGTCTCGCATAACCACCCATTCGTTCTATCCCGATGGTCGGAGCTACAAGACTTCTATAACGAAGATGCTAAGGGTCAAAAGTATGAAGGATGGATTGATGAAAACGTTGATGATGGAGAAAATAAAGGTCTCCTTTGTGCTTCCTCCATGTATTTCAACCAAAATGCAACCCATCCACCCTTCCCTAGCATTTCTTCTATGCGATGTGTGTTGATGCACCAAATCCAGTGCAGAAGACCAAGCACCACCTTTCCAACCATAGGAAGTGGCGGATTGTTTGCTCGAGGCCCGCATTGAGGCGAGAGGTGCCGGAGGTTGGGAGTAAGATGTTCCTCCTTATAGTAGTCATCGAATCATCACAGATACACTTGGATTCTCTACACTATCATCTTCCGATGATGGGAGAAAAGGTGATTTTTAGGTAGAGGATCATAAGGATATGGAAAGAATCAAGGAAATCACCGGATGATGATGATGATGATGATGGAGAAGAGGTTCGATTTACAACCTCGGTTTAGTATTCATGGTTTTAGTGGTGAATTATGGTTTATGGCATTTTGGGGTTTGTGGTAGAATTTAGGGTTTGTGAAGAAGATTTGGGGATATTGTGAAGAGATAAGTGTGCATTGGGGTCTGTTATATAGGCGGGTGCAAGGTTTAAGGCAACTTAATATGAGTTTGGTGGCACAAGAACACTCAATATATTTAGGGTGCGTTTAGTTGGTGGAAAACAATTTCTCTTATTTTGTATCTCTAGTTTTGTAAAATTTGGAAGGAGAATTAATCTCCCAAAACACTTGAAAATATAGAAACGCGCTTAGTTGATGTTTCTATTTTCTTTTGAAGAAAGGGAGGAGGGTTGAGGGTTACAAAGGAAAACAAGGAAAACAACTAAAATTTGTTTTGTAAATTTCCTTGTTAATTTGAACGCGATCTCTGTGTTCCTTGTTTTCCACAAAACATTTTGTGAAAAACAAGGGTGTTTTCCCTCAACTAAACGCAACCTTACCGTCGCAATCTCTTCTCTTTTGATTGGGTTTTGTGTTTTACAAAACAAACTACATTGACGTTGAATTAAAAAAGCAAAATTATATCGCATAATCGACATAATTAAAATAAAATATCAACCTCATAATTCCTTGTATCCAATTTTTGGTTACTAAAACAAAATATGTTTGTCTACTCGGTTTAAGTTGGTAAGATGAAAATGGCGCGTTAATAAGGTCGCTTGGAATTCATCGGTTTATGTGAAAGTACTTGACATGATGCATACATTGGTTTGTGTGACAAAACTTTTTTACACTTCTCAAAGCGGAAAAGATTTGCATTTGATTTGTAAATAAATGTAGGGGCCCTAAATGTAGAGTTATTGTTGGGCTTCATGGGATAGTGGGCGATTTTTTACGTAGTTTTTATTGGACCATTGTAATTTTAAAATCTATTTAACAAAATGAGTACTTTCAAATATATTTAAGGAAGTGTGGTATGCTTTAAAATTCTAACTTAAAACCATCTTTTAAAGAGCTACGTTTATACACAATCAATAATCAACAATAGTTTATCAAATTATGTAGGTTGTTCGGAGCAAATTTTTTACGCCATTAATATATAGAGAGAAAAATTTGTAAACGATTTGACCAACAAGCTATAGTTGTATATATAAAATGTGTTAGCCGGTTAAAAAATGTATATACTTGTCATCGTTTGTACCTTGGGTGTATCATTGTTCGAATCCGATTATTTCGTCACCTTTTCAAATTTTGATGAGATTCCAAAAAATACGTTATTCGATACCAAAAAACTTGAATTGCCACACAAAAAATAACCAAAAATTTTGGGTATCGAATCACGTATTTTTGGAATCGAATCAAGTATTTTTAAGAATCGATACGCAAAATAATCAAAATTCAAAAAAATGTGTATGGAATAATCGGATTCGAATAATGATACACACAACTACAAATAATGATAAATATAATACACTTTTAAACAATTAGCTAATTTATAACTGTATATCTTTTTGGTTTGACGATAAAGTGATGCCTCAAAAAGGCAACCTAGCATCATTTGTTTGAAGCTTGTAAAATCGTTTACAAATTTTTTTCTCTATATATTAATGGTGTACAAAATTTGCTGTTAGCAACCTACATATTTTGATAAACCGTGTTGATTATTGTTTGTGTATAAATGTAACTCTTAAAAAATGGTTTCTGAGTTAGAATTTTAAAGCATGGCATACTTCCTTAATTATATTTGAAAGTACTCATTTTATTAAATAAATTTTAGAATTACGATGGTTCAATAAAAACTCCTTTTTACACTTATATTACAAATTATTTTAAAAAATGTAAGTCGAAATATAAGCACGTGATTTTCCTTCTTTCTTGTACTTGACCGATAATGTACCACATGGGGGTCGTTTTGTAAATTTTAGATATCCATCGCTAGCGCCTATGAAACCCCGATAGTGGTCTTCAACCCACGCTAGCGCCTTCCTCTTAATGTACCACATGGGGGTCGTTTTGTAAATTTTAGATATCCACCGCTAGCGCCTATGAAACCCCGATAGTGGTCTTCAACCCACGCTAGCGACTTCCTCTTAATGTACCACATGGGGGTTGTTTTGTAAATTTTAGATATCCACCGCTAGCGTCTATGAAACCCCCGCTAGTGGTCTTCAACCCGCCGCTAGCTAGACTTCCTCTTAATGTACCACATGCGGGTCTGTTTTGTAAATTTTATGTGAAAGTACTTGACATGATGCATACATTGGTTTGTGTGACAATACTTTTTAGTTTGACCTCAAAGCGGAAAAGATTTGCATTTGACTTGTAAATAAATGTAGGGGCCCTAAATGTAGAGTTATTGTTGGGCTTCATGTGATAGTGGGCGTAATAGATAAGAAGAAAAAGGCGCTTTAAAAATGTCGCCGTAATATATTGGATTACGTGATAGTACTATTAAACACATGTCTTATTGCATATATATTTTGGGTACCAAAATGTCTTTTGCATATAAACATCATACTTTCTTCTACATACTGGGTGATATACATGCTTATAAAATATCGCTCAACAATTTAAAATAAAGGAACTAAACTAAATAAAGACATATAAAAGTAGCCCACTTAAATACAATTGTCGAATATACAATTTAGCAATACAACTATTGTGAGTCCATGCACGCTTGTAATACGCTTAAACACGTCTCCTCAAGTAAACTCACAAATTAAAGAGAAACAAAGGTTCAACATTTCCTCAAGTAAACAAATTCATCAAGTAGTGTAGTATACTTATTTTGGTTCAAGTTGGCTATCAAATCAAATCAATATGGCTTATAAGTCAAAATGCCATAATAACTATGCGTGGCTATCATATCAAGACCTTATAACTAATATAAAACACACATAAACCAAAGGGCTATCTTAATCATTGCTTTGTTAAAAAAAAAAAAAAAAAAAAAAACAAAAAGAAACCAAAAGAAGAAAATGACTACAAAATGCCTTTCGCCAGAGTTAGTCTGCCGGGTTCTAGTCTCGTTAGAGACATGATGGTGGAGAAGTTTAGTAGGAGGGTTGTCACTAGGGTGGACGGCGAAATTAACCAAAAAGCCCAAGATATTAGGTCTCGTGTTACCGAGAGGATTTCGTGATTGCGAGATGGAGCTTTTGTATCCCTTTGATTCATGTGTGCAAAGTATTTCACGCTTGAATATTTTGCAAAATGAAGATTTGGCGACATTGCTAACATGTTGGTGAAGGTTGTGAACAAGCGTGTTTAACAAGGAGCTTATGTCATTCATTGAGAAGCTCAAGCGTATGGTGTATCGAATCGGTTTCTTCATATATGTTTTGAGTTTAGTATATGGTTAGGAATGTATGATGTTTATTTTTACGCTTATGGATGTTCTATAAACCAATTAAGGTTAATTTTGTTGGATATATATGCACTTACTTATTTATGTTTGTCTAAGTACTTTTGTGGGAACATACCGTGTTATAACATGTCCGCTGATATGTCGGCTTGTAACGTAGTGTTGAAAACATAACCTACACCATCAAAAAAGTATAATCGATATGGATACGTGTCGTGGTAAGTGTGATATGAATTAATTGGTAACTTTAACGCACTGTAAAATATAAGTGTCGCTATAAACAAAATCCCCAAAAAAAAAAAAAAAATGATATTCTGGTCGCTAAATGCTACTTTGTGACACATATATCGCCTGGTTTATTAGATGTATGTGTCACAAAGTAGAATCTAACAGCTCAGAAATAGCGTTGATTTGATTTTTTTTATTATTTTTTTATTTTTTTGCACCACCTTAATTTTTTTATCGATCGCCTGCAAAGGCTTTATCTTGCTCTTCAATGAAAACCAACTTACGCTTAACCTTAGGCTTAGCAACTACATCCCTATGGCTAACATACATATCGACATCAACATCAATAAGGACGCTTGCTTCTTCTTCAGCCCAAGCAATAAGCTCATCATATGTCATATTGCTTGCATCTTTTAATCTTCTTCCATGTATAATCAATTTGGTTGTATAATCATCTTCAGAATCACAAAAGTTAATATTTTGATAATAAAAATCAAATAAGTTTTGGGGATTATGTGCCATATACATCATCAACTTCCCATATCGATCGCCAAGGTCATACATGGCGCCACATCCCTATCGCACTCTATTAGTTTCAATCCTACCTCTAATTGACATTGTGGTAAATGAAAAACAACGAATGGAAATTTAGCTCAAGATGTTCTTTCGTAAACCGGCACATACTATTATAGTCCACCTTCCTATCCTTGGACAAACTCCAATAAAAACACCCCATTTTCATACCTCAACGGTTGGAAATAAAACTCCCCAAAAGATGAACGCCAAACAGTAACGAGGATCCGAACTCCAAATAGGTGCCATCCTCACAGAACACGTAAAATACAATACTTTAAAAAGTAAAATAATTTGAAATGTAAACCCTAATTAGGTTCGAATATTGAAACATTAAATATAGTCAAAATTGATATGGGGACCATGACAATAAAGTATGACGAACCTTTCAAGACAATTCAATTTTAATAATCGAACGAAACGACAGCTTGTATTAGATTATTAAGAAGATAGGGTTCTCGGTCGGTAGGAAGTGAATGTGGGAACAAAAGATAAAAGACAAACTATTAGCGATCATAAATCGCTAAATTGAAAAAGGCGCTTTTAAAAGTTGCTCGTAATATTTTGGGATATGTGATAGTACATTACGCTTGTCGATAAATGTATGCAATAAATATTTCCTAAAAGCAACAACCGCTTGGTCAATAAATATAAAATAAAAAAAAAAAAAAACAAACAAAATAAACATTTTCAAAACAATTTTACCGCCTATAAATACCAACTTCAACGAAACACATTTTTAACACACAATTTCAAACAATTGAAGATCAAAATACTTCCCACAAGATTTAATATGGCTTGCCGCTCCCCATTCTCGTTGAAGATATGCAAGTGTACGCTCAAAATCAATGCAATGTCGACGATGCGGTTCGAAAAACGCTATTATAAGCGCCATCAAATTGTTTGACCAGCAAAGGGGAAAAGGAACAAATGAGACAAAACTACCAGACGGTAAACGACATTACCATTGAAAGAAAAGTCACATCGACAAATTTTGAAAGATCAAGCACGCAAAGATCGCGAGGTTGTCGACAACTTGTGGCGGTGTGTTTCAATATAACGAACAACGCCAAGACCAAAATAAGTTGGAGCTATCGGAGAACAAAGACGATGGTGTAGACGATGTCAGACGAGGAAGATTTGGTCGGGTTGGAGGGATTTGCTCGCTCGCACCGTCAGATGACTCGCATGCGGGAGCATTCGATTAGATTTATGATTTACGTATTTCGGATTGTTTTTATTTAGCATTGTAACATTTTAATTATTAGTGAAAGTTTAGTTTAGTTTATGTTAAAGTGGTTTAATTCTAGCAGTGGTTTAATCCAAGCATTGGATTCATTCTTCTGGCAGTGGTTTCATCAACTCTAGCAGTGTTTCTTCAACTCTAGCAGTGGTTTAATTCAAGCATTGGTATCATTCTTCTGGCAGGGGTTTCATCAACTCTAGCAGTGGTTTGAAATGTCCTAGCAGTGGATACACCAACGACACTCCAATCTGTTGAGCAAGATTACGCCTACCAAAAGTAGTGGGAAAATAGTGATATTATGAACTAATATGAAGGATTACAACATAATGGTTGTGTTGTGAAAGTCCTACTTACCATAAAGTGTTAAAATTTGTATACTAAACAAATTCAATCGAATACAAGTATATACACTCTTTAACCACCGAAAAGTTTGTTCATGTAACCCAACAAAATATATAGAGAAAATGTCATAACAATCTACATACATTAAATTTAACCTTATCTGATTTCCTAACAAATATGGAAAACAGGATACACCAAACCATCATAAGACTCTACATACATGAACTTAAACCTTATCATCTTTCCATGCTCAAACTCACAATCTTCAAAAAGTAGGTCCACCACCTAATGCATTAACATGATTCACCCGAATGGATTGTCTCTATGATACTCAATCTGAATTTGCATCATGTATTCGACTTCATCATTCCTAAAAGTGCATTTTGATAAAAATGCATAGGATGATTCTCAAGAAAATGGTTTGGAATATCCTGTTGTGCAACAATTACAAAATTATATATAATTACATAAATGCATAGACAACAAAGTGCACACAAAACACAAACTTACAAGTTTACATAACGGAAGAATTTCAAGAGACCTTCAGAAAAGACATCGGTTCTTCACCAAAATGATCAAGGTGACCAATCCATTGGCAAATGTGTTGCATTCGCTCATCACTGCTTCAAAAATATCAAAATAAATCTTAAAGATAAATGCTATGATATTATTGAATATGATTATGAGATTTCAAGCCTACCTCCATCTTCGTTATCAAGATCATTTTGTGGAAAAACAATTAAGGCCACACCAAGAAACCGCCTCAGATCTTTGCCCCACCTTCAAACCAAACACGGTTATATTCAACCTATTCTTTGCCAATTTAGTAAAACAATAACATCGCCAAATTCAATATCGAATATTGAAGAGCAATGACCACATCTCATCATCCATAACATACAAAACACGAGGATCATGACCTCGCTCATAGCCCCAAGTAACATCCACATTAAACTCCATTCCTTCAACAACAACAACAACAAGACCACGCAACCCAATACCATCTAGAAAATTACCGGCAATGTCCGAAACACCATCCGCCGATTAACAATTATAACATACACAAGACCAAAATACACGTTTTCTTAAATAAACGTAAACAAAAATGAGTTGTTATAAATAACTGTGGAAATTGAGGGTATGGCACCGAGAACTCGAAACCTTATATGACGACTTTCTACACCAAAGATAATCCTCAACTTCCAACCCTTTAGAATCATAGCCAAGAACGTAAAAGAGTCATCACCTTCTTGTACAAAGTGTAACATTTGAACATCCGATACATGTTTTCATGAACAAATTCTACCCATTTGTTACCTACAATCCTAATGGGACCTCCTAATCGACCAATAATCCTTACTTTCTTCCGTTGTCTTTGTATTCCGCTTAAATAGAAATTACGATTCCCATTGAAAGCACGGTCAAGAAATCGAGGAAGCTCAAGAAACCTGTGGTAAAATTTCGCTTGGTCGCACCACAAACTCGATGGCCATGTAAAGGTTAGTTAATGCTAAAATTTTGATGATGAATATTCAAACATAAAAGACAATCAATATTGATATGGGGACCATCACAATAAAGGATCACGAACCTTGACATTGCCCAAAATAGCTAAAAGATAAGGTTTTAGTGTTTCATAAATCGATTTAAAAAGTCGCTCATACTATATCGGTTAAAAATACGCTTATCTATTATCCCGCCAAAATAATTTTCCGCCTAAACACAAGTCAACAAAATAAGCATAAATACAACAATTCTATAGTCCACATACAACAATTCACAATGGCTTTGAACTTATCTCGAAAAGGTAATTGTGAACAAGTGCCAAACAAGAAAGAGGATGTCGATGACAATTTGATAGCACACATACAACAATCCACAATGGCTTTGAACTTATCCGAAAAGCTAATTGTGAACAAGTGCCAAACAGAAAGAGGATGTCGATGACAATTTGATGGCACACATACAACAATCCATTAATGGCTTTAGATTTTCCGAGAAGAAAAACTAGATGGTGATATTACGTGTAAGGAGAACCAAGATGGCATTACACCGTAAAAGTTAGGGCAAGTGGCAAAAGGATTAAAGAACTGGAAGAGTACTTTGAAAAACTCAAGGAAAGGAAATCAACTGAAGAAGGATGTGGTTCTAGCAGTACTGTTTGAATGGATGTAATAGTTCAATAATAAATGTTAACAATGTAATGGTTGTGTGGAAAATCTTATCTATGAAACAATTTATTGAGATGATTGTTGTAGTTTTGTTATCGAGATAGTTGTGCTGATAGACATCAGCATATTTAATCATAATAATTGCAATGTAACATACACATGGTAGTAGAAGCATCATCACATACTAGTTTGTAACATACACTAACAAGCCTTCACCACATACTGAAAATAAATTGTTTCATCATGATGACTAGTTAGTGTAGTTTGTAACATACACTAACTAGTCATCATGCAAATTTGTTTAACAGGGTACATACCACCCTGGAAGATCAAATAACTACCACATGGTAGCCTTCATAATACCTTCGAATTACTTGGATCAAGAGGTCGGGTATGACATGGAACCATCACCGTGGAATCGCAACTATCACTTGATCATTAACCAAACCGATTGCCTCATCACCCTTCATATCATCGATTGATTACTACCAACTTCTTCAAATTCATCAAATAATCTCCTAGATTTCAAGGTACCGCTTCAAAACGACTTTTCTTGGACACATATTGAACTACGCTGAGCTTCCAACCGTAGGAAGGCCATCAATGTCATTAAAAACCTCTTACACTTTAAAGGGCTGTTTTGAATAGATGGGATTAAACTAGTAGAATGTGGATCCCAAGGTCATGATTATCGGCAACCTCAAAGTCGCTCAAAAGGTTCTTACCTCTTAACGGACTAACCTCGAACCCACGCTCGCTTGACAAACACTCGACAAAGTGGAGTTACGTGTCCAAGAATCTTCAAAGTCATCCGACACATAAGGTCGGACCGTAGTCCTTAAACAAGGAGGAATGTATTCAAGGTTATTATTACCACCAAATTCGACTTTCCTCCGAATAAACTAGCTTCAACAAAAGGCTTGATATAAGGTGTCCTAAGGTAGGTGGTGAATTTTTTCCTCTTCTTCCCATGCCATTAGTTCTTCAAACGATGCATACCGACATCTTTTTTTTCTTTTCGTGACTTTTAATTTTAAACGCCGATCATCGTCTCGAGGAATCAAAAGACAAGTTCTTGTGATAGTAAGTAACTAAATGAACCCGTGTCGATGACAAACATAGATCTCAACTAGACCATGGAGCTCACCATGTCATACGTTTCTTGACATCATTATCATCTTACAAGGGTCAACCCTTGCTCCGCACTACTACTTGGAAGACAAAAATACCAAGCCCAAATATCCTCCTTAATTTCTTTCAACAAGATGTCACATATTTGAGAATACGATAACCTACTCAACCTAGGTAACCTCACATGTAAAACATCTCCACCTAAATAACTTAAGGGTAAAAACCGATCGCCATGATAAACATCAAACCCAAGATCTTGACTGCTTTCGGACATTCTGTAACAATGGATATAATTCAAAGAAACAAAATCCTTGTTGAATAAAATTTAATAGAGAAAAGTAAATGGACAAACTTACTGACCATTCTTGATACCATAATTCATAATGACCCTTTGATTCTCGTGTTTTCGATGCCATATTTAGTAGAAGTCTCGAAAAATGTAAAATATATGTAAGATAAAATATGGGGTAGTTTTGGTTAGTAGGTACAAAATATACAAAAGGTACAAAATATTGAACAGCTTAAAAGTGTCTAAAAGTACATTCTGACCATACTCAAATGATATATCTAAGATATAGTCAAACTCTCCCAAAAAAGTCGCCTAGTGTGTAATGTTGAGTAACGACATACCGAATGGACAATACTTGTAAACTAGCATGCATGGGTTTGGCCTACTTTGTATATATAATTTGGTGTGTGTTTAATATTTTTTTGCTTATTTTTATAGAAAAATATTACTAGTAAACAAATTTGCAACGTCACTACCTTAGCTTGAACACAAGTATAATACAACATGTTCAATACAAAACCATTCAAGGGAGCATATGGTTATCAATTTGTTTCAAGTAATACATCAACAAAATAGAACATAGCTAAACACAAACACGGTGTTTAAAAAAACTAGCCATTTGTTCACGGTATGAAAGCGCAACTGAATACGATCCTTCACATCCAATGATAGACCAAAAGCCAAGCGGTATAAAAAATACATACCCAAATACCACAATCACCAAATATCCCTACCGCTTCGGTACTTGTTCAATGATAGTAAATGTAATGAAATAACTAGCCGGATCAATGCCTTTCTTCTCAAATACTTGCGCTTGTGCTAGGACATCGTGTAATTGTAGTCGTGGACAAAAGTAGCACTCGCCTTAAAAACTAATGTTTTAAAAGTCGGTTAAACGGTTATGTATTAATTTATGACATATCAATAAATAGCCAAACTCGTAAACACTCCCTCGCTTGATATAAAACTCTCGCCATTCCTCTTCAAAAGTTTGACCGCTATCATAAAGGTAACAATGCCGTGTTCATCTCCAAACGGCAAGAAACCAATGAGCGCGGTTTCATTAATCGGCATGAAAACCTACAACGTTTGGGTCACAAACATAATATCAATATATAGCAAAAGCTAATCAAGATTATTAATCGGCATGTATATATATATCGTTACTTACGTGCTTAACGCCGCACCATGGAATAGAGTATCTTTCACCATTAGCATACCACAACGGCAAAGAATTTTGTAATGTGTTGAACAAAATAGCTACTAACCATCGCCCAATTAGCCGATCGGGCCTAACATGCCAAAGGTAATTAACCCACAACTCTATGTGTCAGAATTTCAAACATGAATGAGTGTGATAAACTTTATAACAAATCATTTCAGATGTACAGTTGTATGAGTACTTGCCTCATCCCTTAGCCAACCTTTCCTAGGCGGGTCTAAGCAAACCAAACTTTCCCAAAACCTTCTATCCACACACACATCGTCACACCAAGGAAACTTGCGCTAAGTGGTCCTATTTGTCCAAGAAATTCATCAAATTCATTTGTAAATGAACTCGTTGATGAGATTGGTGCAAATGCAAGATCCTAGTATATGAAACGATTAAACTTATAATCATTTGTCATTAACAATATATATTTTAAAAGGTTGTCAAGAAGTATTTTCATACCTCAACCCAAGGCGTGACAAATTTAAGTTTTTCACTCATATCTCGATCGTAAGCTAGAGCATCGTCTTTTCTTTTCAAAGATATGCATTGGTCCAATAATACGAATTAGCTTCACCCGAACGTTGTTCACTCCTCTTGAAACCGCAAAACGCGCTCACCGGCTTTCATATGATCCGAGTTCATGATTGCTTCTCCCTTTCTTTCGCTCATTTTCATATCGCAACCTCTTTTCCTCTTCCTCATTATCAACTTGTCCTCTTCCATCCTCAACCTCTTCTCTTGTTGCATCAATCACGCTCTTTAACCGGCACTTTCTAATTCTTCATGTCGCAACATTAATTCTTCTTGGATAATAAATTCGTCATTCTTATAAATAACCTATCATTGTGATATGTTATGCTACGGAAAGAGTTTTACACTTGTTTACCGATTTTGTACATTACCTTTGCAAGATCGTCATCGAAAATTCATCTAGCCGCTACCGATGAACTAGTATCAATGCTTGACCGACTTGACTCAAACAAGTCAAGAAAATCATGATTAAGCTCATCACAAAACTGCACTAAGATGCCGAGATCATTACATAACTCCAATTTCTCCTAAGAATGAAAATAAGTATTTATAAAAAGGATATATACAAAAGATAATGGATACTTGAAGGGTCGTTTTGTAAATTTAGTGTATCCATCGCTAGAGTATATGAAACCACCGCTAGAGGTTTTCAATCCATCGCTAGCGTGTTCCCGATAATAATTGAAGGGCGCTTTTGTAAATTTCGTGTATCCATCGCTAGCGATATCAAACCATCGCTAGTGGTTTTCAATCAACGCTAGCGACTTCTCGATAATACTTGAAGGCGCTTTTGTAAAGTTCGTATCCATCGCTAGAGTATATGAAACCCTTGCTGAGGTTTTCAATCCATCGCTAATGCCTTTCCGATAATACTTGAAGGGTCGTTTTGTAAATTTCGTGTATCCATCGCTAGAGTATATGAAAGCACCGCTAGTGGTTTTCAATCCATCGCTAGCGACTTCTCGATAATGTCAAAGTATATATACGATAAAAAAGAAGGATATATTACCCCATTTCTTTCTCGAGCAAGAACCCGAAAAAGGGACGATATTATTATCAGATTCGTGTGATTATTGATGGGTATATGAGTTTGAACAAATGCTTAAATAACTCGAATAATTGTCTCAAGTTTGAACAAACGCTTATTTAACTCTGTAATAACACGATCCCGTGTTATGTCGATCTCTATTATATCGCTCTCACTCCCTGCGTATAATAGGTAAATGTTTTTCGCCTTGCCACGCTTATGCGTCGCTGCCATTTTCTTCAACCACTGTCAGAGATGTGTTGTTTTCACCGTGGAGTTCTAGGTATGTAATCATGGAAAATGCCGTAAACTTTATATACCAATCGATCTCCTCTCAAAGAATTGTCGGTGTCGGTTCTTTAACAGATTCAATCCTTAAAAACAAATAATAATGTTCAATAAAAGATTGCATTAATGTAGAAAAAAGATTGCATTAATAAGAAAATTTTATATATTACTTTTACCTTTCCAAAAGAAACTTATAATCGATCTTTTGAAGGGTGTATTCTTTGACCACGCTTACTCCTCTTGGCATAATATCGTGAACTTTATTCCACCATAGAATGCTTCTTTCAAAAGACTCAAAGATCCAAATCTATACGGATTTTGGAATTTCAATAAAAATAATAGCATAAAATATTGATACACAAATGAATCCAGGTTTATATTGATATATAAAATATTAACCTTGAAAGCCAAAACGAATCCCGACGGTGTATAGGTTGGAACAAATTTGTGGTCTTTGTTAATACCTTGAAGGAAATCCCACTTGTGTTTATCTCGCAACATCCAAAATTTCATCATACAAATGCCTCCAAATATGCTCTCCCATGGAAAGGCATCCCAATCATCTAGGTTTTCAACTAATCGCATGAGAGAAACATCAACTTTCGAACCAATAATCGCCCATGAAGATAACCTCCAAAGCTAACAATAGACAAAGACGCATCGCATCTTCGCCGCGATATGATACCAAATGCCTCTTCATCCTCAATTAGGCCAAGAATATCTAAGTTTGTAATTTTGAACCCGAATGTTTTGGGAAAACCCTTGACATAAAATTGATGTGTCCAGATCCATATTTTCAAAACTTACTTTTCCAAAATTAAAACCGGTGATAAGCGAAAACTCGGACGACCGAAATGAAGGGACGGTCATCAATATAATATACAATCGGCATATCATAATGGTTTTCATTCGGATAACATTGTTTTGTAAAACATAATCTATCATATGTGCTTCGTGGTCAAAATAAGAAAGGTCCAACCATTTATCAAACAAGTTTCCTAAACAACTTCCTTCGATTTTTATCCAACTTGGATTTTATTAAAGAAAAGTAGTTTGGTTTACTTCGATGATGATTTTAGCCTCATATTCCTACAAATGAAAAAATAAAATAAATAAATAAAATAAAATAAAAATACTCTACTTAATAACATATAGGGAGTAACAAACCGCATTCAATCATCCAAGCCTCACACTACAATTTTGTAACAAATGCCAAGTATACTTTCAAAAGGTAGAACAACAAAGAATCACATCTCGTATACAGGATAAATTACAAACCCAAACACAATTTTGTAACCTAAACATAATTGTTGTTGCAAAACTACTATTAAACATGATTAATTTCAAATAAATAAGGGGAAAACAAATATACGAACAATTTATATATATAAAAATATAAAACATACCGAATACGAAACATTTTTTTGGCAGGATTTTGAGAAGACGATGTTCTTGACTTGTAGGAGTAATTTTGTAATGGGGTGTAATGTATGTGTTATTCTAATTCATTGGTTAGGAAAGATATGTGATAAGTAAAAGTATTTTACCGTGGTGTAAAATTGGGAAAAAGTACAAAATACTATTTGGCCAAAACCGCTAAAATGAATTCGCTTAAGTCGCCGACATTGGGAAGGAGCAAAAGGAATAAAATATTACTTTTTAAAGTTTGACTTTTTCTAAAATATCAAAATTCATCGCTGATCTTAAAACGGATTAGTCGATTCATAGGTACGAAAATGATTGGACTCAAAACTGCCAGACACGTGTCACTATTACATTGGAATAGAAAAGTCGCAAGTCTCAAAGTTTATTTTGAAATACCCAAACTTTTTCCTAAAAGTGATGACACCTGAGCGAAAAAACGATTCTTAGAATTTTCCTTTAAGACGCTCTATATTAAAACAGTCCAAAACCGCTTAAAAATGCATAATAACCGTTCTAAAATATGGTTTGTGTTTGTGTACTAATGTAATTTTACGGTCATGTCTGGTTATTACGTAGGCTTTGTACATGTTATGTTAGCTAGATCAACAATGGCCATAGACATAATTTTACATCTCAAAATTCCATAGTCAAATGTTACAGCTTCAAGACCAAAACAAACGGAAAACATGTACGTGGATCAAAACCATAACCCTAAAACATGTGATAATTCCAAGTTCCAACCAACGATAGGAAAAATAGGATGTGATGCGCAAGAATATTTTTTTTATGATAAGAACAAACGCGAAAGAAAAACTAAACATAATGGTAGAATCAGTATTTTACCTGTATATGAAGGATTTATAAAGAACTTTAAAGAGTTAAATGTTGGATTTTAGATGCGGTGGGGCGATTTGAGATTTTGGTGGGGTCACTTTGAAAAATGGTTAAAATTAAATAAAATTACGTTAAAATATCAACTTTAATTTAGTAGTATTGCCTCACATTTACTATGTGGATCCGTCCTGGTTCCAACCATAACTATGTACAGAAAACTTTATTTGTGGTTTTCCTATCCTTTTCCTTTGTCGACAATAATTGCTGATATTTCTTACCTCTTACTGTATATTTTTTCATTGTCATTATCATATAGTGTCTTCATATAATCATATAGCCTTTTCACAATAACCTTTTATAGACCCTACAACAGCTTTCGTATGGACTGTACATAGTCCAAACAATTCTCATTCATTGGTTGAATTATTTAACTTCATTCGAACATACTAGAGGAATGTAGGTATAATAAATCAATAATAGTCCCCGATATAATGAGAATAAAAGAACGATACAAGTCTTTAGTTTCTGAATCTCATTTCTTGTGTATTAGGTCATATCCGGGCAACGTTACTTCAAAGACCTTTCGAAAACCCTAGATCGAGCTTTTTGGATTAACTGATGGTACTCAATCGTGGTAAACTCATATGTTACTTCTTGGGGCAGTGAAGTTCCAAAAGTAGCCTGACGCAAAACCTGATGTGGCCAAAAAGTGATAAACCAGCTCATCAAGAATGTTAAAGGTCGTAATAAGCAAATCTGGCCTTTGCAAAAAGGGCAACATTTGAGTCTGACGTGGACAAAAAGTGCTGCAATTTGTCGACGTGTCCGACATGTTGATATTGTTTTCTTTAACGTGTACATAAATAGTACCACTTGTAATAAGTTTTGAGAGAAAAATACATGTGGAAGTGGAAGAGACGTATCATTATTAATTAGTAACGCACTAGAAAACAAACATATAAGTGTGACCACACTCCCCACTAGATATTTATTATTTATACTAGCTAGATATTTTATTCACATGTCTCTTGTCTTGTCTGTGCATCTAGTTAGTTCTATAGCCAATGAAAACTTTTTTCAAATTTGATATTTGACACTTGAAAGTCAAAACCAGAGCCAACTGAAGGCTATTACTAAATCATCAACAACTTAAGAAGCATCAGCTAGTCCAAATTGTCAAAAACCATAAGAAATAGTATTGTGCAAGAATAATAAATTATGTTTAAAATAAATAATAACAAAATTCATACAATAAAGTTCCTCAATCCAACTGCATGCTAGCAT
>CM040244.1:238595093-238684831 GCA_022545495.1 Chrysanthemum lavandulifolium | reverse complement strand
TGGCATAGAAGATTGGGCCATGTAAATTTCAAGAATATCAACAACCTGGTCAAGGGAATTTAGTTAGAGGTTTACCTTCAAAGACTTACAAGAATAATCACTCTTGTTTGGCGTGCAAGAAAGGTAAACAACACAAAGCTTCATGCAAGAAGCTTGAGGAAAGGATTATTAGAGAACCTTTGGAGTCTGTTACATATGGATTTATTTGGACTGTTTCAATTCCAAGCATAAACAAGAAAAAAAATCGCTTGGTTGTGATGATGATTCGAGATTTAGTTGGGTATTTTTCTTAGGATTTAAAGATGATACTTTTGATGCTATCCATAATCTTTTAATAGCACTTGAAACCAAGCGAGACTCAAGGTTAGAGGTATTAGATGTGATAATGGGATGAATTCAATAACAAGGCGATGGATGAGTTTTGTGCCAACAAAGGGATCAAGAGGAATTCAACATTGTAAGAACACCACAACATAATGGTGTTGAGAGAGAAAGAATAGGACTTTGATTGAAGCGGCGTAACTATGCTTGCAGTTCACTTTTTACCTATTCAATTACAAATTTGAAGGCTGTAAATCTTTGCTTGCTATGTGTATGATGAGTATCACCACAAAACCTCGAGATGAAGACACCTTATGAGTTCTTGATGGAATTAAACCCAACATACGATTTACGAAGCCTTTTGGATGCCTCTCACTATTCTCAATACCATTGATAATTTGGGCAAATTTGATGGCAAGTCGAGGAAGAAGGTTATCTATTAGGGCTTGCAAACAACATCAAAGGCTTTAGAGTGTACAAGAGTCACCAAGAAGGTTCAAGATTGTCTTCATGTTGAATTTTTGGAAGATCAAGAAAATCATAAGGGTAAAGGTCCCGATTGGATGTTTGATCTTGAAGTTTTGACTCCTTCTATGAACTATGTACCTGTTAGAAAAGAAAATCAACCTGCACACAATGGAGAAGATTTACATTATGTTGTTCATGGAGTCCATATTAGACCTAATGTTGTTCACGATGAAGAACCACTACTGTTGAACCAAAGAAAATCTTGATGCACCAAAATCCTCATTGTCTGAGGATCAATCTATTCAAGATCAACTAAATCGATGCTTCTTCAAGATGTTTTAGCACATTCTTATGATAATGAGCAGAGAAGAGCTTATGAGGAAGCAACGAAAAGACAAAGGCGCAGAGTTCACTCACAAGACTATGGATGACGATACTTTCGATCAAAGTGATGTTGCATAATGAATACTTTGGATGATTTGGATGATCCTACCATGCACGGTTTAGAAGATACTAATGATGAGTATGATGTTGAAGGTATTTTCACAAATTCCAATGAAGGTCTTGATTACTCAAACACGGATGATGATTATGAAGTTCCACAGACTCCTACCTTAAAAGTTCATAAAGATCATCCTACGGGTCAAATCATTGGACCTTCTTCTCATGGAGTGCTTACAAGAAACAAAGCTAAGGGTCTTTCTACATCTCACAATGCTTTACTTAGCTTTGTTTATAAACAAAAGCAGTTGAATCACAAGGATCATCAAACATGCATGTTCACTTGCTTTATCTCTCATGAAGAACCCAAGAATATAGCTCAGGCATTAACTAAGGAGAGTTGGGTTGAAGCTATGAAAGAAGAACTTCTTCAATTTAAACTTCAAGAAGTTTGGGTACTATGTGATCTCCCTGATAGAAAGAAGGTCATTGGTACAAGATGGGTGTTCAGAGTCAAGAGAGATGAAAGAGGGAATGTCATCAAGAACAAGGCAAGGTTAGTAGCTCAAGGCTACAGACAAGAAGAAGGAGTAGACTATGACGAAGTATTTGCTCATGTAGCAAGGATATAAACCATTCGAATTTTCCTTGCTTTTGCATCATATATGGGATTTCAGGTTTATCAAATGGATGTCAAGAGTGCCTTTTTATATGGCAAGATTACAGAGGAGGTGTATGTTAAGCAACCTCCTGGTTTTGAAGATCCTACTCATCCTAACAAAGTCTACAAGGTGGTTAAGGCTCTTTATGGCCTTCATCAAGCTCCTAGAGCTTGGTATGAGGCTCTCTAACATGGTTCTGAGAGGGAGCCATTAAGGGACTTTGTTTATCAAGAGAGACAAGAAGGATATCATGTTGGTTCAAGTATATGTTGATGATATCATATTTGGAGCTACCAAGCAGTCCATGGTCAAGGAGTTTGAGCGGTGATGCATAATGAATTTTAAATGAGTTCAATGGGTGAGTTAACTTTCTTTTGGGACTTCAAGTTAAGCGGTCAAAGGAGGGTATTTATATCAGTCAAGACAAGTATGTATCGACATACTTAAGAGTTCAATTTTGATGCTATGAGGCCGTAACTACACCTATCAAGTCTATCAACTCTTTGGGAAAAGATGAAGATGGACAACTGTTGAAGTCAAGTTACAGATCCATGATTGGTTGTGTTATGTATCTCATCGCATCTAGGCACGATATCATGTTTCTTTGTTTGTTTATGTGCAAGATATCAAGTCTCACCAAAGGTCTCTCATTTGAATGCGATAAAGAGAATTTTCATTATTTGAAACAACAACCTAAGTTAGGGTTGTGGTATCCAAAGGATTCACCTTTTCACTTGGAAGCTTTTTGAGATAGTGATTATGCGGTGACGATTATGACGGAAGATCAACCACTGGAGGATGCCAATATCTTGGGCGAAGATTAGTCTCATGGCGGTGTAAAGAAGCAAACAATTGCGGCAACATCCTCACTGAAGCGAGAATATGTGGCTGCTGCAAGCTATTGTGGACAAGTTTGTGGATGCATAATCAACTATTGGATTATGGGTTCAATTTCAAGAATACTCCTATCAATATTGATAATGAGAGTACTGTTTGCATTGTGAAGAATCCAGTTTATCATTCCAAGACTAAGCATATTGATTAGGCACCACTTCATCAGAGATTGTTATGAGCATAGGCTCATTAATGTTGTCAAGGTGCATCTGAGATGATAATGTAGGTGACTTACTCACAAAGGCTTTGATGTTTCAAGATTCAATCACTTGGTGGTCAGCATTGGCATGATTAATTCTTGAGTTACATTTGAAGGGAGGACTATTTAGTGTACGTATAGTCCTATGCATTGTTTGAGGGAAGGATATTCATGTTTATCTTACATGATTTGCTATTGAAAATAGGAGAATGGGAAAGTACTACTTTTGGTTTTATGAAAGTCTTGCTTGAAAGTCTTGCTTTTGAAAATCTTGCTGCGTGTCGTATCTAAGTCTTGTTCCAGCGGTAATATTGAGGGTAACTCCTACTAAGGGTAACTTTGTTATTAAAATGTGATTTTTATATCTCACCTATAAATAACTACTCTCCAATTTCCTCTCATATTGATACCTTATAATCTTTCCATATTTCTCTTTAAACCATATTATTCATCATATCACTTTACTGTACACATATCATCAATGGAAAATCGTATCTACGTTTCAAAACACAACATGGTGGTGAATTTAGAAAAGATCTGAAGCTAATGTGATCTTTCATGATATCATTGATTTTCTCACTGGGTCTCGATTAGTTATGCACTTTTAGTGGAACCGGATATCATTGAGCCATGGATTCAACAATTTTGGGTAGCTGCTAGGGTTCATATGGAGAATGAAGATTCGTATACTCAAGCTCTGATTCTTTGGTAAGATTGTGAAGGTTAATGAAGCCTCGATTCGTGAAGATTTATTATTTAATGATAAAGAAGGTCGTTTGTTTGATAAGCAATTGATTTGGGATACATTCGGTAACATTGGATATGAAGGGTCCTTAAGCACAAACTTTCAAGAAACCCTTATTCGATCCACCTTGGAAGTATTTAGTTCATGTATTGCTTCATTGTATTAGTGCTAAAAGTACATCATGGGAGCAATTTGGTTCAAACATAGCATACGCTATAGTGGGATTAGCTACGAGATAGAGTTTTCAATTTTTCAAGGCTAATTCTAGATGGAATGTTATCTCATATTTCAAATGGATCAAGATGGTTGATGTATCCAAGGTTTATTCAAGTGTTCTTGAATAAGCAACTTCTTGATGTGCCAAAGCCTACAAGTCTTTTTGTTGTGGTGCAACCACCAAGATTTTTACTTTCATGGCTAGGAAAAGTGATTCATTCCTTTGGAAGGAACACTCTATTGACTATTTCAATGATGGAGATTGTTCAAGCTATTAGAGATGAGGTGAAGATAGTGATGGCAGGAGAAAGTCGCTACAAGGTCTTGCATCTCAGCGTCTTGCTTCCGGAAGGTACTACTTCTCAAGCGCCGCCTCAAGGTACCGCTTCACCGATTCTTGATGTTAATGAAGGTCTGCGGTTTCTCCCACCTCATCCCACCATACTACTCCTATTCGGACATCGAACAAGTTCTCGATCATCTTACGGAGGAGATACTATTCCTATACCACGAAGATTAGTGTTAGATAATTATCTTCGACAAGGCGATAGGCGATTAAATCTTTTGATAAACGAGCTACTCAGTTAAAGAAGTTGAAGCTTAAGTTTAGAAGATTAAAGAAGTTTGTATGGCCATTGGTTACCCATCACAGTTATGGGTCAAAGCTGAAAAGAAGAAAGCGAAGGCATTTAAAGAAGACCACCAAAGGCAAAAGGTTCAACAGACATTCTTCTCGTCCAATTGGGAGGAATTTGAAGAGAGAATTTGAAAGAAGATCTTGAATTTCATGAAGAAAAGGAGAATGAACCTCAAAGTCTTGAAGAGCATGTCAATATTGAAAGTCTTGAGGAAAAAGGACTAAGGTTCAAAGTACTAATGATCAAGGCATCAAGATCAAAGTACCGCTTTTCATGGAACCTACATGCAAGAATTGATTACTCCAAGGTTGTTAGATTTTGAAGAAGAAGTGGTCCTTCAACCTGCTTTAAGCTGAAGAAGAAGGTGGTCCTTCAATTGTCATACCGTAAAAGGAAGATGAAACACCCAAACCTATACATCACGCAAGTGATGATGAAACCATTCTTTGAGATCTTGCATGATTTATCAAAGCCAATGGGTGTTAGCATTCTAGAGTGCAAGAAGAACAACCAAGAGCTTCTCAATCTACTATAGATCCTAAGGATAAAGGAAAAGGTAAATTGGTAGAGACAAAGAAGAAAAAGAAACCTACTTTAGCACGGATAAGGGTTGCTCAAGTTGCTATGAATGAGGAAGTAGCTAGAAAGATACAAGTGAATTAAATCTTGAAGTTGTTAATGAAGAGGCTATGAATGAAGAAGCAACTAGGAAATTACAAGAAAATTGAATGTCAAGTCATTGTACCATTGAAGTCACCTATTCACATTTCGCTTTACCAAGAATACCAAATCTTGCTAAACAAAGGAATGCAATGATGGCATATTTGAAAGGTCAAGGGTATATTGGATTGAATAAGTTGAATTATGTTGAGATGAAAGGTTTGTATGAAGTTGTAGAGAAGATTATCGTAAACAAGTTGATAGTATCAAAGACTATAAAGATGATGATGCTCGTAAAGAAGATGAAAGAAAAGAAAGCTTAAAAGAAAAGATCAATGAAGTTGAAGACACACGACCATCAAAGAAAGTTGAGTTAAGGTCCGATAATCGATGATGAACTAAGGAATTACTTAAGAGTAGTAGAATTTGAGTATTCTAAAGATGATGCCGATATGAAGATGAACAAATCTCCAATAACTACTTTTGAAGTTGTAGAGTCAAAGGATGGAAGTTATCGATGTTTCACAAAGAAGATGAAAGCTTGAGGTGTTCAACATGTTATGGGATCTATTGCATGTAATAGATAGGGTGGATTTATTTCATTTATATCATTTGGTGCAGATTATTTTGAACATAATTCATCGAAGGAGTTGGTTTAGTCTTGCTTGGGGATCTCACAACTATTTGGGAGGCGAAGAACAAAGTCATCTTGAGATTTGGAAGAATCAAGAAGATTGGGAGATTATCACCAAGATTCTTTGAAGAATCTGGAGTACATGTTCTAGAGTTACAAGATGGGACTATGATTCACATGCTAGCAGATAGAATATATCCACTACAGCAGATCTTATGAGAAGAATGCTAGAGCATGGAATGGAAGTTGAAGAAGATAATGAAATTGCTCTTATGGTCATCAAATTGTTTATCGATGGACTACTATGGTGATGATTTGAATAACTGGTATGAATTTTAATTGAATAAATTCTTTTGAAATATCGATACTTTATTCAAAGTATCTTGATCAAACAATACTTTCATCAAAGTATCGCTATGCGATGTTTAAACCAGATTAATGATTTTGAAAACTTTTGTTAAGTGACAAATATTTTGAAACAAAGGTTAAAAGATATAAATGGTTTTGAGATGGTAACACCAATAGGTTATCAATCCACCATGGTTACAAAAGGATTGGCTAATCCATGAGCAAACGGCTCGGTAAAGATATCTCAAATCCGTTTTATAGTTGACAACTTGCTAATAAGTTGGATGGTAATCAACTCACCATATCGAGAAATGTGAAGAGTTGGCTAGCCCACAAGAAAATGGCTTGTGGTAAAGGCGTGGAAAACCATTATTTGGTAATTAGTTCACCATAGATGAAAGAACTAACCGGTTCAAAAGGGTACAACTTTGGTAAAGACAAATCAAATCGTTGATAGGCGATGGTTTGCTAAAATCATATGGTTATCAATGTACCATGATCTTACACATCAAAACATTTGGCTACTCCGAGTTAATGGCTTTGGTAAAGAGACATCAAATCCATTAAATTTTCAATGATTCACCTCTCACAGGAGTTTACACACCGGATGTGATGAGAATATCTTTGAAACTTTAAACCGAATTAATGTACAAATTGTCTTATGTTTTTGAAAAGATAGAGCTTCTTTGAATGTTCTTTGAAAAGAGATTCTCGATCAAGGATGATGTAAAGAATAATTTCTAAAGAATACTTTGATAATGATGATATAAGCACTGAGTCTACAAAGATACAATCCAAAGATTAAGACACAATCTTTCCTTGAAGATGGAGTCATAAAGATAAGTTTACAAAGGAACTTGAAGTCAAGCAAGTAGAATTCAAGTTAGGGAGGATTGTTGGGATATGAAAGTGTCAAGATTGACAAAGTAATTGGAAAAGTCAAAATCTTGCTAAAGAAGAAGTCAAAGCATCTGTTGAAGTCAAATCTTCGCAAAGCTAAAGAACCGCTATATTCGTTTATGGAAAGCTTTGTTTATTCTAGAATATTCTTTGTTTAGATTACTTGTCGTACAAGGATACAAATTGTAAACCGACTAGGGTTATCCTTAAGCCTATAAAAGGACCCCTAGATTGGCATTAGATGTACGAGTTTTAGAATCCAAAAGTACGATTATTATTAGAGTTTTAGAGTTGTTAAAGAGTCTGCATAACAAGCAGATTTAGAGTTATTAATAAAGTTAAAGTTATATTCTTCTTAGATTTGTTAAAGTAAATTCCGCGTACTTAATAAAGATTACTCAGTGTTTCATTGTTAATAACTTAGGATTTATCCGAGTTATTAAACCCTTAACAAGCTATTTAAAGTTAGTTTGGTTAGAGTACATCGATCCAACAAACCACAACACTACAAGTAGGAATCATCGGTTACTACACCAGCGTAGTAACCAATACACTAGCAAAGCAGAACCAATACACCACCAAGAGGAACCATCGGTTACTACACTAGCGTGAGTAACCAATACACTAGCAGACTAACCACTATTGAGTCGAGGTGTTCGGGGCCTTATGGGTGTACACTCCATACCTCCTTACCCAAAACCGGATGTGAACTAATCCCACAAGTGCACTAAATTTTCCAGCGATTCTCGTCATTGACCTATGAGGTCACATTCTAGCACGAATAAACGCTTATATATATGTATGCTATACATATAGTTTACAATAAGGTTTATGAAATTACGAGTTTGGGAAATTGGCTTAACACGTTTAAAGAATCGGTGAGTATTGAGAAACGACGTAACTTGCAATGCAAGCCACTAAAGGGACGATTTGGTTTGAAAATATATGAGAGGGAAAACCTTTTATTATTTTGTTAAAAATACGAACATGTGAAATTATAGAATGATTGTTTATTTGAGTTTATGCTTTAGTTGTTAAATGTTATTTGTTTAAATGTAAATGGTTGCAAATGTTTAAAAAAATTCTTTTTTTTTTGTGTTTTTTATAGGCTTAGTTCGTTAGTGCATGAAGTTATTTTTTTTCTTCCGAAAATCGGTTCCTATCGTGTAGACCCAAAGAACCGAACCGTAATCGAGAACCAAAGACTATATTACATTCGGTTCTCGGTTCCTACTTTTAACAAAATTCGGTTCTCGGATCCAACGGTTTCGGTTCCGGACCACGCTCATCCCTATATACAACCATTTCTTTTTACATTTTCTTTGTTTCAGTTACTATTAAGTATGTAATTCACTAATTTGTATTGTAAGTAATTCTGTTTGTAACACTACACGTAATTATGTTAAGTTGATGCATGTTGGAAGTTGTTACCATACAAGGGATTTGCTTAATAATGCCGATCGGGCAATGCTTAAAGCACATTCAATAATCTATTTTTTACATATTTAAAGTAGTTATGTATTTAATGCAAAATAAATGAACATAAAAATTAACTTAAATATATATCATTTAATATTTAATGAAGTCCAAATTTCCTTTTACATTCATATTAATAGTTTTCTTAACTCTTAACCATTGCCCAATGTGCATCGATTAGCAAATCTCTTACTATAATATTAATTTGTTATGATAAATTAGAAAACTAAATGACAACATTCAATGACAATTATGATGTGTACTTTCTATAATATTCAAGGGTACTTAAGTAGTTTACTCATGTTAAATTTTCAAGAAAGGGTGATACTAACACCATATTTTTATGCATGCACAAGAATTTGTGCATTACAGTATTGTACAATATTAACTGTAATGTACAAATTATGGTGCATGTATAAAAAAATATGATGTGAGTATCAATTCTCTTTGAACAATGGTGTGCATGCTTTATATGTAGAATAAATAAATACACTTAACTAGGGTCGTAAACGAGCCCCATTTAACATTAACGGACCTTGTTCATGTTCGTTCATTTAATTTTAACCGAACAAATAAACGAACACGAACGCTTAAACGGACGAATTTTCTTGTTCATGTTCGTTTATTAAAAAAATGGGTTGTTCATGTTCGTTTATTAAGACACTAAACGAACGGTAAACGAACGAACATAAATGAACATCGACAAACAAACATAAACTTTACTAATTTATGCACGATATATTGTTTTATAAGTGTTGTTTTGTTTAAACAAATCAATTTTAAAATTATACAATTAAAAAATATGATATACGAATATAAATAAATAAATAAACATAAGCGAACGTTAACGAACGCATAATCGGATGTTCACGAACATAAATGAACGGACGTGACTTTTGTTCATGTTCGTTCATTTAACTAAACGAACGTAAAATATGGTTCATGTTCGTTCATTTAATAAATAAACGAACATAAACAAACTTTTTACCGAACGGTTCATGAATATTCACTGAACGTTCAGTTCGTTTACGTCCCTACACTTAACTACAAAGGATAATATCCTCTACAAATAAATTAATGGTTTAAACTTTAAATATTGTTTAACCCTCAAAGTTTCAATATTTTTTGGGTTAACCCTTACCAAACTTTTAATATTAATTTGTTATGATAAATTAGAAAACTAAATGACAACATTCAATGACAATTATGATGTGTGCTTTCTATAATATTCAAGGGTACTTAAGTAGTTTACTCATGCTGAATTTTCAACAAAAGGGGTGATACTCATACCATATTTTTTTATGCATGCATTACAATTTATGTATTACAATTCAATATTGTACGGTATAAACTGTAATGCAAAAATTATAGATGATGTATCAAAAATATGATGCAAGTATCAATTCTCTTTCAACAATGATTTGCATACTTTATATGTAGAATAAATAAATACACTTAACTACAAATGATAATATCATCTACAAATAAATTAATGGTTTAAACTTTAAATATTGTTTAACCGTGAAAGTTTCAATATTTTTTGGTTTAACCCGTACCAAATTTTCTTTTGTGGTTAGAATTGAATCCTTAAGCGTTGACTTACAGGTCACACCGTAAATCGGCAAATCAATCCTAAAAATTGTTAAGAGAAAAAAAACTATATAAATTATTCATTTGTCCTTGTTTACGCTTGTACTATGCTATATTTCATAATACTGTGAAATCAATATTCTTCAATAACTAAAGGGTTAATTCCATATATGTCCAATTTAAACCTTATAATGTCATATTTACCCAACTAAATATCATAAAGACATATATACCCAATCTAAACATTATATTTGTCATATATACCCATTTCATTACAAAATCAACTATAAATAAATTCATTTTATTAAATTCCTATTATACCCTCAATAATATAATAGCATCATTCTCATCTGTGCATACACATTTATCCTTGTAAAGCAAAAATTGAACAATTTTACTAAACGAACAACACATGTAATGAAACATCAATTTTTTTCAAAGCAGAGCACATGGAGACTGAAACCAAACCCGATCACTCAATGGTTCCACCTTACATATACATCCATTGAATACTAAGCAAGCAAATGAAATAAGTTATAAAACCCCAAGCTAAATAACCATTCATAGTTTCATACCAAAGAAAATATAGATAATAAATGTTGAACGACATAAACACTAAATATCATAACAATGCACTCTTGCTGTTTGATAGACTATATTCGTTCTTCAGGAACCGAGCAGATGAATATATGAACCAACCAATGGATCTCTAAACCATCACAACACACCATCTCTAATTACATAACTGTTGCTTCACAATTTCATTTTTTTTTTCTTGTTTCTTTGTCTTAAAAAATAATACTAGTGTTAGCATCCATAAAATCTCTATTGAAATGTCAAACAATGAGAAATTTAATAAATTTGGAATGATTTTATTACTTATTAAGGGTATAATAGGACTTTAATAATGAAAATAGTTTTTAATTGATTTTTTTATTAAAATGGGTAAATATGACAAATTTGATGTTTAAATTGGATATATATGTCATTATAATATTTAGTTGGGCAAATATGACATTTATAGTTTAATTTGGACATATATGGAATTAACTCATAACTAAATGGGGTGATGTTAAGGTTATTTGAGGTTTTTTTTTTTTTTTTTTTTTTTGTTATTTATTTCTCTTTTTAGGTAACCATGGCTTTCGACTTTTTGGCCGACTAATTCACGAAGTTTGAACTCATAACTACACAAACTCAAACCAGGTAAAGCCCTCCTTTTTCATGGCGTGACCACTTCAAGGTTGTTTGCACCTAGCATGAATTTAACTTGAAACCTCACACATTTTAGAGTGATAGTCACAAGCCCTTTTGTCACTATGTCACATTGAGTGGTTATTGGCAAGCTTGTTAGTTTATTATCAAATTATGTAACACCCTCAAAATTATCGCAGCGGAAGATAGTGTCACTCGGGTATTACTTCATAGTTCACAACACAAGTTACAGAAAATGACTATAAATGAGACTTCTTAAAATAAATTATCATTCGATATAAAATATCAGAGTTTACAAAGAGGTCCTAACAAGTTTAACGTAAGTACAACATAAAAGTTGTAAAAGTTTTATCGAATGATAATGATGCATTGTATTCAAAATATTTTTGTGCGCCTTCACATGCCAGCGTAAACCTTAAGGATCTGAGATAAAACATGCTAAAAAGTCAACACAATAGTTAAGTGAATTCATAGGTTTATAGTAAAGTAGTTGATCACAAGATTCAAGTTTAATAGACAGTGGGTTACGTTGTTATACACTCATAATGATAAATAACGGGTTACGATGTTATACACCCAAATAATGTAGGTGGTTACACACCCATGTAAAGTAGGTAGTTACGTACCCAAGTAAAGGAGTGAAAACCGTATTTAAAAAGTTTGTTGAAACCATATTTAAACAGTTTGTTGAAGAGTTTGGAAACCATATTTAAAAGGTTTGTTGAAACTGTATTTAAACAGTTTGGAAACCGTATTTAAACAGTTTGTTTAAACCATATTTAAAACAGTTTGGAAATCGTATTTAAACAGTTTGATAATTTCAAGCACATAATTCCAAGTACATAATTCAAGTATCAATAAAGATTGATATAACACATAGTTTCAAGCATATAATTCCAAGTATTAATAAAAATCGATATAGTACAGAAAACAGTTTTCAAGATTGTGATCGTAGAAAAAGTAGCATGTATCTCACATCAAGTAGTTATTAAAATAGTCAAAACGAGTAAAAGTGGGACTATGAACTCACCGTAGTGATAAGTGGTGGATTATAACAACAGATAGTGTATTAAGAGATCACAGTCTTTAACGATGTCCTACGAAAGTATAGTGATCATGTCTTAGCATAAGGTATGATAGTGTGAAACTGTACAAGTCTTGTATGATGTTACCAACTTTGATAATGTTGTATATAGATATTAAGTTGTTATAGAATTGAAGTATTCCTAAAGTTTCATTTGGCTATTATCCTTTTATAAATAACATCGTATTATCGTTCGGGCTATCATAATTTAGAGGTCATGTAGTGAACGTATGAGGAGCCAGGACACTTTAAATCGTAAATCCACAACTCGTCAATACGACACCCCGGAGAGCCCCTCATATGATCACGAAATCCCTATTAATATAGTATTTAGTATTTATAATTCGTGTATGTAAAATTTAGAGACGATATAAACGTTTTATGTAAACGTCTGTTATGTTTCATCAATGACTTTTGTAAGGTGAATGGAAATGGTATAAGTTATATACCATGAAAATGGTTCAAAATAAGTATTTAGCTTAGTCATTCGTCAAGTGTGAATGTCAATATTCTGAAAGCTAAGTGTGTGTTGTTATAAAAACGCTCTTTACAAGTTATTTATGAAACAAGGTAACTTTGGTATGTCTTCAAGCTCGAGAAATAGGTCTAACGCGAAAAGATTAGAAAACGGAAACCTAGTCATAATAATCGTTAATATGAAAAATACCAATCCGAGGGTCAAATAAATGTTGAACATTTTATGAAAATGATACTTGTATAGTTCTTATGAAATATGGTAAGTTTTATAAAAATGACTTTTGTAAAGTCTTAATGAAATCTAGTTAGTTTTGTAAAGTCTTAATGGGTCAAAACAGTCCTACTTGGTTCCTGTGGTTTCCAGCCCTTGTTTTACACTTTCAGGCTTAAATTCTTACGTAATCTTATGTAAAACATCATTTTGGACAACTTTCGTGTTTTATACTTTCATTAGTTGAGATAAAAAATGGGTCAAATTCTAGCTTTAATTTGGACAAATTTGGGTCAAAACAGTCCTAGTTGGTTTTTATTGTTTCCGGCTCTTGTTTTACACTTTTGTCCTTAGATTCTCTCATTGTCTTACATAAAACATCATTATAGACAACTTTCGTGTTTTACCTTTGTTGGTCCCAAATGATTGAGTAAAACAGATATATTGAAATTGCAATAAGATGAATAACTTGTCAAATGTTCTTACTATATTCTGTACAATGATTACAACTATATATAGATATCGAATGGACACATCCAAACGACATACCGGTTTGTTAATAACCGCCATAACTACTTTAACTATAATAACCGCTATTCGGTTTAAATGTTTGCAATAAGCAACTTTGGTCTTTCATGTTTACGTCTTTTGAAATGGAGCAATGAGCGAGATTATCATGCTCACATTCTCCTCCTTAATCTTGATCGTTGCTTCGTCCTAAATCTTGAACTCCGAGCATTTGTCGCATAGTCACGAACTTGAGTCTTGGTAAGGCTTTGGTTAAAATATCGCTCTCTCAAGTTCTCCACTTACATGTTCTACATTGATATGACCATTCTCTACGCATTCCGAATGAAATGATAGCGAATCTCTATATGCTTGCTTCTTCCGTGAAATATTGGGTTCTTTACGAGTTTTATAGGCGATATATTGTCAACTCTAAGCGTTATCTTCTTTTCTTCTAATCCGGTTAATTCACTAAGTAATCGTTTTAGCCATAAGGCTTGACATCTTTATTGCGAGAGCCGCCATGAATTCGATTCACATGATGAGAGTGCTATTGTCGGTTGCTTACGAGTACACCAAGTGATAGGTGACTCTCCAAAGTAAAATACTATTCCAGTGGTTCCTTTTCCTTGATCCGTATTGACTCCATAACTTGTCGTTGTATCCCGTAATCTTGCGACTTCCGTCTTTCTTGTATATTACTCCATGGTCTTTCGTTCCTTTAATGTATTGGATTACTTGTTTCTTGCCTTGGTGATGATCCTTTGGGTCTTGGATAAATCTGTTGAGTAGTCCGACTGAATAACTAAGATCTGGTCTTGTATGCAGTAAGTATCTGAGACTTCCAATTAAGCTTCGGTAATAAGTTGCGTCAATTGGGTTTCCATCTTCCGCCTTGACCAACTTAGTGCCGGGATCCATCGGTGTCTTCGTGTCATTCTTGTCCGTCATGTTTGTCTCTTTTAAGATCTTATTAATGTATCCGGTTTGCTAGCTGTAATCTCTCCTCTGTCGTGTAACTTCTATCCCAAGGTAATATGCTAGCAACCCTAAGTTGCTCATTTCAAATTTATCTTTCATCGGGATTTGAACAAATCTACTTCCTTCTTTGGAGTGCCTGTGATTATCGGATCATCCACATATACTCCAACGATAAGCGTAGAAGTCTTGCTTCTCTTTGTGTAGACCGCTTGTTCGAGATTACATTTCTTAAAGTCTAATGACTTTAATGTTTGGTCAAGCTTCACGTTCCAAGCTCTAGGTGCTTGTCTTAAGCCATACAAAGCTTTAGTTAGCTTGTAGACTTTTCCTAGGTTTCCTTGTTGAATGAAACCTTGGGTTGTGTAACATAGACTTCTTCCTTCAATTCTCCATGTAAAATCTGATTTTACATCTAAGTGGTGTACTTGCCATTCATGATATGTTGCTAGTGCTAATATCAATCGAACTGTCTCTATCCTAGCAGCTGGTGCAAACACTTCATCAAGTCTATTCCTGTTCTTGTACATAACCTTTGCTACTAATCTTGCTTTATACTTTATGATCCTTCCTTATGCATCTCTTTTGGTTTTATAAACCCATTTGAGTCCTATTGCTTTCGATTTTCGAGCAATGTGGTAAGGGTCCATGTGTTATTTTGTTGATTGAATCTAATTCAATTTACATGGCCTCAATCCACTTCTCATCTTTTGATGCTTCCTTGTAATTACGGGGTTCTTCTTCTATAAAGAATAAGCTCGGCGCTTCTACTTCACGTGCAGTTTGGTAGATTTCCGTAATGTTCTTTAAACCTTGTATAGGTCTATGATCAATTCTAGAATGTGAGCTTTCTAGTGAACTTATAGTAGCTCCTTCTTCATCTTTTGAGTTAGGGTTGTAAGTGTATGATGGTGGTGTGATTGGTGAGGGTGGATCTGGTATAGGTTCTTGTTCTTGATACGTGTTGTCGGTGTTTTCTATGTTGACTTGTGTAGGATTATCATAGTCAACTCCATCTATTACAAAGCTAGTCCAAAACGTATCTTCAGTACTCGTATCCTCTTCATTATTATTCCAATTCCACGGTTTCGTTTCCATAAACTTTACATCCCTACTAACATGTTTCTTCTTTCCTACTGGATCATATAGCCTACATGCTTTTGATCCTTCTTCGACTCCTAAGTAAATCATTGGAATGCTTCTATCATCTAGCTTCTTCAGTGAGGTATTGTTACCTTAGCATAAGTCGTGCATCCGAATATTCTTAGGTATTCTAGGTTTGGTTTTCTATTGTAGAGGGCTTCATATGGTGTTTTATCTTCCGGGCTTTCGTCGGCACCTGTTGAGTATGTAAATGGCGTGCCTTCGCTTCCGCCCAAAAAGTTAAGGGTAACTTCATCGCTTTCATCATACTCCTAGTCGTTGATAACACTGTTCTATTTCTCCTCTCTACTACACCATTCAACTGCGGTGAGTATGGTCTTTGTCAATTGTCTCTCAATTCCATTTTCTTTATAGTACTTGGTGAATTAATGTGATGTAAATTCACCTCTATCGATTCTTAGCATCTTGATTTTCAACTTCAACTTTGATTCGATCTGGTGTCTAAATTCCTTGAATGTGCTAAACGCTTGATCTTTCGAGTTTAGAAAGTAAGCCCACATAAAACGTGTGCAGTCATCTACTAATAAGAAGATGAGCTTCTTTCCGGAGTGTGTTGTTGGACTTATGGGACCACAAAGATCTCCATATACTAAGTCCAATGGGTTATTTGATCTGAATTTAGCTTGGTTTGGAAATGGTGTTCTGATGTGTTTTCCTAATAAACATGCATCACAGATTTGTCCTGCATGTTTTATTCTTGGTATTCCATTCACTAAACCTTTCCTTGTCATCTTATCTATTGCATCAAAGTTCAGGTGACCTAATCTAGCATGCCATAACCATGCTTGGTCATCTACGCTTGCTAAAAGACATATAGGTGCTACTATATGTAATCTAATACTGTAAAGTCGATTCTTAGATCGTTCTACTTTCATCAACAACTTCTTGTTCTAATCATACAGAGTCAGTAAATTTCCATCCATGATGATTTTGCAACCTATTTCAGTAAGTTGTCCTAGACTAAGTATGTTGCTCTTGAGGTTTGGAATGTAGTAAACATCCGAGATCATCTTCTGTTGTAGGTTTCTACATCCTAATAGTATTGAACCTCTACCCTTTATCTCTACATACGATCCATCTCCAAAGCGAGCGCGTCGGTGATGTTTTCGTCAATATCTTTAAAATGGCCTTTGGTGCACGACATATGGTTACTTGCACCATTATCTAAATACCATATGCTATCATCTGTCGTAGCATATTTCCGGGGTTGTACTTGTTCTTCATTTAACAAGATTTCTTCAGTTTCGTGTGTAGCCATTAGTAATGAGGGTTCATCGTCTTCTAAGATAAGGTTTGATTGTTCCTGAGTTGTTGGTGGACTTCTACAATTCTTCTTGTAATGTTCGAGTTTTCCACAATTGTAACATGTAATTTTACTCTTATCCCATCCTTGTTTTCCATTATTCGACTTATCCGAGTGGGATGAGTTTCCTCCATTCGAGTTGTTTCTATTTCCTTATTACGCGGTTTCCTCTTGAATAGTTTGATCTACCTCTATATTTGGTAAATCATTTCTTATTTCTAGAGTGTTCGCCTTGTGCGAATAATAAGTTGTCCTGGCTATCTACTTGTCCTCCCTTTCGGAGTTTTATCCTTTCCTCGAATGCCTTAAGCTTTCCAGCGATCTCATCTAACTTAATGTCATCAAGATCATTCGTTTGTTCTATGGATGCTACTATTTGAATGAACCTATCTGGTGTGGAATCTAATAGTTTTCGTACTAAAAGTGATTCATCCAATGCTTTTCCTAATTCTTTTGCCTTCGTGGCGTAGCCGTTCAATTTGGCTGTAAATGCATCCACCGTTTCATCCTCCTTCATCTGAAGAGTCTGAAATCCAATCATCAGTGATTGTAATCGTGCTTGTTGCACTTTTTCTTCTCCAACGTGTCTCTTTTTCAACGAATCCCATAATTCTTTTGCTGTTTTGCAACTTGCTACTTGTAAGATCACATCTTCGGTTAACGCTTGATATAAGAAGGCGGTTGTTGCCTTATCCTTCTTATCATCTACTTGTGTATCAACCTTAGGTTCTATTGCTTCCCATAATCCTTGTGCTTCTAGTATCACCTTAATTTGTATAGTCCAAATGTAGTTTGTAGCTTTGAGTTTTGGGCATTGATCTTGTGTCATAGGGGTTACGGGTTTTGGTGCGATGTTCTCGCCACTTGCATCGTCACGGGCATTTTGATAGTGCTTATGATCTTCACCTTCTAATTCGTATGGAGATTTCTAACTAGTGGTATCACTTAATACTACGGGAACATAAATAGTTATCCGGGAATCCTAATATGGAACTATGGATTTCTAATAGTATAAACTACGTATCTATACTATAAATATGAAAGGAAATCCAAAAGTTTAAGATTTTTTGTGACCTGTGTTTGTCACTCGCGTATTCCCTTCTTGTCGGTACTTGAATATACCAACTATATTTTTCTTTTTCCCTCGTTCTTGTTTCCAAAACAATCGGTACACCCTTTATTGATGTTGTCGACTTGGTTTCTTCAAAATATACCACTCCTTGTATCACGTTGTCCTTTCTTTTGTGTCGAACTTGCTTCCTTTATCTCCAAGTCTCGAATTCTTTTGTGTCGACTTGCTTTCTTTATCTCCAAGTCTCGAATAAACACAAAATGTTTCAGAAATTAGTCTCGGTAATTCCTTTCAAAAGACTAAGTGAATTGCTTGTCTTTGTTCTACTACTCGACGGTAGTATGTCAACAAGTGATGTCCTTGTTGCCCTCGTTGCTTGTCCGCGTTCCACAATACTCCTTCTTCTTTATTCCACACCATATCTACAACAACCTACAGAAATACCAGCGGTATCCTTGCGAGCAAATGATTAGGATGCTCATGTTGTTGTCTCTCTTTGTATTGCGAGTGTTACTCCAAAAAACAATTCGATTGCTTTTCTGGTTCGGTACCTTTTTCTTCTCTTCAAGCAACGTCTTTTTTCTTTCTTTCTTCGCGTACGTCTTCTCTTCTTCTCTACTTTTGTCTCGACAAAAATAGTGTTTGTCTTCGTTGTATGATTTGAAAAAAAACGAGTGTAACAAAGTTTTCATTCGTCTTACTTGTTGCGTTCAGAATCAAACTAACGTGGATATCAAGTCACCACAGTTTGGTGCCTTGTCGAATGCAATTTCTACACAAGTACGGTCGTGCACTACTTTCCTTGCGTCTCAAGTTATCCTGGCAGCGTATGGTTTAATGATACGTTGTGTTCTTTCTTCTTCTCCTTCATGAAATAAAATTTCAGCGCGTATATCTTTTGGTTCCTTCTTCTTCGTTCAAGAAAGTTTTCTGATTTTGTGGTACTCGTTAACAACAGGTTCTGTTTCTAGTATTCGGTAAGAAACTTTGTGTTTGAGTGATGGTTGTTTTCGGTGTAACGAGCATATATAGGCAGGCTCTTGATGCCAATTGTTGGTCCCAAATGATTGAGTAAAACAGATATATTGAAATTGCAATAAGATGAATAACTTGTCAAATGTTCTTACTAGATTTCTGTACAATGATTACAACTATATATAGATATCGAATGGACACATCCAAACGACATACCGGTTTGGTAATAACCGCCATAACTACTTTAACTATAATAACCGTTATTCGGTTTAAATGTTTGCAATAAGCAACTTTGGTCCTTCATGTTTCTGTCTTTTGAAATGGAGCAATGAACGAGATTATCATGCTCACAACCTTTAGCTGATTCGGACCAGAGAGGGGTCAAAATCTAGTTTTAAAATCAGATCACAAGCCTTTTTGTCCAGCATCAATTTTTCTTTTAATATTTACATAGCCATATCTTTCTAACCACAAGTCCATTTAACATGATTCAAAAAGCTAATTTCTTATTTTAACTTTCTCTACATCATACTTATATTTGTCCAAGTCCATAGTCCATGATTTCATGTCAAAACTTAATACAATTTGCTAGTTACAAACTAGTTATCTCAAAGAAATTTCTAAACAAGTTTAACTCATCCCTTTTTTTAGCTATGTACAACACTTAATTATGTCATACTACATATACAACTTGTAAAGGTATGAATTATACCAAAAAGAAGTATAAACATAGAAACTAAACAAAATCTTACAAGGTTCTTGTATGGAAACACAAAATCACAAGAACAACTATCCTAACTTGTTCTAGTCTTTAGTCTTTGTCTTCAAGCCTTTACCCAAACTTGCTATAACCTTAGAAACCTTTGTAATAGTCCTTTTACTCGGCCCTTAAACCTTGTATATCTCTTATCTCAACCTAAAGATCACCAAATCAACACTTGGTCTTTGTAAAGCTTACCCAAACCCTTCAACTTTCTTGTACAATCTTGAAGCTAGAAATCAACTAGGATGATGATGGTAGTATTGTTGTAGTATGGTAAAGAGAGAGGAAAAGAGTGAGTAGAGACTTTTATATAACTAGTTAGGTGTGTCTTGTTTAGATACTAGTGCCACCAAGAGCCACATGGTTTTGGTGGTTATCAAATGCACGCCACCTCAAGCATGAGGTGGCGTGGTGCTGGTTTAAATGCTAACTATTGGTCTACGGGGTATAGTTTGGTCCGGTGATTACTAACGTTAAACTCTTAAGTCACGAAACTTAAAATCGAGAAGCGTAAAATGTAATACTTATAAAATGTCAAAACTTATCAATATACTCCAACTAAGTCTATTAGATGTGTGATAAGTTTAACGGAGAGCGTAGCGTTGATAAAACCTAATATCGTGAGTTTAAATGCGCCTAAAACGTAAAAGTACAAAGTTTACGTAAAAATGACAAAATGGCAATAGTTCATATTAAATATAACTATTGGTGAAAATAAAGTGTATAGAATACTTAGACTTATCATAGTCTTGTGTTGGTTCTGAGTAAAGTTCACGCGATTAAACTTTCGTAATTACTTATAAAAGTAATATTATTTAATATAAAAGTAACAATAATTGGTATTAAATAGTTAAATATTAACGTGAAATATACGAGTTGCTACAAATTGAAAAGCCAATAAACACTTTTTTATCTTATGAGCTTATCAAGTTAGCTTAGCTGAGCTAATAAGTTTAAGAAGAGATGATATTCTTAAAACTTAAACTAAAACATATTCGTGTTCGACCTAACCTTGCAATGACCATCAATAAAGCTCAAGAAAAACTTGATGCTGCATTTATTTGTCAGACTCTATTCACTCATGGAAAACTTGATGTTGCGTTGTTTAAAGGAATATCGTGTAGAATTACATAATGTATTAGTGAAGCCAACAAAACAAATCAGACAAGAAAATAGTACATTGCAAATTTTGTGTACATAAAGTTTTACTCGATGAATAACATGCATTGATAGGTAACTCAAGAAGTTTTATAATTTCCACTTGACTAAATGTTTCTGTAAGTGACTTTTTATTATAATGTTTAGTCAGTTTGATACATTTTTAAAGATAATTCTTTGTGTTAAGTTATCGTATGTTGTTCAATTTAAAAAAAAAAAATATGTCTTGTGTTTTGAAGCCTTTTTACAATAAGTTTTTAGACTAAAAACTCTTTGTTTTTAGTCAAAAAAAAAAAAAAAAAAACTAAATTCACTGAATAAAATGATCGAGAAGCAACGCACTCGTCAACAGCGGGTTAACCCGCTATTTTGACGATTTTTCAGTGCATTCATGAACTTTACATGGCACATTATACCGCAAGTCTGCAACTATAATAACTACCCGTTGTCACCATGTGTCAGTACTCGGCTAATCAAAACATGATTACAGAAAATATATCTGTTGTAGTCTTGCATATGACCAATAATTTGAAAATACATAAATGATTGAAAACATATCAACTAACTATTTTTTCTGAACGAAAAACCAACTAATTAACTACACGTAGAATATAACGTTCATACACACAAGTAACCAGATAGAAGTAAGCGAGTTCTTTCAAGAACACCCGTTTTGTTGAAGAATCGAAGAATGCCAATGTAGTTTAAACTCAACTGAACACCACCGGACGCTACAAATTACTTTGTCAGAAAACGTATCTTATCATGCTGATTGCAAGGTGTTTTATCTCAACACCTTCAAGGTCGCGCCAATTCCCCATTTCGATCTTCTTTTCATCACCTCCTAAACATTTTCTCGCGAGAGTGGTACGTATTTCTTCTGTAGTACCCCATGTCTTCATATACCTTTACATATGTGGGATGACAAATCAAAAAATGTGTCAAATAATGGTGAGTGTTCCCACAAGATGTGATCAAAACTTGTTAATATTGATAGTTGTTGCACGTTTGTAGCTGGAATCGGGACCCTCTTTTCAGTTCAATAAGGCTGATGTTCAATGAAACTAATGAATTTGACCGCTTATGTAAAATTTCAATGTCAAATTTGCTTGATATGTTGAGTATTTCCCTCATCTTAAGAAAAAGCGTAAGTTCAATGGGAGCATCCAACCTCAGACTGAGCTTAATTTGCTCGGGAGAAATTGTTGGAAACAAGAGATTCGAATTGTGTAACCTTCGTAACAGAAAAGTACTAGTCTTGGAGCATAAACTTGCACATGATATTGCTTGTTTTCCCGAAACTGCAGGTTTAATCTCTTCAACGTTAGACATCTGATATCTAAGTTTTGACTGTTATACCCCATGCCACAAAGGGTCAAACTCTCAAGAAAAGGAAATTTTGAGTTAATCATGCGGAAAAATCTTCGTTCGGGATCACACAACCTAGAAATAAATGTGAAACTCGTCCTAATGAATCCATGTCAAAAGGTAGAGGGTTCCTCAGATTATCAAATGACTCGTAAGAAAACATGCGAAGATTTGGGACGCCAACAATTTCCAACTTTTGGTTTTGCATTAACATTATTTTCATTACACGGAGACGACAAAGGTTTTCAACTTTGATTGTCCTCAATCCCCTGCAATAGATAAGTCTAAAACTCTCAAGTAAACTGCAAGTACACAATAAGTAATTAAGTACATCTTCATTCATATGCACATACTGTAACTCTAATACTGCAAGGACAAACACTTGATCACAAGATTGCTACTCATCCGATGGGAAGTTTTGGGCTCAGCTTTTACTCTAACTGTATCTAGGTTTTCTCCGGAAAATATCTCATCCGAAATGCATACGAATCATTAGAACTGCAAAAGATTGTGAGGCTAAGTTCCTTGAGACAACTTTTGATAGCTATGGACCGAATCCATTTTCCAACAAGAAAAGTCGGCATGGGTTCTCATGCAATCATGATATCAAGATCAAAACTTTCGATTGGTATGTCGTGCGAAGATATCTTTGCAGAGTGCAGTCGATCAAATTCATGTAGTTTCTTTCCTTCCTATAATGCATTGTAGAATTACTAAACCTTAGGTTCGGGATCTTAGACCAAGTGTATAGCCATGACTTGGACAAGACACATGTGCGAGCGGCTTCCTTCGGCCCCAACAACGATTGTATCTTGTTAATTAACTCAGGACATCTTCCAGTTGTGGTGTGCGTATTAACTTGCTTGCCATCCTTCCTCCGTCAGTGGGTATAATACAAACAGAAAATCAGCAAACTCGATCTCTTGTCCGTATTTACTTTAGTCAAAAACAACAACTAATCAACTCATTTTTATTTTCCGATATGAGAAGCTCCCACCCAAATGGTTGTAGATTCAAGTCTTGCTTAAGACATGTGAGATAGAGTTGTGGTGTAAATATTGTGAGATACATAAAATTTCCGTTCTAAAAATTAATTCTTGATAGATATTTTTATTTTTATCTATACATGCCTCATTTACACTTAATATTATGCAAGTTAACATGATGTTTACCATCGCAGGATCATTTTTCAAACATATAATATATATTAAAACTTTGAAAACTATAGATATAATATAGCAAATCAATCCAGACCCACATGGCCACACTCCTCAATCCCCAGTGCCCACATAACTTTAAGGGTATTTGAGATTGTGTATTTCTTTTCTGCTTTTCTACTTAAGTAGCAGTTTCGTGCTATTTATTCAAAAGCATAAGCAAATTAAAGTACTTACTTTTCATAAAAAGCATAAGCAAAATATATAAGCAACCCACAAAACCCCTTAATATAAAGGAGAACAACCAAATGGTCATAATCTTAAGCCCTTACAATAAAAAAGAAAAATAGGAATCATTCTTAACCCGTAACACACAAATGCCATTAAACAAAATGAGCTTCATTTTACAGAGTTTTAATAGTGCGTGTAACATGATCTAAAGCGACACGAATTTAAACATGATGACTGGGTACGTATCTCGTGTTCGTGTTGGCTATGGGTTAAATAGGAAGACCCATCAGCTATTTTATGTTTATAAAAAATAATTTTTAAATTCGTTTATAGTATAAAGGGACGGCCTCAATTCATTTAACTTCTCTAAGCCATGTAAAGCTAAAAAGGTTTAGATAAAAAAAATTAAGCTGTGTTTAAATATGAGTTAGAATTCACATATCTAACATGACTCGATATCTAAACATGTCGCAAATTGAATCGCCAATCCCATACGCATTTCAATCTAATGATGTGCATGATCCTTTGAAAACACTATTTCATCGAAATCTAGTCTCAAATTACCATTTAGTTACCAAAGCACAAAATTATATACATACTCACAAATAACATAAGATTAACCACATTGGAAAAATGTTAAAAGCAAAAAGTAATTGTAGCTAACATGTAACAGTTAAGTCGCGCTCACATACTTACAGTTGTGTATAGCCTACTGGAACACAATCAAATTTTAGCCCTAACACGTAACAGTTAAGTTGAGTTCACATACTCACAGTTGTGTATAGCATACTGGAACACATCAATCAAGAAAGAAAAAAATTAACAAGAACAATACTATTAAACCGTTATAATAACATTAAGATAATTATGTTACCTCCAATTCCTTCAGTCTCTAGCACTTCGTTTCGTGACGACTATAGACTTATCAAATTCACTTAGGGTTTCAATTCTACTGTTAGATGACCAATGACGCAATAAACAATCCATTAATATAAAGAATACCCAAAAAAAAAACCAAAAACAATCGAGTTATGTAATCTTTACCAAATGTAAATTCGTGTGTATTCTTTTAATACATCACAACCCCCTCTCGTATAAGTTTTGACCAAATTTTCACCCTAAACTTTATGAGCATTTTAAGAACAGTTACGAGTATTTTGTAATTGTGGGAGGTGATTTGCACACTATCAAAAATGATTGGAACACTCAAATTTAGAGTTTTTAGACATTTATACCCTCAATTATATTTAGTCATGTTGATCCTGTAAGGGTATAAATGTCTAAACACTCTAATTTTGAGTGTGTCAATCGTTTTTGTGAGTGTACAAATCATTTTCCTTTGTAATTGTATAGAGCATTAGTAAGAAAATACGGTACCGGATATGGAGACATCACATATCTTCACCAAATCTCTGACTTTAATGCGTGAATGAAATGCGTGAATGAATCAATGAATCTTTCAGAGTTCTAGAAAAAATTGGTGCAATTTTCAAAAGTGTACATAATATACATCAATCAATAGCTCCAAAATAGCTTTTTTCTGTTGGATATTCATTTTGAAATTAATACGGAACGTAGTACTAATTTAACTTTTCTTTTTATGTGATAAAATTAGTATTATCTTTACTACATAAAATATAATAAATGTCAAAAGTGAAAGTGAAAACTTGAAACTTGAATGTTGAAAGTCAATTGTTGAATATATCTTTTATAAAATAGTTTAGGGTTTTACGTAATGAAAAGACTATCCAAGCATCGGGGTTTTAGTTGTGTATTAATAGTTGCAATAAAGTGTATTTTTGTAAATATTACTTTTGCCGGGGACATGTCCCCGGGGAAAGTTTTAGCGAGAATAAAGGCGGGAACAATTAGCATGCTTTTGACTTTGGTCAAATTTTGGTAAAAGTGAAAGACACTTTCGGCCGGGACAAGTCCCCGGCGAAAGGTTGCGTTGAATTTTGACTAGCCGGTCAAATTTTGTTAAAAATTCAACAGACTTTCGCCGCGGATTTATCCCCGCCGAAAGTTTTCGTTGAATTTTCTTTAACCGGTCAGCGTATTCATGTGCCACGTCAGATTTTGTTTTGTCGTTTAGTGACTTTCGCCGGGGACACAGCGTCCCCGGCGAAAGTCTTCTCGCTCGTCCATCCGATTGTTGTAGTGAACGGTGGTTGTGATATTATGGGTATGTTTGGAAAAAATAGATTGTGCTGGTGCTGGTGATGTTGGTGATGCTGGTGCTGATGATGTTGCTGAAAAAGATTATAAAAAGAGATTATTTTTATAAGCTATATGAAGTAACGTTTTATTTTCAGAGATTATGGAAGATTTTTTTTTTTTTTTTATAATCTCTTATAGTTCTGACTGCCAAACAAAGATTAATTTTTAAGTTGCTTATTTTTTAAAAAAATAAGTATAATTTCTTCATAAGCTTGTGTGCCATTAAGAGGAAAGCATTTGAATCGGTCAGAACACATGTTGTTTGATAAAAACAACGATGGTGCTGAACCAATTTGAGAGCCTCTGGATGGTGCAGAGCCAGAAGCATGCAAATCCATCACCTTTCACTAATTTATCCTTTTCTTTTATCTTTTACTCGATAAGACTATGTTTATCGATGAAACCTCCAACCGATTGGAGGGGTGTAATATTAATATTATATTAGAAATACACAAAAGAAAGAAAGAGAAACATGCGATCGGTTCGTTGTGTGACTTCCAAAACTTTTACCCAATCTTTCCACATGTCACTCAGCCACTTGCAGTCACAAACATTCAAATTTCACTTCTACCTAAGACCCTTTTTCCTTCTTCTCAGCTGCTCATTTTTGGAACAAAAATCAAGTCTTTTTCATTAATTAGGGGGTTTACAACTGGGGTTGGAAGATTAAGTGTTAAAAGCTCATTGATTGAGGCACATGTTTTGTGGGCTGGAATAGTTTGTATACTTTATACTCTAAGTGGTTTGAAGAGTTCACTGGCAAACCAAATTATTGGTTTATTTTTAATTACTCAATGTTTATACGTGGTTTTATTTTATACATAATTTTATATGAAACTTTAAGTAATTTAATTAAAGATAAAAGAAATAATATATTAGGTTGGGTTGTTGATAAATGGTAAAAAAGTTTAGATTGGTTGTATGTATTGGTTGTATAGGTGGATGAATAAGAAAATAATATTTTAGTTAGAGATTGGGTTGTGATAGATTGTTGATAAAGATAGTCTAATACTTATTACTATACGTTTTTGTATACTTTATTCGAGGAAGAAACATGTACTTCGCAAGTTCTTATGAATGCATGATGCCCAGTATAAAAATTTATTTTTAAGAGCTTGACACTATAAAACTATTATTTTAATTTGATGGAACATTATGCATGTTTATATAATTTCATGAACCCTTTTTACGTAACAATTATAGCAATTGGTGTTTTATTAAGATAGATTACTTATCAACGAGCTGCATTTCAATTTACACTAAGTGAGTATGAAGGATAAAATGGCAATTTTAATCATTTAGAGTGTTGATTCACAAGAATTTTTTAATGTTCATTTTTGTTCAGGACATAGCTCATTCAGAATATTTGAATTATTCAACACATTTTATTCATTCAGTGCTAAATCATATTGGTATATCAAAAGACCCTTAGCCTTTTAGACTCTTTCAAATTTAGGTTGTTTCAATTATATCAGGGCTGCTTCATATTTACATAGTAGAAAGTAAATAAATAAACTCAAAGGAATGTGGAACAGCTAAAGATGACCTATTATCGAATCCATTTTGTTTTAAAAAATATTTAGAGGCAACCATTAAATTAAAGAAGTAACATGTTTTGACCCGTTTCAATAACTTTTGGTTGATCAAAAAATTCCAATAAAACATAAAATATCAGGTCAACTATAACATAGTGATCTCTATTATGAGCATTCAGAAAGGCAAAACCATTTGACACATTTATTATGTTTTAACCCATTATCAATTTTAGACATACATTAATTTAAAACTTTGATAGTACTCCTGCAGAATGTCTTTTAGGTTTGTGTCCTATATTAAAGATCACAAATGAGGGCATTTTTCGCATACATAGTTATTACACTTTTATAGGTTATCATAGAATATTAGAAAGTAAATAAATAAATTACATATAAGGTGTGTTTGACAAAAGTAGTAGTGAACAAGCAGTAAGTAGTAGTTTGTGAGTGGTAGCTATTTTTTCTCTAAAAACATTTGGTAACGAGTTGTAATTGTAATCATAATGTGTAAAATGACGTAAGTTTGTATCATCACATCTCGTAAATTCTCAAGGCTCTTAAATGCTACTTCATTGATCGTTGAAAAAAGAGCATTCCGGAAAAATATATAAAGCTACTTGCTACTTGTCAAATGAAAATTAAAATAACAAAGCTAAACAATCACCGCTCCTAAATGCTTCTAAACACTTTGTACCAAACACACCAATAAAGTAGAACAACCAAAGATTATACCTTTTTAAAACAAACTTGTCAAGATGAATTATCATTATCAGATAGTCATCTCTGTTATAACAATCACAGTGCTAAATAAGTAATGGCCAAAGTTGTCCCACAAAGTGAAACTAACAACTTAACAACTATTAAAAAGATAAAGTTAACTTAATAAAGTGTGGTGTTCAAAGATTCAACCATGAAAAAAAAGTCTTATTTTCGAGTCCATTGTCATTAGTTCTTTTCACTGGTTTTCGAGCAGTTGTAAAAAGCATAATATCCCATGGACATTGTGGCTTCAAAGCTCAATGTTGCATTCTTTTGTATAAGTTGCTAGTTTTTTTCTAGCTTGTTATATAATATTTTGCCGTTTAAAAAAAACATGTAATAAAAGCAGTCAACACTAGGGAAAGAATCTCGACAAAGCCACCACATTTTCTAGTTTTGATGACCCAAAACAATAGGGAAATTTGCATTTTTTGATGAAGATGCCTTATTTTTAACTTGATTCAATTTTATGGCATATTAAGTTAAAAAAAAATTATGGCATATTGCTCAACCTAAGACTTATTTTTTTAAAGGCAAAAACTGCCCTTATTTCATAATATCATATTCTATTTGTAGATTTCGTAAAATACATGTACGAAAGTATCAACAACAACAAGTAAACAGAAGAACTTTTTTTCAAACCTAAGCCTCAATAATCGGCTTAGATTGTATCAACAATAGTATCCAAAATGTTACAAGATTAGATTAATATACAAATACAAAGAAGAGACAAGATCAGTGAAATGATCAAAGAGAAGAGAAGAGTGTGTGAGAAATGACTGCACACACAAGTGTGTCTAACCCTAGATTAAGGGACTTATTAAATAGGAGATTAAGTTACACCAAGACCCCTCTAACGGCTATAAATGACTCATCAACATAAATGAGAATAGCTTCAGCAGAAACGAGCATCTTGGAACTTTAAACCTTTTTATTCTTTGTCCATGATTAACCCCTGTAATAACCCTGCACTGATCATAACTAGAAAGCCATTAGCAATTGATATAATGATATGTTTTCCATAGATTAATACCCCAAATTTTAACAATACAGGTATACAAAAAAATCACTGACTCGATCTACTTGCATAATTTGTAGAAAGAACACTTTATACAATTCACAAAACATAACTTTAGAGGATTTTATTTATTTATTTATTTTTATTTTTTAAACCCAATTTGTTTTATGAAGATTGTTAACTTTTTATTACAAAAATAGATCACGGGAAGAATAAGTTGGTAAAGAATGATAAATTTTTACAAATGTATTAAAGATGAATGAGATAAAGTTGCAAATTGATGGAGGGGGATAAAGGAGGATGGAGGGAAAAAAGAAAACATTAGTAATATTTTGTAATATTTCTTTAATTTTCGCAATAGATTAAATAAAGGTAGGAGGATGAATGGGTTTATGGAAGGAATGAGAGGGTTAGAGGTGTTTATTGATATAATCTGTTTGATAAAAACTTTATAATTTTACATACATATGAGATTAAAAGATGTTAGTGGTGTTTATTTATTTATTTTTTGGTAAGCATGGTTTTTGATCTTTTGGTCGACTAATCCACGGGGTTTGAACTCACCGCCATACAGACTCAAACCGGTAAAGCCTTCCCTTTTCAAGAGGTTGGCGTGGCTACTTCATGGTTGTTGACGTTGGTGTAACTTGTATGAAGAGAGTGTCATATTTCCTAATGGCAATTTCGCCATTTCAATTATTTGAGTCACAGATTCATCAATATGCCACAAGGTTGAGTTAAGTTGGGAATAAGTGGCAATTCTATCACGAAATGCAAATTTCCCAACAATTACATGTACCTTTTCGCTAAGTTGCAATAAAAATGCCTTACAAAACTATGTGAAAGCGCCATTGTCTAACATCACAACTTGTAATGACCCAAACTATAAAGCGAGGTTTTAAAATCTCACAATTCTTCAATACTAAACATATTATGGATTGATGCCCAAAATATGAAGGACAAATATAGTTATAGAAAAGATGCATGATTGGGTTTGAAATAACAGTTTTGCAACCACTGTGCCTTGAATTCGAACCAAACTCTTTAACATTTATGAATCATTTACTTAATAGAAGGAGTACTTGATTGAGAGGCAAAGCTCCTTGGGACAAATTTTGGTTGCTATGTGACAAATCCATTTTTCAGCAGGAGAAGCCAACTCATGGTTCTCAATGTTGATGGAGAGATCAATCTTTTTGTTGTACCAAATATACCACAGGTGAGTCATGAGTGCGTTCGACCACTCTTATGTGATTTCTTCTTTTTGGTCGCAGATGTTTTATATTGGTGAAACCTAAGGTTAAGGATGGTAGACCAAGCGTGTAGCCATGACTTTGACAAGACACATGTTCGAGCAGCTTCTTTTGCCCACACAACGATTATATAAGATGAAGCGGCTTCTAATACCTAAACCTAAGGTTAAGGATCGTAGACCAAGTGTGTAGCCATGACTTTGACAAGACACATGTTCGAGCAGCTTCTTATAGCTAAATTTCAAAATTGGTTCAGGCGAGATTGGCGAGGTTAAAGTATAGGAGGAGCCATGAACTTAAAGCCTTGAATACAAACATGTAGTGCTCGGTAGCCCAGTTTGAATGTAGCTGAGTTTGTCATTGCTCAGGAAGTCATTTGTGTGGGCACTTTAGCTGAATGATTATTAATGGTGTAGTTTGTTATGAGTTTTTTACAAAATTGAGATGGAGAGAACTTGACAAATGATTATATTAGCTACCTATCACGATGAGCGAAATAGAGTCTTTATACTTCTTTGGCTACTTGGTTGGCGAGTTGACTTAAACTCCGAATGTCCCACACACTTGATGTATCAAAGAGCGACATAATGAGAATACCAAATGTATATAATTCAAGTCAGTTATTAGTTTACTTATTATTGAAATTCAGACATAAAAGGAAGTTAAAGCTCACCGAAATTAAACCATAGAAAGAATCCATATACTCACTGCTTAATATGCCTGTTTAAGAGCGTATTGTTGGAAGTTTAAGATCAATCAACCTTAGTTTTTGTTCTCAAACCTTAGTTACATATTATTGTAATTATTATTAAGCAGTATTTATTTGTTTACAACCATGTATGTGTCAAACATGGGGCTGCAAGATTCGTTTGGTCTTGGCCATAGGCCAACAGACCTTAGACAATGGTTAGATAAGTCAGAAATGATGGTTAAGTTAGTTAAATACAGTTACATGACAGTTATTGATAAAGGGACATGTTTGTTGGTAATTTTGAACCATCACAACCCTTTCTATCATGCCTGTTCATATAGTACAAATAGGTTCATGTAATGACAGTTATACATCATCAATATTACAGTTAATATAGTTACTTTCCTCCACTATTTCTCTCTTTGTCTATCACTTGCTTACCATTTCTACACATACACACTTTCTCGAACACTTACACATTTGTTCTACACAACATGGTGAATACAAACTCATACCTTGAAGATAGATGGTCAAGGCTGCAGAACAAAGGACTTGGCCATTCTAATAATTGGTATCGAGCAAAACGGGAGACCCATGAGGAGAAGGCGCAAGATCGGTTTATTTAAAGACAAATGAGAAGAGAAAGGGAGTCAAGACTTTGAAATTGCATAAGGCAAATCTCAAAAGATTGTAAAGAAATGCTCAGGAAAAAGATAGAAGAGAATGAAGTTTACAACCATGCACTTCCACAGTCCCATAATGACTCTAACAAGCACGGAGATACAATTGCTATGAATGCAGAATAAGAGGACATATTGCCAGCAATTGTCCAAACAAAGGGAAGACTTCTGAGACTGCAAATTCAGAAAAGATCTTTGAGATAGTGCATACTGATTACAGACTCGAAAGTGGACATCTACCAATTGATTTCATGGTTGATGGCACTGATGAAGGAACATAGGACAAAATCTGGTACATAAGCAAACACCTTGAAAGGCATGTTTGCTCAAACAGAAATCTGTTTGGAAAACTAAAAGAGAAATTCAGTGTGGAGAAGTTGCAAGATATGCACAAAATGTTGTTCATACATGGAGTAGGAGAAATCAATATCAGATTTGGGAAAGAGATCATTTACACACCAGGTGTATTATATACGCCAGATGTAACCTTGAATATTCTATCAGCAAACCAACTTGAAGCCCAAGGATTGGATCTGATATTCAAAGGCAACAAGTGCAGACCTGTGCATATGTTCAAGAACCAAACAGACTGCAGTTTTGATGAAAACAAGATGAACATGAGACAAAACAAGTACATGGAGGGTTATTTCAAGTTACTTGAAGAAAGTACTCACTGTGAGGAAGGAAAGACAGAAAAGTAGGATGTATTGACACCAAAGTGTCACAGATGTGGAGAAATTGGGCACCATGCCTATGCATGTCCAACCAAACCAACATCAGTTGAAAACACACCAAGGAATGGGGACTATGTCTATGTTAAAGGTGTTTTCTATCCAACTAAAGTTAGTACATTTAATGAGTATGTTGCATTTCTTGACCTTTTAAAAAATGATCAAGTAATCCGTCAAGAATGAGATACATTTAGGGACAAGTTTAATGAGGCTTTCAAATGGCTCTATAATGAATATTTAAAAAGGGAGATGCTTGTTCCCATATCCCCAATGATTAATGGCATTGAGATTCATCTAATGGATCTCTATAAATTGATAGAAAGCTTAGGAGGATACCTAAGTATCTACTTTGCAAAGGATTTTGGTTATGTTGCAGAAATATTTGGTCTATCACATGATTATGGTGATGATTTTAGAAAGTGTTACAATAAATACTTGGATGTATTTAAGTGCTATTATAGCACAACAAGGGTGCCACAAAAGGAACTAGGAAATGTTCCAAAGAAGACCAAATCATCTGTGGTTAAAGGCAAAAAGATTACATGCCTTGAAAGTCACTATGGTGATCAAATGGATCAAGTGATAGCACCAAATGGAGAAGACAGTCAAGAGAAAAGAAAGATTGTGCACTTTGGAATCAAATTGGAAGACTTAGAAGAAAAAGAAAATGGAAACAACTAAAAAATGCAGACACAAGACCATTCAGATAAGGGAAGCAAAAGTATGGACAGAAAGAAAGAAGAAAGGGACACATGCAGTAGCTCTAGTGATGATTTCATCATCATTAGTTGATCACATCATGAAGGCAAGAAGAAAGGAAGACAGTTTAGAGGTCATTGATCTTATGGGGGAGATTGTTGGAAGTTTAAGATCAATCAACCTTAGTTTCTGTTCTCAAACCTTAGTTACATATTATTGTAATTATTATTAAATAGTATTTATTTGTTTGCAGCCATGTATGTATCAAACATGGGGCTGCAAGATTCGTTTGGTCTTGGCCATAGGCCAACAGACCTTAGACAATGGTTAGATAAGTCAAAAATGACAGTTAAGTTAGTTAAATACAGTTACATGACAGTTATTGATAAAGGGGTGTCTGTTGGTAATTTTGAACTATCACAACCCTTTCTATCATGCATGTTCATATAGTATAAATAGGTTCATGTAATGACAGTTATACATCATCAATATTATAGTTAATATCGTTACTTTCCCTCCAATATTTATGTCTGTGTCTATCACTTGCATACCATTTCTGCACATGCACACTTTCTCAGAACACTTACACATTTGTCCTACACAACATGGTGAATACAAACTCATACCTTGAACATAGATGGTCAAGACTGCAGAACAAAGGACTTGGCCATTCTAATACGTATCAGCAGTTTCTATGAATAAAACCAGTTCAATCTGGACTCAACCTCATAGAAAGAGACGATCCGTCAAGGAAATTTCTCCAAGAATCTGTTAAGGTTTCCAATCTTCCACCATTAAGGTCATTTTTTTATTTCGACTTCTTTCAAATATTCAGGCCAAAACCCCTTTCTGGTTTTCTTTTCTATCACCTCCTTTAGCATCACCTTGCAAAAGCTGTTGTTTTGATTGAAGCTTGAGTCTTGATATGAAACTACGTGCTTTGGATGGCAAATCGTAAAGAATGCATAAAAAAAAGGCGAGTCGTCCCACAAACCTTTATCAAAATATGTTTCAACTGATAGATGTTCCACGTTTGTAGCTAGAAAGATGACCCCTTCTAATATCATCCACGTCTATGTCTACAAAATCAAATCTCTCAATGACTATTTTGATGTGGAACTCGCTTGTTAACGAGGGCTTCCGGATCTTAGGGAAAAAGAATATCATATCCATATGAGAACTCTCTATGTACAAGCTTTATTTGCTTGGGAACAATGGCTGAAAACTTGAGACTAGGCATTGGCAAGCCATTGTACTCGAAAAAATGTAACTTTGGAGAATAAATTTGTACTTTGATATAGTTGTGTCGGTGAATACACCAATCCAAGTGCAGGAACAATCTCTTCAGCGTAAGACATGTGATATCCAAGCTTTTGGGGCCCCGTCGGCTCATTTCAAGATTCAAATTAACTCTTGAGACAATGAAACTTTGACTTGATAAAGTCTGTAAACGCATCACCCATCATGATCACCCCATCTAATGTTAATTCAGTCAAATTCTCCAATGAACAAGTATTGAATGGAAGACAAGACCTTTTAAACTAAGTATTGTGGCCCGAGCGAATGAATCTTTGGGACGTCATAGATTTCTAAAATATGGTTTTTTCTTGTGAATTGATTGTTAATTCACTAAGAAAACGAAGATTTCTAATCTTGTAGGTCTTCAAGCCCCTACAAGATATAAGGGTTATCTTCTCAAGCAAGCTGCATGTAGACAATATTCTTTGGAGTACCTCGTCACTTATGCTCACATCTTCCAACTCCAGTACTAGTAGGGATACACACTTTATCACATCATTGCTAATTATCAGAACAGTTTTTTCCCTTGTACTACTATTACAGCTTATCACCATCTTAGTTAGGTTTTTAACATAGAATAACTCATCTGGAAATGTAAATGAAGCAATATTTAACCTGAATTCGAGTTCAAGTTCCTTCAAACAACTTTCGTTTAATAGGAGACGAATGCCATTTTTCAGCAAGAGATCGAACCCAACCCATGGTTCCAGATGTAGGTCTCAAGATAAATCTTTTCGAATGGTATGTTGTCTTGAAAGTACCTTAGGAGTGTGTGTTCAACCATCATCAAATGCTTTCTATGTTGTTCTAAGTCATCATACACTGCGGATCTAGTAGGAAACCTGAGGCTAGGGATGGTAGACCAAGCATGTAGCCATGACTTGGACAAGATGCACTTGTGTGCGGATTTTTTAACTGGCAACAATGATTGTATCCTGTGGATCAACTCAGGAGAATCTTCCAACTTCTGTGTGCGGATCAGCCGCCTTCCCATCTCTTCCTCCATCTGTGGGAATGAAATAAAAGAATCAAACCCTCTTATATTTATAGCTGATTGATATCAAGTTAGCATTTGTTTATATTTTTTGCAAATATCTACAGTTTGCTTTGCATGCTTGACAGATATAGATGTATACTTGCATTATAGGGCCTTCTTTATGGTAACCATATGATCAGTGGTCATCCACTTGTTTTCTTACTTATGTCACACACTAACATGATGAGTAACAAGTCTACAGATCGAAAAAATCAATTTGTAAAGAATTACATTGTGACTATTAATAGCGGATAAATGGTGATTATGTGGTGACACGTCATAATATTGTTGGAATTATATAACATGACTAATCATAAATATAAACAATAAACATCAAAGTTAGTGCGGAAGCGTATAGGAACATATAATGAATAATTAATTAACTAAAGAATAAAGTATGCGTACATTTCTTGATTCTAGCCGAACAAGAATCAAATCCACAAACTAGCAATTAGGATGAACCCTAATTAGGGTTTATAGGATTATAAGAATTATCCCTTACCTTTTTGTAATTCAATCCAAGATAATAACAAAAGTATGTTATTACTATGTTCTTGTACACACGTACTAAACCGAATTAAAGTAATGCTAGTTTTTATCAAACAAATAACTTGGTGTGGAAAAGGTTTGAAGATCGACACCCTAAAGGGATGTACGATCGGTTTAAGAACAAAACACACACAAAACAATTTTAGGGTTTAAGCAATGTGCACAAGAGATGCAAAATCAAGACCCTAAGCCTTGTATATATACCCAACTAACTTGGTGAACAAGTTTGGCTTGTTTCCTTATCCCCTTAGGCCGATCGGTTCATAACCTCCACAAGGGGTTCCGGAATCTTCCAAACTTTTCAATCTAGTCCTTTTCCAAATACCTTTAATGCCCGTTAGTCCATTACATTAATTACTTAACGTTCGTTAGTTATTTTGTTTAATAAATAAATAAATATAACATTTATATTTAATTATTAACTTTAAATTCTCATACGTAAAGTGTGCAATCCCATAGTCTCGAGTTCGATCCTAACACACGTCTATTAATTTATTGTCCATAAAACCAACACTCCCACTGGACATATCTTAATAGAGTGATCACATTTAGTTGGCGTCTAGCAACACTTCGATGCCTCTAGTACAACTCGAGCAAGGCTCTGGAAAAACTTTTAATGATTTCTCATTATTATTATCCTTTTGTTTCTAATACCATGTTAAATAAAGATATGAAATTAAGTCATTCTTTATTCAACTATTCTGCTTTCGTTATTAGTGATTGAGCAAGATTACCAAATCTTTCGAACATATTCGGGGAGAACTTTGGGATGGCCATGCAAACATCTTGTCAACCCTACGAGGGCCCAAGAAGATTAAACTCAAAATAAATTTGAAGGAACAAATTCTATCTTGACTACGAGAATAACCCACGAACTTTGCAACACTTCAGAAACAACCCTTATGACTACCGATTCACGTATAGCGTTAAGTTGTTCCACATAAGTGCACTACATTCATGACACTTATCCGGTATCTCAAGTCCGAGGATAACTATTCATAATTTACTTAACAACAATATCCATAAAGTAATCATATAGTTGGGATAAGTCCTATATTCAATTCATTGAATATCATCTGAAAATGGTATGCATTCTCATCAATATACTTTCAAGTATATTCTACCACATCTCTCAGATTTGTCTTAGTTTAATGATACTCCCATATCATTAATCGACAATGGACGATTTAGAATAAATAAATTTATTCACGGATTAAACATGTAAATATAGGATACAATATATTATAAAATCAATCATACCAAGTATTTGATTTATTATAATAATTGTTTAACATCCCTTATCCAAATACCAAATAGATCAATGCATGAAAATTCCAGTTGATGAATTATGCCTCAAGTAATGACAATCATACTTGTTGACAAGCATAAATCAACCAACTTGATCTATCATAATTTTGAGAATACTTATTTCAAGAATTCAATTAATGAAGTCCTTGTATGTGCATTCACCAATTCATAATAATTCATAAAGTGTGTGACATCCTCTTTCACCAATTTATGACAATTTAAACTTTCAAACATTTCAAAGTTTAAAGTATTCTTATTCTTTTCATGTATAATGCAAGCGTGCTCTTAGATAAGCACCACTAGTTCACATGGCCATTAACAAGGATGAAATCCTACCATGACTAGTATTGAGTGTCATCTCAATTAAACCAGCATCATTGTATACAAACAACAATGTTCTCATTAAAATTCCGTAAACTTTAATATCTTATTATGTAACGTTTGATGCTTTCCTAACTTTCAAGTTTAAAACTGATGACAATTTGCACAACAATTGACATATTGTTCATCCATAGAATCTAGGAGAAATTCCAGGTTTTAAGGATGTAATTCTATTAGAATATTCATTACACAAGTTATCTAATAACTTTTAATTAGATATCAATGTTGTCAAATCATCTATCATTCAAGAATGATACAACAATTTGAATACACAACATGATGTACATGATGAATCTACAGGTCAAACTTAGAATTCATTCACGTTCTATCTTGTCAAAAGATATTTATCCATTTCCCAAATGATATATCATGTTTTATTAGAATCATTTATTTTCTTGCACATGTTTATTAACAATAAACATATATTTCAAGGTTGTATGTTTTAATTCTTAAATCTTACAAGTGAAGTTTCATTCAATCTAAGATTTAACATTTAGCTTTCAAGGAATGTTACTTCTCATATGTTATACAACATATAAGATTTAAAACCTTAACATAATACTCCCACTAGCTTTCGTGAATACTTAAAATTTATCTTATTTTAATTATAAATCGAAAATGGATTTAATAATTTAACATAAGAATAATTTCATAGATGCATGCATTTATCCATTCATGAATTATTGCACTTCCATACACTTCCAAAGATTATATGAATTAAAACCTTTCAATTACTTACCGTCCTCGCTCAAGTAATTTCTCAAGAAAGAGTTTGATATTCCATTGTCATATTTCGTATTAATGAAAACAAGTATGACAATTATCATCTTTATATATTTAATGTGTCTAGAAAAGAATATTCAATCACAATTAATTGCTTAAGTATGATTAATAATCTTGTCATAAGACATGCATTAAATATGTGTAGAATATTGTCCATATGATTTCTACATAGAAATTCAAACCACTAGGGTTTTTCATCTCTTTTGAAGAAACTCATTTCCATTCTCTAGTCTAACTATTAAGATAAACCAAATTTCCAAAATTGATTATCTTTATGGACAGCATCTTTAACATTCATAGTATGAGTAATTTACCCAATTCAATATTTGGTAATCCATCATAATGATTATCGGGTTTACAATAATCTTGTAACTCATATTTCTCGACATATAAGTCAAATATCCGAGATATCCTTATGATCTATGAATGAAAATTCCATCATCATGAGGTCTATCATTTACATGTCTAACCTCATCATGATATTTACTAGTGTGTTTTAGAAGATTATGTATCTTGTTATTTTATCTTTCAAGATAGAAAAACTCCCACTTGCCTTTTGTAATATATAGACTATCTATATATACTTAGCAATTAGAGCAAAACTACATTGTTCTCTTTTGGGACATTACAAATACACATTGATAATTCTGATTTTACTTTGTTCATAACCTATTCATTAATAGTTTAACAAATTCGAATATTCAATTTTAAAACTTAATGTGATTCATCACATTCCATAATGAAATGGTGTTTTAACAATCTTCTAGATTGGAGTCATATTGAGTATATTCAATCCATACTCAATTTTCTAATCTTGTTACTTTTTAAGAAAGAAGTTATGATTATCTTGAATCAAACAAATCAAATGAGTCGATTCTCCTAACGAAAATACCATCAACTTGTGGTATTCATTAGAATTAATATTGTAAGACAATCTAACAATATTTAAGATAAATATATTCCTTTTGACTTACCTATTTACCAACTAAGTCAACTTAATGGTATAATGACTTTCCAAGCCAATTACATGCTTTATAACACAAGTACCTTTTAACCAAGTCACTTCATATCCATGTTTCAACAAGAACATAAACTGTTATAATCCCATTATATGTTATAAATCATTGATCAACTCAATGACTTCTTGTATATGTCTTAATTAAAAACATAACAAGTTAACGTCTTACTTTATTATAAGTCTTAAAAGACTTTATGTTTATGTCTTTACAATGAATCATAAACATATTTAACTAAAGTAATTATGAACACAACTCTTGGTTTCAATAGTAATTTCAAGTTAATCTATTTTACTTCACAACAATGCAGGACTACATTATTTTTCATTTATGTCATTCCAAAATACATAAATAAACAAATTTGAAGTAGTATTAGATTACTTCATTTATGTCATTCTAATAATACATAAAAATCTAATTTGAAGTAGTCTTATATATCATTTTGACACATGGTCTAAATACTTGTCTAATTTAGAAACTGTAAATATGTCCATGCAAGATCTCACTTTACATAGAGATTTACTTTGTTGTTGCAATCTCGCCAAGTTCTCACATGACGTAAATTGTAACACCAAGTGTTTCTTGAATTAGATATGTACAAGTTATATTAGAACGTTAGTCTCTTACCTTGCAGTTAAGAGAATCCGTTAAATCATTTACTTATATGTTGTACCTTGCACACAATATAGATTTCTCCCACTTGTGCATGGAACAACATCATGTAGCAGATAAACAACACGACATATGTTTGTTTATGTTTGTTTATGTGACTAATATGATTGTGTCATTGATATTAGCATAACTAGTAGATGTAGAACCACTTCATTGTCTAATAAGGAAACGTACATGACTATCCTTGAAAACATAAGTGTCTACAAGTGGAAAGTAATTATCATAAGACATTCTAGAGATAATCGAGTTACTACCAAGATGACAAAGCTTGTAACTCCCACTGAATAAGAGATCATTACATTAATTCCTTATTCGAAGAATAAGAACACAACACTCCAATTGGATTTGACAACATTGTAAGTGTTTCATTAACCGTGAAAGAAAATAGTGTATTATTTACTTCCTACACCTTTGAGAAAGTCCATACATAACAATTACAAATGTACTTAAAAGAATGTATTCTACTATGTAGATGATGAATTTATCCATCAATGCTATTAACTTGAAAACTTGGGCATGCAATTTCTTTCTTAATAGTTCTACTATTCCAACAATTGTAAGTAGTACTTATAAATGGTCAAAGCACAACAACTAGATAAAATATGCTAGTTTGTCTTTTACCAATTATACAGTAATTAGTCTAGCTTCTAATTTTAATAACTCAGAAATATGCAATTTTCTTAACTATTAAAATTTGCTTACGAGTTATGTATTTAGAATTTAGACAATTCTAATTGTCCTATCATACCTTTCTTCATTCATGACAAGGAATAGGATTGAATCTCACTCTTTCTTAGAAAAGAGGACTAGGTTTATTCTTTTAGTAAAGTTGACTCTACCAAAAACCTTTACAGGTGTAGATCAATTTACGAATATAGGAATAACCTTCGTTTACGGTTTAATGTTGCATTAATACATTTAAAGAATTTTCAAAATTCAATTTTAGTATTTTCGATAATTAAACTTTTCAAGAAAATAAAATACCCAAGGTAATATTCATATAACCATAGTATTTTCTCGAAAACTAGGATCCAAATTATCATAGGTTCATTACATCGGTTGATCGCTAGCAACAAACGCATATAATAAGGTAATCATCGAACAATAATTGTGAACAATTTCCAACTCCTAGATCATTATGGGATTTATATTTTCCAACGCTATTGCAAATATAAACATGTTTTATCCCATCTTATGCCATTGAGTCCAAGATCTCACTTCCTACTCAACTTAAGTGTCTAACTTAAAGAAGCGCAAATATGTCCATGCAAGATCTCACTTTACATAGAGATTTACCTCTCCATCACAATCTAGCCAAGTACTCTCATGACATAAATTGCAACTTCAAGTGTTCCTTTTAATTAGATGGCATATTCTTAATTTAAAAGGGTACTAGTTTTGATTTTATGTGGTCAAATCAAATATGTACAAAGATGTCATGCATTCATCTTGTAGCATAATTTTAATAAAAAACGTTTTATTACCAATTCATAAAGATCAAATTATCAAAGTTTTGATTGAGGTATTGGGTTCACCAATCAAGGAATTTAGTGTTAATCATAATCCATTATACCGTACTTTTGCATAAGTGTAAACACTTAGTGTTTCGGATAATTACCACCAAGTGGCGCATGGAATTAAAACTAATTCGCCCTTAAGATGAGCTTGTACTTTATGGCTTACTAAGTAGCTCCATTCGAACTTACAGAGGGCGAGGACTGTAAGCGCAAAAGCATAACCTTAGACATCCATTCGATGTGTGTATGCACTTCTTAAATAACCCCTTTATAGTTCATTCTAATGGGTGAGCCGTTCGGTCATTGTACCAAAGTCACCAATCAATTAAACTATTGAAAACTTAACTCTTCCAAAACAAATCAAATTTCACCATTGTTTAGTCGTATTATTTTTCTATTCAAAATTACCTTTGCTTAAAGCGTAGCACATAATAAACAAACAAGTAATACCAATAAAAATATAAACAACTAAAACAATGCGCACATAATAAACAATTTATACGTGTAAACAAGTAGCCACATGCAACTTATTCAATAAAACCCTATTAATAATCAATGTCTAGGTTAAATTAACGTATATATTAATTAGGGCTTTCACCTCTCAATTGAAAATGAGCCACATACATCGACGAATCGATTACGTAAACCCATAATTAATGATATACCAAATTGCACATAATTGATTCATTAATGTATATAATTGAGTCATCCCAATTCAAGATTTATCATAAATATACATGTGTATAAAACTTAACAATTAATCCAATCTTAACAATTAAATAATAATACAAGCAACTATCCATGACAAACATGCATGTATCATCATGGATATAACATAACAATTATTCAATTAAGTCACAAGATCGCATACAATTCCATGTCACATAACACTTTATTCATGAATTTATCACGTAACAAATATATTAAATCTAGGTTTCGATATTGATAACATAACAATTAATATAAACCCTAAAAAATTTAGGAAATCGACTAAAAATTTTAGGGTTTCCACCCAAAAATTTTTTCGATCCATAATAGATTTTTAAAACCAAATTAGGGCAAAATCCTTAACCCTAAAATTAGGGTTTATATAATCATAACCAAAACCCTAGAATAAATCATATCAAACACAATACAATATCCGTTTTTACGTGTTTAGTAATTAATTACTCATTAAAACCAATGACTCGTGATGCCTTTGTTGGAATTATATAACATGACTAATCATAAATATAAACAATAAACATCAAAGTAAGTGCGGAAGCCTATAGGAACATATAATGAATAATTAATTAACTAAAGAATAAAGTATCGTGACCTTTCTTGATTCTAGCCAACAAGAATCAAATCCACAAACTAGCAATTAGGATGAACCCTAATTAGGGTTTATAGGATTATAAAATTATCCTTACCTTTTGTAATTCAATCCAAGATAATAACAAAAGTATGTTATTACTATGTTCTTGTACACACGTCTTAAACCGAATTAAAGTAATGCTAGTTTTATCAAACAAATAACTTGGTGTGGAAAGGTTTGAAGATCGACACCCTAAAGGGATGTACGATCGGTTTAAGAACAAAACACACAAAACAATTTTAGGGTTTAAGCAATGTGCACAAGAGATGCAAAATCAAGACCCTAAACCTTGTATATATACCAACTAACTTGGTGAACAAGTTTGGCTTGTTTCCTTATCCCTTAGGCCGATCGGTTCATAACCTCCACAAGGGTTCCGGAATCTTCAAACTTTGCAATCTAGTCATTTTCAAATACCTTTAACGCCAGTTAGTCCATTACATTAATTACTTAACGTTCGTTAGTTATTTTGTTTAATAAATAAATAAATATAACATTTATATTTAATTATTAACTTTAAATTCTCATACGTAAAGTGTGCAATCATAGTCTCGAGTTCGATCCTAACACACGTCTATTAATTTATTGTCATAAACCAACAAATATATCCGAAAACCAAGAAATGGCAATGGTTTTTACTCTTGATCTTGACATCAGGATACACGAGGATAATATCAAATTGCATCAAGCTGAGATTTAGATTAAACCCAATGATATATATATTGAAATAATCACGTGGCTAATTAATGAAGGTATAAAGCAGCTTCACAAATCTCGTAAAATATATTAATTTTAAGAAAACGCAAAACTCACAATGATCAGGAAATATCTTTATAAACTTGTTGCTAAATTGATGATTCTTTCATAGAATACCAAAAATTTTATGGAATTTTGATCTATAGATTAAAAAACTAGCGAAAGACGTACATCCATCATTTCCGTATATTTTGGAGGATTAGTAACAAAAAGTTGGGCACAAACATGACTTATCGACTCATTTTAGAACACCCTGACCCCGGGTGTTTTTTAGCACCAGCCATTGTTCATCCCACAAAGAATAGCTCCGGCAACTCTCGTGGCCTAATGGGGCACCAACTGGAGTGAGCACGAGCCAAGACTCGGACCTTTGAGCTCTTATTCCACAAAGTCTCTCCATTGTGCTCATAAGTTTTGCGGAGGTGGGTACCTATATGAAGCAAATTCCAAGGATGTGACTTGAACCTGGGTCAATTGACTCAAACACAAATGCTCCAACCATTGGACTAATGGTCCATTGGCCAGTCTAATGTACTTGACAAACTAAGCTCGAGTTGAGTTATATGTCGTTTGTGTCTCTCATAAAAACGAACCGATCCCGAGCTTGTAAAATATTTAACGAGTCAAAATCTAGCTAAAAGAATAAGGCTCAAAACAAGCTTAAGCTCAAGACTTATGAGGGTAAAATATGTTACGCTTTTTCATATGTTATTTTGTACCTAATTACACTATGAATATTTTAATTTTGAGAATAACATTCGTTATATTTTTAACGTAGAAGTGTTAAGTGGACATAGGGTTCATGTATCATTTATGCATCTTTAAAAGCTAGGGTACTAAATTTCAAGTTTTACAAGTTTTAGAAATAAAATTTTGTCCTTTGTAAAGTTTATAGCATTGAGCATTCTTAAAAAAAGAGTAAAAAAGTTGGAGCTGAGGGTGTTGAGAATTCAAAAGCAGCTAAACCGTTTAATCAAAACTATAAATAAACAAAATTCATGCGAAAGATTAGCCTTGCAGTGTTCATTCCACATTTTTAGTGGTTCCACTAATTCTTTCGTTTGAATCTTCTTAAGGATCCAATGATGTAGACAAAGATCATCGGATCTTCATTACATCATTCTTTTCATAAAACCCAAACGACTCTCTGCCATGAAAGACAGTGAAACAGAAAAACAAAACCAAATGGCGTTGTATATTCTTCACGAAAACGCGGCTGGGTATTCTTTGTTTCTAGTTGAGGGTATAGGACAGAACGTAGAGGCTGTTCAAGATTCCGTAAATGATTTCGATCGTTTCGAAAAAGTTGTAAAGTTTGTTGCTTTTCATCCTTTTGAATCGACTCAGGATGCTGTAGAACAACAGAATGCTGTTACTTTTTATGGTATATATTTAAAATTTTATACTTTTTATGATGAAATGTTTACATTTTTGTTTTATTTGTTTGTTTGAGGGCTGTTTTTTGTTATGCTTTTCTGCTTACGAATGTTTTTAATGATGATGTGAAAAGGTTACCTGGGGTGTGTTTGTTTGTTGCATAGAATTTGAATGATGGTATTGTAACATAGATGGTCTGATATTTTGTGTTGATGATACTTGTTAGAAATTTAACAGCGATTAAGAACCTGGTTAAATCATCTTGCATCGAACTTTCTTTCTCCGACGACCGACGACGACGCAATTCTTGCGATGGTGACGCGAGATTTTATTTTATTTTTATTATTTTTTTAATTCAAATATTTTTAAAAACAAAATTATAATTCATTAATAAAATAATTAACATTACAACAATAATTAAAACTTAAACTAATAAAGCGTGAGCGATACAATACTTATTAAAAGCTGCAAATGAATAATCGAGATTCTAAGTTGTAAGTTGTTGAAGACACAATTCTTATGATGATGACATTATTTTTTAACTTTTTTAGTTCAAAATTACTACTAATAATCTATAGGGTAAAATTAACAATAAAATCAAACTTTAAGGGTTTAAACTATAAATTAGTTATTTATAAAAATAAAATAAAAAATGACTAGCAGTGTCTTCTTCTACCTCCAAATCTCAAAGACTCCACACACACATTCTTTTCTTTTTCTTTTTTTTTTCCCAAAAACGAAGTAAAAAATAAAAAAATAAAAAGAGATAATAGTGAGAAAAATGTGTTTTGTTTGTGTTTTGTGTGTTTCACATTCGGTTGCCAAGCCAAACTAGGTTGTGTGTTTCTTGATGCTCGACCGGTCATGACCACCTTCCCACAATGGTGTCGACCTCGGTTGACCTAGCTCGACCGAGCAAGGCAACCGAGCCATTGTATCCAGCCATGAAATGATGTGCATTTGTTTTTATTTCTTTAGTAGGTGCTTAAAGGGGTGTTTGGGGTTTATGGGTGTATTTTGTTTTTAAAAAATGGGATAACTTTTTTTAAGTGAATAAAACTGATTTTGCTTTTTTTTAATGCTTATTATACATGGGGGAAAGAGTTTATTTGTTTTATTAGCAGTTTGAAACTGCTTATCTAGGGGTTGTCTGGGATGGTGTTTTTTTTTTTTTTTTAAGTGCTTATATGCTAAAAAATAAGCAAATATGCGCCTTTATTAAAACTTGTTATCTGCTTACAGATAAGCAAATAAGCACGCACTTAGATAACCAGTCACAAACAGTCTTTGAAATTGGTGGACTCAAAACTACAATCTTAATCATAGATTAACTATCCGAAACGCCTGCTGTAGTTAGAAGTTGAAGTGAATGGATGTGGGATTTTGAGTTAATCCATGATAATTATTCTTCGGCAATACCTGTTCAAGTGTTGCTCGAACATTTTATTTTGCTGTTCCATCCGTAAATTTATGTATTTGCTTATTTGTGTAGGACAAATGACTGCGATGAACCGAGAAACTTGTTGGTGCTCTATATCTTTTGTATTAATTGAAACTTGTTGCAATTAATACTATGAAGTGCATTTGTTTTTTTATGGATAAAGCTGTTTGGGGTGTTTGAGATTTTGATGTTAGATGGACAAAAGTGATTATTTGATTATGCTTATCGGTTTATTGTAAGTTCTAAAAATATTTTTATGAGCAACAGTTTGAGATTGCCTATTTAGAGGGTCGTTTGTGATTGCTTGGTTTTTAAAGTGCCTATTAGCTAACTTTAAGGTGACATAAGTTGTTAATTGTTTTAATTAAGTGGTGTAGAATATTCTATTTAGTGGGTGTTTTAGGTTTCTTGAGTTAAACTGTTTTTTCCTAAAAAATAAGCTGGTATTAACCTGCATATCAAAAGTCTTAATATTTCAGTGTAAACCTTGCAAATATGAAGTTTTCTCAAGAACTCTTAATTACTTAATTGTTTAAATATAAGGATATACGCACTAAAATAATCTGTCCCAAACACCCTCTTAAAAGTGGTTATCTTTGGTGGATTTAAGATTACAAGTATACTTTTGTGTTGAAATCCTAAACACCCTCCAGGGTTTCATGAACGATTTTCTTTCAGTGTTTGTTTAAAAATTTTGCTAATTTTTGCCTTTTTAATAATGTGTTTTTATGCTTATAAACGTTTCATGAAATATTACGTAGATGCTCTGAATCTTCATTTCATTTAACACTCATTACAATAAAATAAAGCACATTCATTTTTTGTGCTTAGGCCTTAAGGTGGTGTTTGCGATTGCGTATTAAAACAGGTTATGGCCTATGGGTGTATTGAGCTTTAAAATTAGTGTTTTAATTGTTTGGATTAAGAAAAGTGAATATGCTTATATGTTTATTTAAAGGTGAAAATATTTGTTTTCAGTCGGCAGTTTGAGAATTGCATATTTAGGCTTAAGAATAATCAAATAAGAAGTTTTATCTAAACACCTAAAATTACGTATCTGCTTGGAAATAAGCAGACAAGAAAATCCCAGACACCCCCTTAAAGTTTTTATTGTTATATTTGGTGGATTCAAAATTACTAGCTTACCCTTTCGTTGATAAAAGCTTTTTAAAGATTATTATCAATCCCAAACGCCCCCTATAGTTATGACAATACAAGTGAATGGAGAAATTTGTTTCTTAATTACAGATATGGTAGTAAGTAGAATAATGAGCTTAACAATTAAGTGTTTTGATTTTGGGTGTTCTTATAAGTGTTTGCTGGAACACATTGTTGTGCTGTTTTATACATTGATTTTTTATTTATTTTTTTATTTAAGTATTTTTTTATTTTTTATTTTTAATTAGGCCGCATGACTGATCAGCTAAAAAACTTCTTGGAGTGTTGCCTTCCCAAGGTCAAGGAAGGTAAAAACCCTAGCTTTATTTTGGGTGTATCCCAACCTGATATCGGCGAGGGTATATGTATAAAAGCTAATATACCTTGGCGGTGCAATGAGTTGGTTTTTGAAATTAATCGAGGCATCCGTTTGCATTTTGATCGTTTCATTCAGGATCTTAAGGTGCTCTTCTTGTATATTTTTCTTGTTCCATTCTGTATTCCAGGGTTCGTAGTCGATTGCATAAACATTAATCGTTAAACTTGTTTCTAAAACTTTTATAGCCTGGTGACTTGGTGAAGGCACAACTTCATTTGGCTCATAGTTGTAGCAGGGAAATTTTTAACTTCGATGTTAATCGTGTTGACAATATGGTCATTCAAGCGATCTCTCTTTTAGATACTCTTGATAAAAATGTAAACTCATTTTCCATAAGATTGAGGTTCGGTCACTTGTGTTCCTGAGTGTTGTTTTATGTTTAATCTGTCATAATTCTTCTATAACGAGGGTTCATATTTGATGCAGGGATTGGTACTCATGGCATTTTCTATAATGAGGGTTCATGTTTGATGCGGAGCTAGCAAAGATAATCAGTGACAACTATCTTTATGCTGAACTTGGAAAATATATTGATAAGTCACAATTGTCTGAAGATAAGTTTGACGGTCTTATTGAGATACTTGGTGATGAAGATAAAGCAAAGGAAGTAACAGAAGCTGCCAGAGCATCTATGGGTATGGTTATAGTGGCTACCGCCATGTTTCTATGAAATTCTATCATTTTGTGTTACTCATGATGTCTTTATATTTTCTGTTCCAGGCCAGGACTTGTCACCAGTTGACTTGATTAATGTCAAGATGTTTGCGCAGCATGTGATGAATCTTGTCGAGTACAGGAAGAAAGTTTATGATTATCTTGTTTCTAAAATGAGTGACATAGCACCAAACTTGACTGCACTAATTGGTGAAGTTGTCGGAGCCCGTTTGATATCTCATGCTGGCGGTCTCACGAATTTGGCCAACTGCCCTTATTATACACTGCAAATTCTTGGTGCCGAGGGGGACCTTCTCAGGTCTTATACTTTATCTGATGCTGGTTGAAAAACATGTTCTTCCTCAGGGTGGTAAGTAACTATTTACTAATATAAATGGGAGCTAAAATCTGTTTGGTGGCCTGGTTTCAGGGCTTGGAAGACCAAAGGGAACACTCCAAAGTATGGTGTAATATCTAATTCATCATTTATTGGTCGTGCATCTGCAAGGAACAAAGGTCAAATGGCTCGTTATTTAGCTAAGAAGTGTTCAACAGCTTCTCGAGCTGATTTCTTTTCAGGTTTGTCTTTAACCTATTACAAAAGTTTTTCATTTCTCTGTCTATGTAGCCTAAGAGCTCAACTTTTTATAAAATCAGAGAGTGGTACCACATTTCGTGGAGATAATCTTCATAAGCAAACAGAGGAGCGTCTGGAATTATATGAAAAGGGTATTGCACCTCGTAAAAGCATTGATGTTATGAGGTCTGCTATGGAGAAAGCTGCAAATCAAGGTTAGTGTAAAAAGTTGTATATCTATATCTATCTATATTACTTACAATGCACGAAGGCACCTCACTCTTAATTTTAAGACGTACAAGAAATTAAGCATGGTTTACAACACTTTAATGCACCCAATTTTCAGAATTACAACAAAGTAAGCATATTGTACAAAAAAATAAAGCGTGGTGTCATTTTAATACCAAAATTTTATCAAACAATATTAATGCTATTAAAAACACCCATTCACCAAAAATTACAACCATTTAAGCACAATGTACAATAGCTGCAACCAATTTTCAGATTTACAAATAAGCATAGTGTACAACAAAATAAGCATGATTTAATTTTCAGACTTACAAAATTAATGCTATTAAAGTGGTCAATGTTATTAATAACTATAATGACTACTACTTACAAGAAAAGAAACATAGTGTACAACACTTTAACGCACATAATTTTCAGACGTACAAGACAAGAATCATTGTGTACAATAAAACACCACATTAATGTAATTTAATGTAGTCAATTATTTAACTGGTCAATAAATACAATTAATACAGTTATTAAAACACCCATTACATAAGAAATACAAATTAGCAAGCATATTGTACAACCAAATTAAACACAATTTTCTGCATTAAATTTCACTACTACAAATAATAAAGCATATTATACAAATATTCAAGCCTGAACGGGCAACGGGCCAAATGGGCTTGAGCCCGACTGGCGCGGACCAAACGGGCTCGAACCCGAGCAGACACGGACCAATGGGTTCGAGCCCAAACGGGCACGGGCTATACGAAATTCTTGATATCCATAAATTTATTGTTAAAAAGAACATAATAAAATAAAATACATTATTCATCGAAAAATTTTATTTCAGGGTACCCGCCGCTGCAACGCGCGGGTACCATGCTAGTATTGGATACTAATTTACTAATCCATGAAAGTCAAGTATTTAGAGTCGTTTATGTAAAGTGTAAAGTATAGGGTCCTAGTGTGTCAAAAGTAAAGTCCACAACCGAAAAGCAGTTATATTCGGTTATGGCAGTTATTTAGAAACGTTATGTCGGTTAGTATGTGTCGGTTAGAAAAGTATAAGTACCCTGAAAAACGAGTATGTAAACAATGATTATCTATATCAAATAAAAGTCAGTTTGCTTATTATTGTTATATACGATTGTTCATAGAAGATTAGACTAACAATTGGCACCAGAGCCAAAAGGTTCAGGGAACCAAAGACAGAGAAGAAGACCAACGATTCACGGAATCGTTTTAGAGAAGAAAGACCAACGATTCAGGGAATCGTTCCAGAAAAGAAAAATAGAAGACCGATTGATTCAGGGAATCAATCAAAATAAGAGAAGAGTTATTGATTCAGCATAATCAATAAAGAAACAAACATAATTCAATTAAAGATAATATCGAATCAGAGATTTAGAAAAAGAAGAAAAAACATATCTGTTGTGCGACCCGCCGTATTGTTTGGGAGAAGAAAAAAGCAACCGCCGTCGTGTATGGTTCTTGGGAAAGAAAAAGCGATTAACCACCATTTGATTAGAAAGAAAAGCAGAAGAAGACCTACCCTATTTGCGCCCTAGTTTTGCGTAGAAGAAAGAAGAAAGAAGGAAGGGGAAGGCGTATTATTTTTTTGGGAACAAAGTAGCAGTTTTATTAAGAGGAGCAGTAGTATTGTTTGGAGAAGGGAGCCCACAGAAAAAGTCAAGTAACATTTTTTTACTCCTTCAAATACTTAGTCATTTTTTAGAAAAGTTAGAGAATTTGCATATTAGTATTGTGGATTAGGTAGAATAGATTTTTTTCATTACAATTCACGTTAGAAACCGTTAGAATTGTTTGAGAATTATTGTGGTTAGAAAGAAGGATTTAAGGTCGACTATTATTAGAAGTATATTGGTATTAGAAGAAAACCAAATCGAAAGATATGACGGAGATAAAAGCGAAAACGAGTTGTTTTCACCCGTCATTACCATCATATCAATCATGAGTTTAAGCAACACAAATTATACACTATGGGCATTAAGAATGAAAAGATATTAACGGCAAATGGAGTATGGGATTTAGTAGAAGGAGTAAGTACATCAAAAGTTGATGTAAAAGGGATAGTTCGGTCGAGATACCTATTTCAAGGGTTACGGAAGATTTGCAAATGCAAGTTGCGGGATGTGAAACGAGAAAAGAAATTTGGGACTCTAAAGTCCAGTTTATTGGAACGAAGATGTACAACAAGCACACTCGCAACAACTTAAATCGTCAATTTGAGACTTGTGATGAAAGAAGATGAATCAATAGATTCATTTGCTAGGAGGTTGATGAGTATTATTACAAAGGTGCTACATGTGGATTGACGTTTGATGAGCAAACGAAAGTACAAAATTGCGAATGCGGTGCGGATAAGTTTGTACCAGTAGTAGCAACCATTGAAATGGTTGTTGATTTTAAGAAAGCAAAATTAGAGGAGATTATTGGGAAACTTAAGACTTATGAAGAAAGGCTTAAGTTTAGAAAAGGAAGTGAGGAAGATAATAGTGAGAAATTGTTATTCACACGTCAAGGGAATAATAGAAATTATGAACGCAACTATGGAAATGATAGACTAGGAGGTGGTAATCATACATGAGGAAGAGGCCAAAGAAGATTCACAAGAGATAGTAAGAATGGAGATAGTTATGATAGAAACAAGAGAAACCATGGAGATCAAAACCACCATAGGAGAGACTTTAGAGAAATAGAGTGTTATAACTGTCATGAGTTTGGACACTTTGCTGCAAATTGTCCAAAACCAAACCGTAGAGAAGAAAAAGCAAACCTTGTGTTCGAAGATGATGAACCAGCACTATTGATGGTTACTAGTAAAGATAAAAAGGAGATAACATCCTTAAAGGAAGAATCAAGAAGGAAAGGAATTGTCATTGAGAAGGATGAAATTCCAAAAGGAAAATTAGAAGATATACGGTCAGAGATAGAAATTGATTTGAAGAGTAAATTAGAGTTTTGGAAGTTTGAAATGCTTCAAGAGTTAGAGATTGAAAAACAAGAGTTTGAGAAGAAAATAAGAAATAGAGATGGCATTTGAGAAACAAATGCGAGATAGAGATAGAGAACCTCAAGAAGTTGAGAGATTGCACAAGCAAAGAGATGAAAGAGTTAAAGGCGATAAGAGAATTGTTTGAGAAGAGAACCATGAAGTTGTTTCAAATGAGAAACATCTAGAAGAAGAAAAGAGTTGACAAAGCGAATGCAAGAAGCATCAAGAGCGCCATCAAGAGTTCCAAAGGAAAGCCAGTTGAGAAAGACATTAAATCATGCAACAAGAAAGTTGAACCAGAAGATCGTGATACGAGAAACAAATTGTTGGAGTTTCAAGATTGTGAAATGAAGCAAATGAAGGAAGATAGTGACAAAAGTGAAAAAGATGATCGAGATGAAATTAAAGACAAGGAAGAAAGAAGTCAGACCAAAAAGAAAGTTCAAGACATATTTAGTGTTGAAGATCAAGACAAAGGAAGTGGAAACAAGCCAAAGTTCAAAGATAAAGATGATGGAGCTTGAAGATATCGAAGACAATCAATAAATTAGGGAGGAGTATTGGATACTAATTTACTAATCCATGAAAGTCAAGTATTTAGAGTCGTTTATGTAAAGTGTAAAGTATAGGGTCCTAGTGTGTCAAAAGTAAAGTCCACAACCGAAAAGCAGTTATATTCGGTTATGGCAGTTATTTAGAAACGTTATGTCGGTTAGTATGTGTCGGTTAGAAAAGTATAAGTACCCTGAAAAACAAGTATGTAAACAACGATTATCTGTATCAAATAAAAGTCAGTTTGCTTATTATTGTTATATACGATTGTTCATAGAAGATTAGACTAACAGCTAGTAGTTTCTAATGTATTGAAGATGCACTGTTCTATAAGTTCCTTAAAAGCTGGTCATTTGGGCATGTATTATGCAAATTAAATAGAAACATTGTTCCAAAAGATTATGTCATTAATTTTAGGGTGAATCATACATATTTTGTTTGTTATCCCATCTCCAGGTATAGAAATGGATAGGGATAAAACTTATGAACCGTCATCAAAGAAAAGCAAGAAAAAGAAATGTAGAAACAATGAAGCAAAGGCGTATGACGAAGAGAATGAGGTTGAAACTAAATCAAGAAAGAAGAAAAGAATGTGAGCACATGAAGAGGAGTCAAATAATGAAACAAAAAAGAAAAAGAAGAGCAAAGACCTTGAAATGGAGGATGTTCCGCTGTTACTAAAAGTAAGAAGAAAAAGTCAGCAAAGTGTTGAAGATGATGATGACTGATTATCGGGTTTCCAACACTTGTGGGCGGGTATGGTTTTAATAGTTGTATTCGTCTTGCCAAAACTATGTATCGTGGCGCATTTTCATGTCTGCTAGTTGTAAATGTATGTTTCAATCAAGTAAGAATTACAGTTTTGATAGTGCTTCTCTAGTTTTAGGGCTTTGAAGATTAAAGGTAACACACCAAAGTATGGTCTTAATTTTCATTTTTCGTTTATTGGTCGTGCACCTGCAAAGAACAAAGGTCGAATGGCTCGTTATCTAGCTAACAAGCGTTCAATTGCTTCTCGAATTGATTGCTTTTCAGGTTTAACTATAACTTCTTCATTATTATTTCATTTTTCTATCTTTGTTGCCTAAAATTTTAACTTTCGATGAAAACAGAGTGTCGTACCGCTTATTTTAGATCAAAGCTTCGTGAGCAAGTGGAAGACCATCTTACATTTATGACAAGTGCGTTGCACCTCGTAAACACAGAGGTTATGAGGTTCGATATGGACAATACTGCAACTCAAGGTTAGTGAAAAAAGCTGTCTAAAGTCTTGATGCTTTGAAGATGCGCTATTTTGTAACGTTCTGAAAATTGAAATTAAAAGACAATGATGAAGCAAAGGAGGATGACAAAGAGAATTCGGTTTTAAGTGAATATTTAATTAAATTTAAGTCCATAAAAAAGAAAAGGAAGCGAGCAATCGGTGGGGAATCAAAGCCCACTAAAACTGGCAAAGAAAATGGTTAACGTGCAGAGAACGGAACAAGAAAGAACAAGAAAAAGAAGAGCAAAGATGTTGAAATGGAGGATAAATCTGCAGTTGGTGAAAGTAACAAGAGAAAAAGGAATAAAAAAGTTGGCAGAGTGAAGAAGACGATACAGGTTTGCAGCATGTGTGCTGGTAAGTTTTGATAGTTGAAATGAAGGATGAATCTGCTCAGTGTTGGTCAGGACGAAGAGTTTAACAGAAACCATAAGTGGATGTTTGTATGTGAAATTATGTTAATTACACTGAAAAGCCTTTTCCATTTAACCATCTGATCAGTGATCATCCATTCTTTAGTTTGGTATGAAAAATGGCGATGAGTTTTAATCTATAATCATACCTAATTAGAAGAGCAACCAAAGGATGATCAACCAGCAGATCTATCTGCTGCTAGCTTTTGCAAGTAAGACTCATCCTAACGTTAAAGATATCTAAAAGTAAATCAACTGAATCATTTTATGCAACTCTTTGATAACCAACACAGTATATGAAAAGAAAAACATGGCTAATTAAGTCACACGATCACACCCCTAAATATTACTCATAATAAAGTTAATATACTGCTAAAAAATAAATATGCAAGTCAAGTAATCTGATCGAAGAGATCGACTAGGTTCTATGGAGAACACCAGTTTAGTTTGAACTCAATTGGAAGTTGGTTAACATCAGTGGATCCATCAAGAAAACTTCTCCAAGAACTTGTTAGCGTTTCCCAATTGTCATCATGGAGATTTTTTATTTCAACATCTTTTAGGTCCGGCCAACACCCCTTTCTGTGTTCCCTTTCCATCATCTCCCTAATCATTATCATGGAGAAGTAATTGCGGTTTCTGTCATCCATGTCTTGATATGCCTTAATATATTTGGGATGGCAAATAAAAAATAATGCATCAAAAACCAGTGAGTGCTCCAGCAAACCTTTATCCCAAAATGTTTTAAGCGATAGTTGCCGAATGCACATAGCCGGCAAGGAGAGTCTTCTTTTCAGATCATCGATGTCGATGTTTAATGCCACTATACGATCACTTCTCGTAACTATTTCTATGTCAAACCTGCTTGATAGATTGAGTATTTCCCTTAACATAGGAAAGAACAAATGATTGATGAAGGGATTAAACAACTTAAAGCTAATCTCAATTTTCTCGGGAGAAATGGTTGGGAACAGGAGATAGGTAACGTTTGGCCACCATAACAGAAGAAATGTAATTTTGGAGCATGAACTTGTAATTTTAATAGCTGAGTATCAAGAGATAATAGGGTCAATCTCTTCAACGAAAAGCTTGATATATCCATACTTTTTTCTATCTGCTCCTTCATTTCAGTTGTCAAACTCTCGAGAAACGGAAATTTGGATCTAATCAGATCAAAAAATGCATTTTCTATTGTCAGGCCACCTATGTGTAGTTGTGTCACATGTCGTAGTGAATCCATATTGAATGGTAGTGACATCTTTCGGTATTGACCTATGGTTGAGTAGTCATAGAACAAGAAGTTAAGACTTGGGACATCAGAAATTTCCAACTTACCGTTTATTTCACTTGAGGATATTTTCAATTCCTGAAGAAAATGAAGGTTTCTAACCTTGATTGTTTCTGCGCTCTTGAGATATAAAAAGTTTATCTTCTCAAGCAAGCTACAAGCAGTGAGTAGGTTATTTAGTACCTCTTCACTTACGCGAACATAGAGCAACATCACAGGATTGATACTGATTGAAATAGGAAGGACACAATTTGCTACACGTATTGTATTTAGGTTTTTTTCTATAAAATATCTCATCTGACAATGTAAATATATAATAATCAGAGCAGATTTTGAGGCAAAGCTCCTTGAGGAAATTTTTGGAAACTACAGGACGAATCCATCTTTCAGCAACAGAAGCCGATTCCTGGTTCTCGATGTCGATGTGAAGATCAATCTTTTCAATTGGTATGTTGTCTCCAAAATACCTATTGAGGCTGCGGTCGACAACCTTTAATTTCTTTTCTTTTTGTTCTTTGCTAACAAACCCTCGGGATGCGCTAAATCTGAGGGTAGGGATAGTAGACCAGGCATGTAGCCATGACTTGGACAAGACACATGTGCGAGCAGCTTCTTTTACTGGTAACTTTGATTGTATATGATGGATCAACTCCGGAACATCTTCTAATTGTGGTGTACGGATCATCCCGCTTCTCTTCTTAACCTTCATTTTTAGGTACCTAAAGAAAAGTAGTAAAATCTCTTGTTTTAACAAAAGAACTGCTGCAGGGCCAAAGACCTAGCTTAAATTTGAAATTTATCAAGAAATCATAGAATGGTTTTGTCACAGAACTACATTAGATTTTGATTAGGAGTGTTAGGATCGGCATACATTACATATGTAGATTATACCTTGAGCTTTAACTAAATTAAACCATCAATTTAAGCATTTAACTATTGTCCGTTGCACAACCCATCAATTCAGGTGATTATATGTTCAACCTAGGTCTCAAAGCATATCAAACCTATCACAAATCGTGTAATAGTAATCTTATCAACCCTAATAAAAACTCATAAATATACAAGATCTTGAGTCGTTTCTATATACTACTACACGATTCTTTTTATATGTCACTTGCAATAAACCTCACTATCATTCAGAACATTAACTCACAAATCTTGAATTAAACCACCTCGCTTGTTTTCATCTAACTGGATAACACGATTCAACACTTGTATAGCAGCCTCCCTTGCAGCCAAAGACTTGTCCACTGTTTCTACTGCACTATCTCCTTTGTTGTAAGTAATATGAGCAGGTGGCTTTTGTCCATACACAACCTGAAAAGGGGTGGTATCAATGGAGGTGTGATAGGAAGTGTTATACCAATACTCTGCAAGGGAAATCCAATTGAACCATTCTTTAAGACTGTCACCACTCATACATCTTAAGTAGCACTCTAGACATCTGTTGACAACTTCAGTTTGACCATCACTTTGAGGGTGGTAGGCTGAGCTCATGTGCAGTCTTACTTGCAACATCTTAAACAACTCATTCCAAAACCCGCTTAGAAAAACTGTCTCTCTATCACTCACAATCACTTTTGGTAAGCCATGGAGTCTGTAAACATTATCCAAGAAGCTTGTGCCACAGTTGTTGCAGTGTAAGGGTGAGTAAGGGGAATGAAGTGACTGTATTTACTCAATCTGTCTACCACAACCATAATCACTGACCTACCATTGGACATGGGCACTCCATCAATAAAATCCATAAAGACTTCAGTCCAAATATGAGTTGTAATAGGAAGGGGTTGTAACATACCAGGATAATGTACCAGTTGAGGTTTGAATATTTGGCAAACACCGCAATTCCTCACAAATAACTTGACTTCTTTTCTCATTTTCTTCCAATACACATGGGCACTCATTCTTTTCAGGGTAGCCTGCACTCCTGAGTGACCACCTTGACCTTCTGTGTGGAAATGTTTCAATAGAACTTCTCTCAATTGTCTGTCTTTTCCAACAACCAATTTCCCTTTCTTTAACAACTGATTTGCAGACCAAGAGTAGTGTTTGGCAGAAGTACTATCTGTTTGTAACTTGAGAATAATAGCCTGCAACTCCTTGTCACTAATCCATCCCTCCTTGATTCTTCCATACAAATCACTACTGATTGTACTACAAGTGATTTGTAGCAATTCACCAGTGTTTGGGACTCTTGATAAAGCATCAGCAGGCATATTTTCACTACCCTTCTTGTACACAATTTCATAATCATTCCCCATTAACTTTGGAAGCCATTTCCTTTGAAATGTAGTAGTGAATCTCTGATCCATCAAGTACTTCAAGCTAAAGTGGTCAGTTTTAATGGTAAAATGTCTGCCAAGCAAATAACCCCTCCACTTGTCCAATGCCTGAATAACTGCCAAAAACACTTTCTCATAGGTAGATAAACTGTGGTGTTTGGGTGCTAAGGACTTACTCATGAAAGCAACCCGGTGACCACCTTGTTGTAATACAGCTCCAATACTCACCCTTGCAGCATCAGTTTCTACTATAAAGGGCTCATTAAAGTCAAGCAATTTCAGTATTAGTGCTTGTGACATAGCTATTTTCAGTGCTTCAAAGGCTGACTCAACATTTTCATTCCAAACATAGGCATTCTTTTTTAACAAAGCTGTGAGGGGTTGACTTATAGGAGCATAGTTCTTTATAAATATTCTATAATAACCAATCAAACCCAAAAATCCTCTCAACTGTTTCAAATTCTGAGGCTTAGGCCAATTTCTCATTGCTTCTACATTGGGTGGATCTGTTGCTACTCCTTTATCAGAGATAATATGGCCTAAATATTCTACCCTTGTGACTCCAAAAGTACATTTACTCAACTTAGCATACAATTTATGAGCCCTCATTGTCTGTAAAACCAACCTCAAGTGTTCCATATGTGACTCCACAATGGGGCTATAGATCAAAATGTCATCAAAAAAGACTAATGTAAAATTCCTCAAATAAGATCTAAAAACAGTATTCATTAAAGACTGGAATGTTGAGGGAGCATTAGTAAGTCCAAATGGCATGACTAAAAACTCATAATGTCCCTCATGAGTCTTAAAGGTTGTCTTAAAAATATCACTGTCATGCATCCTAATTTGGTGATAGCCTGACCTAAGATCAAGTTTAGAAAAGATGACAGATCCACACAACTCATCAATCAATTCTTCTATCAGCGGAATAGGAAACTTATCTTTGATGGTCAGTTTAATCAATTGTATGTAGTCAATACACATCCTCCAAGAGCCATCCTTCTTTTTCACCATGAAAATAGGAGAAGAATAGGAACTTTGACTCTGCCTTATTACCCTTGAGTCCAAAAGCTCCTTAACCATTGCTTCTACTGCATCTTTTTGGGTTGGAGGGTGTCTGTAAGGTCTGATATTCACAGGTTGAGCTCTTTCTTTGAGTGGTGTTATGTGATCATGACTTCTCTTGGGTGGAAGACTGGATGGAACAGCAAAGACATCTTCAAATTCTTGCAATAATATAGTTAATGATGGTAGTGAAGTGGTGTTCTCAGCCTGTAACAAGGTATTGGATAGACACACGTAGCCATAGAAAAACATTGAAGAGGACTAATTCTTCCCTGCATCCATTGTAGACTTGATTTTGTAGTTCCTCTCAATGTCATCAGTTTGTTATTGTACTTAAAACTCATTCTCAACTCCTTGAAGTTAGAAACTATATTGCCCAAAGTTGAAAGCCACTGGATGCCTAAAACTATCTCACACCCACCCAATGGTAACAACATAACTAAAGTTGTGAATGTTTCCCCTTGCAGGGTCCATGAATACTCTTTACACATAGTATCACTGAGAAGACTATTCCTCCCTGCAATGGCCACTTGCGTGGGACATGTTCTTTTAATCGACACCCAATCTTCTTGGCAGTATTGATATCCAAAAAGTTGTGTCTACTACTACAATCAATAAGAATATGCAGTTCATGCTTGCCTACAAACCCTTTGACTTTTAGTGTTTGGTAACTACTTACTCCGGTTATAGCATTCAATGAGATCTATGGACTCATTGCTTCCACATTTGCTAGACCTGGTTCCCATGGAATGCCCTCACCCAAACACTCCTACACAATATCTTTCCCTGTCTCCTCCTTCTTCTCTTGATCCACCTCTGCAATTACTTGCAAACTAAACACTTGTCCACTGCACTTGTGCCCTGGTGCATACCTTTGATCACAGTAAAAACACAATCCCTTTGCCCTCTTCTCCTCCAACTCTTTTTGAGTCAACTGCTTCTTTTGTGGAGTGGTTTGTAAAGTAAATGCTCTATTCCTCCAATTGGCATTGGAAGTAGGTAGAGCTAAAGGTCTTGGGCTAGGAACTGTAGTAACTAGTTGGAATCTTGGGGTAGGCAGTATAGGCTTCTTTTGTTTCAGTTTCATAGCATTGATCTTAGCTTCCTCTAATTTGCACAACCTATACAACTCTGCTAAAGACTTTGGCTTAAACATCCTAACTGCCAACTCAATTTCAGTTTGTAATCCAGCCACGAAGAAACTCATTGATTTTGTATCAGGTAAATCAACTCTACTCAACAATGTGTCATAAGCATCAATGTAAGTCTGCACATATCCTATTTGCCTTAATTTCTCGATTTCCCCCAAAGGATCATCATACTCTTTACCAAATCTCTTAAGAATAGCCACCTTATACACTTCCCACTTAACATCATCACCAACAAACCTCACAAACTGCCATACAGATGAATTGAAGCAAGGTTTACCTTACAGTCTTCTTGTACATTATCTACCTTGAAGAACTGTTCACATCTGAAGATCTACCCTCTTACATCTTCACCCCCAAATCTTGGAAATTCAATCTTGGAAACTCGAGTGAACTGCATTCCTCTTGGTGCATCACCACTTGCCCTTACCATAAACCCACCATTACCAGCAGATTGAGATGATGAAGCGTCATTGGTTTGTTCAGATCTAATCTTCTCTAACTCCTCCCGTAACAAAGAAGCCACCATGTCTCTTAATGAATCCCTTTCTTTCTCATTAACACTGCTTGATCTTGTTTGAGTCGGCATGGTAACAAGATTTCAAGATTTCAAGATTTGGTAACCAATTGTAACAAACTTTCGAGAATGTTGAACTGGAAAAGAAATGAAATGAATGGATGATGATTTTGGTTATTTATAGAGAAGTGATGGATGTATCTGGCCAGAAAAGAGGCTCTGATACCAAATGATAAACTACAATTGCGTTCTTCCAGAAATCATAAAGAAATGAAGAAGAACTATTCATAAGCAGGAAACTCTAACTGATAAAGAAGAAGAGATTTGAACTTAAAAATGGAATTTGTTATTGGAATAATGTGTTATTACAAGATAGGAAAGAATTACAAATCATGAATGAGTTTACAATGTATTGCTAACATCTATTTATACAAGTGAAATGATAGAAAAATGACAAAGGCGGGAAAATTAGTTATTGTGGGTTGTTGACTTTTAGTGTTTGACTTTTATGCTGACTTTCTTATTTTGCTCCATATCAGTTAGTGAGGGAATCACCATTGAAAAAACTCGTAAAACGAACTATTCTTTAACGTCGTTATGTTGCATGTTCTTCTCCATTCGAGTACCCTTTTTGGTTAAGGGTTTTATAATCAAATCGTTTTTGTTTAATTTATAAAACAATCCCTTTAGTTTTTTATCATGGCAACTTCTGCCTCATACAAAAAATATGAGGAATTTACATATATCCCAAAACAAACTTCAATATTCACATATTTCCTCAAAGCATTCTTTAATAGCAGCCCATGCCACTCGTCTTGAAATGCTTTGACTAAAAAGTATGGTAAAAATGTTACACTATATCAATCTGTTTTCAATTGATGTCCGCTCGTCGCTACCAAATACACGTTATGACTACGTGAATATGTCTATCACTCAGGTCAATTACCTTTTTTTCGAAAGAAAGAAAGAATGAATTGAATTAAGGGTATGCTTGGTTAAAAGAAATAAGGGTAGAGAAATGAAATTAGCATTATTTACCGTGTTTGGTACGCTAGAGAAATGAAAAAGCGAATATATTTCATTTCTCAAGAATTTGCTTCTTTGCAATTTGATTTCTGTACCTTTTTGAGTGGAAATAGATCTCACCTTTATTTCTTTGTGTTTTTTCATTTGTAAACAAAAAAATATAACTTAAAAAAAGAGGTATAAGGGGACATGTGTAGATGATTTATTTGAATCTCATCAAATTTTCTTATCTTAGCCATTGAAAATTATTTATTTATTGAGGTTGCTTCTTTTCTTTCATCCAACCATAGATCTCAAGTCTTTAAGTATTAATCTGATGAATTTGAGAATACAAGATGTCCGTAAGTGTGAATGACGTCTGGTGGCCATCGTTTGATTTTGGCTGCCGTCTGATGGTCCTAGTCGATTGTGGTTGCCGACTCACGATCGTTTTGAGATTGAGGATAATATGCAGAAAGTTTTGAATTTGATAATTGTTAATTGATGCACTGTTTATTTTTGTGATAAAACAAACAATTTTAAAATAGATAATTTCAATTGATAGTTATGTATTAATTTTTTTAGTTTTTTTTAATAAACAGGTATTAATTTATGTACTTCATTTTCCCATAAAATGAAAAAAAATGAATTTTTTTCTATTTCCTGATTCAATTCTTCGTTGTTACTAAACAATGTAAATTATTAGAATTCTCTACCAATTTACATTTCTCTAAATTTTATTTTCTGCTTCATTTTTATTCTCTGAAATTCTCTCTATCAAGCGTACCCAACATTTCAAATTGCACAACATAATACATGGCACCCTTATTTGCACATAAATTAACATGGAGTAGAAAGGTGAAAACACTAAAAACAAAATAAGATAATGAAGTGATCCTTTAATTTACTTCTTTCGTCCCAAATTTATTATCTAGGTTTTCTGGCTATGGTTTTCTTAAATTAAATTTTTTAAAACTTGATAAAGAATTTAGACCAATTTTAACATATTAGCATTATTTTATAAACTCAAATATTAAAGAATAGTTATTTTACATACTAAATTTTTCTTACATACCCAAGAATTTATACACACCCTTTATTTAAAAATAAATTAATGGCTTAAATTAAAAGCATTTTAATATTTCACTTATTATTTATAATTTAAATATCTCTCAAAACGTTAATCGTTAAAAAAAATATTTACACCATCGCGACGTGCATATAATTAAATTTCTATAGACGGCCACTTTGATATACTTTCGAAAAAAATCGTTTTTTTTCACGGTTTTTTCGTCTTTTTTTTCAGTTTTTATTTGTTGTTAAAACTTGCATTAAAAATCACATTTGATTAAATACTAATTTGAATATTCTAATCAAGATTTTCAAGATCGGGATCTTATTTAAGATCGTTTTTGTCTTTGCAAGATTCGTAAGATCGGATCGAGATCCTACTATAATGTTATTTTTTAATAATCTTTGTAATATTATTCAAATATATAAATTAATATACATCATAGACGCAAAATTATATGCATACTTAATAGAAATGTTGTTCTAAATTATAAATATGAAATGTTTAAGAAGAATCACATGTTATTTTCAAATTATATTAAAACATAATGCATAATTTTATAGTTTTTTAGTTTGCGATTCGAGAAAAGTAAGATCAGATCTTATAAGCAAGATCGGGATCCTATAAGATTTTAAGCATGTTAAGATCCTACGTAGGATCCAGATCGTTTTCGCTTTGCAAAATCGTAAAATCATAAGATACTAAGATCAGGATTGAGATCTTAGCAACTATGATTCTAATAATATCACTTGTGATACTATTAGAATATTCTCAAATTAGTGTTTAATCACGTTTGATTTTTTCATGCAAATTTCAGTAACAAAAACAAATGTAAAAAAACGTAAAAAGAAATGTAAAAAACACGAAAATTTATTTTGTCGAAAGTAAATCAAAGTGCCGATCTATATGTCGTAGTGGTATATTTTTTTTTCGCTTAATGATTAACGGTTTGATAGTATTAGTATTTGAAAAATAAATTATGAAAGTGAATTTTTTAAATTGTTGAGATTAATCTTATTAATTAGATCAAATAAATATATATGGTGAAGATTGATTGGTATGTAACAAAAATTTGGTATGCAAATGATGTTTAAGCCAAATATTATTAGTATTATTTTCTTTCTTAATTTAGGTGCGGATTTGAAATTTAAAAATGAGTCGATAATTCATGTTGGGGCCCATAATTTCGGTCATAATCTTCGGGTAACATGATACCCTTTATGAAAAAATCATCAATTTAGCAGAAAATTCGTGAGACTTTTCTTTACCATTGCGAGCTTTTCTTGGAACTCTATTTATAAGATTTGTGAAGATTTTTAATAACTTCATCAATTTCTCTTTTTCTCCCTTTCGGAATCTCGTAATAATATCTTGCCTTTCCAAAAAAAATATATATATCTTCATCAATTAAATTTATCAAAATACAATTTGGTATAATCTGAATCTCGGTTTGATGCAATTGAAGAGTAAAACCCACTGCCATTACTTCGTTTTTCATATCAAACAGCGGAATTAATTTCCTTGGTACGTTGCATGCTAACTTTTTCGTTCTTAAATTTTGCTAATTTTGTTTGTCTAGATTGTCTAAAAATCCACTTAAGGGATGTAAGTTGATGTTCTCCATAGAAGTGGTTACTCATCTTCAGTTTGATTAATTATTTGATTTAATAATTAAGCTTTTCTAACTTCTTTTTCCTGAAAAACAAGATTATTCTGCTAAAATAGTCACCAAAATGTCATCTAAAGTTCTAAACTGCGTACATCAAGCTAAAAAATATCGATTTTTCTCGAGTAACCTAAACAAGAACCACTCTTGGTTTACCCGATTACTACTTTTAACGTCTTATTCTGTTATATCTAAATACGTAACATTTCGTCTGACAATTAATACTAACATGAAGTAGGGGTGTGCAAGAAACCGAAAAACCGAACCTAAACCGAAAAAAACCGAAGAACCGAAACCAAGAAAACCGAAACCGATTGAAAACCGGCGGTTCGGTTTTATATTTTGAAAAAACCGAGTTTTGGTTCGGTTTGGTTTAGCTTTAAAACCGACCAATAAAACCGAACCGACATTTAAAGTCAAAATAATATCTCTTGCCTTGTTGTTCATAAATAAAATAAATACGTTATCTCGATATCTTCCTTTTACATTACCGTTGTCAATGATGCATTTCAAATGTGTGATAACTCGCTAATATTTTATTTCATAACAATATACATAACACAAATGTGCTTTAAGGTTAAAAAAATGGGTACACAAATGTTACAAGAACACATTAAGTTTGAATGTTAATGGTTGTTCCTGTTGAAGATGGTGCAATTAAATCAAAAGATTGAAGAACTTGTTTCAACATCATTCTTTTTTCGTTTACACACCCTTCAATTGTTTCAGTGTACCTTTCAAGCTCTAACAAATCCTTGGAACTTGGAGGCAACTTTGAGAATGTTGGCACTTGATTTAAGACGGTTCTTTACCCGTTTTAGTACCGTTGTACCGGTTTAAGATATGGTTCTATTGTATGATATATGTCAAATCTACTTTGAAAAAGAAAAGCTCGATAAGTCGTATAGAAACCGAAAAAACCGAAAAACCAAACCGAACAAAAACCGACAACCGAAAAACCAAACCGACACAAAACCGAAACCGAATGGTTTCTAAAAATCAAAAACCGAAAATTTTCGGTTCGGTTTCGGTTTTATACAAAAACCGAACCAAACCGAACCATGCTCACCCCTAACATGAAGGAGACTACTTTACATTAAAAAGATTTTGGATCTTTTAAAAAAGATTTATGCAAAAAATCATTAATAGAAAACTGAGAGAAAGAGAAAAGATCAATATATATTCATATTTACCATAGATATAATAAACCAATCTTGTACATTTATTTTTTATCAAAACAAAATTAACTTTCACCATTTTTTTTAAAATTAAATATCTCGTAAATCGTTAATCGTTACGCGAAAAAATCATACTATCGTGACGAGAATTAAATTATTTTTCTATAGATATGCACTTTTATATATTTTCGACTAATTTTATTTTTTTAAAATTTCCGCTTAACAAAAATCATATGTAATTTGGAAAAATCACATATGATTTTTTTCGTCACAAATTTTTAAAAAAAGAAAAATTCGTCGAAAGTATATAAAAGTGCATATCTATAGAAAGATAATTTAATTCTCGTCGTGATAGGGTATTTTACTTAGCTTGAAAATTTACCGTTTGCAAAATATGTTTGTTTTAAAAAAAAAAAGGAAAATAATTTTTTATTAGTTTTGATGAAAAATGGATGGCTGAGATCTGAGTAAAAACCACATGGACGCTTTTAGAAATGTAGTCGTACTTTTATTTATCAATGATACTTACTAGGGGTGTTCAAAAAATACGAGAAACCGACGAACCGAGCCGAACTGCTCAATCCGAAACCGAAGAAACCCGAAACCGAAGAAACCGAAACCGAAACCGAAAAAACCCGCTTATCACGGTTTGGTTTTGGTTTTTATTTTTTGATATCCGCGGTTAACCGAACCGAACCGTGCTTAATACATGAAGGTTTTTTTTAACTAAATATTCAAAAAGTCGTGCAAGTATTAATTATATTATTGCACTATTTTATTGTATAACGCCTTTTTTGCTCATAATGTAAAAATTTCTAAACATTTATCTGTGAAAGTTGATAAATGTGATTGTAATCTATAGACGTCAAATAACTATTATTTGTTAAATGATTATGTATGAATATTTGAATGCAGTTATTATAATGGGATAACTTTTGTGTGACTATTATCTATTAAATGTCATCTAATTTTAACAAAATGACATTTTACATTCTAAAACGTTTCAAATGGTTAACCGTGACCCGAACCGCGGGTAACCGCTTATTTTGGGTACCTGTTTGTCCGGTTACCCGCCTAGTACGGTTTGGTTTCGGATAGTAAAATAAATTACCCGCCCCGCGATGGATAGTTTAAATCGTCCAACTAACCGAACCGAACCGTCCCATGAACACCCCTAATACTTACTAAAGAGTCATGATTTAGTATGATCAATAATGATATTTTTTTTCCCGTAAAAAGAAAATTACAGTGATCATTTTTTAAGAGATATGGTTACTTGAAAAGTGACTTTTAGGGTAAAGTAAACTTCTATTTCAGTGAAGCATGCAAAGCAAATTGTAAGTATTGTACGAAAGTATTAGCAACAGCAGAAACACAATAATACTTTATTCAAACCAAAGCCTCAACAATTAGCATAGATTAAGCCAACAATAATATCCAAAGTTATACAAGGTCAGGTTAATGTCAATGAGACAATAACCAGACAAATACAAAGAGTAAACAAGATCTGAACTATGATCAGACAAAGGAGAGAATGTAAGACAATGACTGCACACTGTTGTGTTATAACCCTAGATTAGGAAAGGGTTTAAGTATGGGAAAAAGATGCACATTGACCCCTTCAACTATTATAAGAGAAGCATCAGCAGCAATGAACTTCTACACCCTTTAAATCAATTATGCTTTGTCCAAGAATAACCCCTGTAATAAGTCGCAATAAACATAAGCGGAAAACCATTAGCGAGTTGATAGAATGACATGTTTGCCACAGATTATGACCACAATTTCTAACATCCCCTTAATCTGTTGGGCAAACATATCAAACAATATCAATTTTTCACACAAGAATTTATGTTGATAAGCAGGAAGGTTTTTGTAAGAATGTACGTAGTTTGGTTTGAAGAGCCAATCTTTTGGCACTTATAACACCTCTTGCAATTTTTCTCGATGAAGTGAACATCAATTTCAAAATGTTTTGATCTTTCATGGAAAGCAGGATTGTGATGAAGTTGTAAAGCGGATTTGTTATCACAAAAAGATTAATAGGAGATTGATATCAACTTTTAGATCTTTTAGTATTTTTTGAATCCAAATAATTTCACGAGCAGATGAGACATTGATCTATACTGCTTACGTGGAAGATTTTGAAAGGGTGTTTTGTTTTTACTTTTCCATGAGATCAAACAATCATTAAAGAAAACACAATAACACGTGATGATTTCTGGTTTTTGCATTTATCGATCGCATCACTATACCCTTCAAGATGATTTTCGAGTTACTAAAATTATACCTTAGACTTTTCCGGAGCTCCTTTCGGATATCTCGAACATTGAGGGCACATTCTAAATGAGATTTCAAGGAGAATGCATATATTGTGCGGACAATGAAGCGAGTATGAGATGTCGGTCTGGTATGGGTGAGATAAATAAGTTTCCCAAGTAACCCGATAACCGATAATGTTAACAAGTAAGGGATCATCGGTGGGTATGTATGGAAGAACGAGTTGGGTTCCATGGGAGTGGACAGGTTTGCACCAAGAAGTCCAAACTCTTTGAGGAGTTCAAGACAATATTTTCTTTGGGTGAGACATATGTCATTACCAGTTTTAAAACCTCAATGCCAAGAAAATATTTTAAGTTTCCCAAGTCTTTTATATGAAATTTAGATGAACAAGTTGACCAATTTAGTTGATTTATGTTCACTTAGAGGGAATGGTTCCCTGATTTGTTTAGCTTTATTGCAAGTATCACAAAGATGGTCAAATTCAGATGTACTATCAAGTTTAAGAGTGGGTTTAAGTATATGTAGGACTTGGTCAGAAGGATGACCAAGTCTTTGATGCCAAAGATTTCTAGAAACATGACAAACAGATATGCATTTATTAGAAGTAATCTTACATGTAGAATCAATATCAAACATATATAACCCATTGCATTGTTTACCAATCCCACAATCCTTTTTGATGTAAATCAGTATATAGCAATTAAATTCATTAAACCCAACAAACATCTTATTGTCTCTAGCAATCTTATGAACAGACAGACGATGATATTGTACTCGGGAAAACCGAACATCAAAAGAGTTAGGTCATTATTGACCTTTAAATCACCAATTTTAGTAATTAAGGCACTGAGTACCATTGGGATGTCCAACAGTTAGACCAAGATTTGAAATGTCAACAACATTGATTAAAAATTTGCGAATCTGATCATATCTTTGATTTGCACGAGTCAACAATCCAACCAAGGCCGATGTTTCGGATAAAGTTTTGTGTTGTTATTAAAAGTTTGTTGAAGTTTATATTAAACTTGACACTACCATTAAAGAAAGTTCGTGAAAATTTTTTACCCGCCATGTTGGCATTAGCGAGAAGACACATTGTTGTCATTAAGAAGACTCATAAGTGCGGAGAGCTATTCATTAGACAAAGGGACAAGAGAGTTGCTATCTCTATTATCGGTGATATGATTAGCATCGGTGGAAACATTATTCTGCTTGCGGGTTTAGCATTAAAGTTCCTTTTGACATATCCGGTAGGATAACCAACAAGATCATAACATCTATCAACAATGTGACTAGGTTTTTTGCGTTAGTACATTTGAGATTCATGTTTGGTCCTCTGTTGTTTGAGTTTGTTACCAACATTAAAACCGAACCTTTATTGAAATTGTTGTTAAATCCTTTTTGTTATCAAAAATTTTCCACCATCAAAAGTTTTTAAAGAAAAGCGGTAGCATTGGGTTTAGCGAGCTATTCCCGGATGAAACATTTGTGAGATTCTTCTCCGGAGACAACGAGAAAGCGGTTTGACATTAGGCAAAGGGTCTCGGTTAAAATATTACTTCGATAAGAACATAGGTGTCATCAAGACCCATAAGAAATTGCATTAATTTGATTAGGCGATTGTGTTTTCAAAATGTTTTGCGACCTCACAAGTGCAGGAGGCAAGCTAATCATACAATCAAATTGTTTCCACAAAGAGTTAAGGTTGTTGTAATAATCGGCAAGAAGACCCACTTTGACTAAGAGAGTTTATATTTTATGCAAATTAAAATAAGCGAACCATCAACCTTATCATAAGTATCTTTAAGATCATTCCACATTTCATAAGCGGTTTAACATAGATAGCACCGACAAATAATTCGGGATGAGAGAATTAAGAATCCAAGTGACCACAACAGAGTTACAGGTATCCCATTGATTAGCAAGAATAGGATTTGAGTCATCTCTTAAGCAAGTACCATCAATAAATCCTAACTTATTATGATTCCTTAAGGTAAAGGTCATGGCCATATTCTATATTTTATAATTTTCTGTTCCAGTGAGTTTGATGGAAATAATAGGAGTGCCATTAGTGTTATTAGGGTGTAAATATAGAGCATCACCAAAAGATAAGCTTTTTTCAGTGGAAGAACCACCACCACCACCACCACCACCACCACCAGTATTATCATCACCAACATCCATAATGCAAACAATAAGAAAGGCAGATAACACAGAAAAATAACAGCTAAAGCAGATAAACAGATAAGAGACAGTAAAAATAAGAACATGAAATTAAGAAACAACAAGAACCAAGCATGTGGTGGGGTAAACCAGGCGGTATTCATACCACTCGGAGGTGGCGGATCAAGATGTTAGTCTACCGTTTGCACCCACAAAGACTTAAATCTTGTTGTTTGAAGGTGAGAGCAGACTTACGAGTAATATCGTGGAAAGAACAAATCACAATTACCCTAGATTCACTTAGTCTAGGGCTAATTGTGAATAGAAATAACCGGTGATTACGCCGATAGTAATAACCCCGAACCACCGTAAATTAGGGTTTTGTAGGAAACCCCAATTTTCAATTAGCACCCAAACAATAAGGTAATCGAGGCCGACCACCTTTTGAACCCGAATAGCTTTTGATTGTTGCCGGAGAGATATCCCCAAGTTTCTACGAAGAAACCCTAGGATGGTGAATCAACCGTGATTATGAGCCTGAAGCTCTAATACCATGTACAAAAGTATCAGCAACAGCTGAAACACAATAATACTTTATTCAAAACAAAGCCTCAACAGTTAGCATAGATTAAGCCAACAATAATATCCAAAGTTATACAAGGTCAGGTTAATGTCAATGAGACAATAACCAGACAAATACAAAGAGTAAACAAGATCAGAACTATGATCAGACAAAGGAGATAATGTAAGATAATGACTGCACATTGTTGTGTTATAACCCTAGATTAGGAGAGGGTTTAAGTAAGGGAAAAAGATGCACATTGACCCCTTCAACTATTATAAGAGAAGCATCAGCAGCAATGAACTTCTACACCCTTTAAATCAATTATGCTTTGTCCAAGAATAACCCCTGTAATAAGTCTGCAATAAACATAACTGGAAAACCATTAGCAATTGATAGAATGACATGTTTGCCACAGATTATGACCTCAATTTCTAACAAGTATTTTCCAAAGTAATATACAAATGCTAAAAGATGAAGTCGTGGTTTCTTTTCTTTTCATGCCCGAGATGGAGGAAGAAAAGAAAGCCGTGATCCGCCACAAACAATTGGAAGATGTTCCTAAGTTGATCCACGGATCTGATCCGCTGCTGCGAGTTGAAGAAGCTGCGCATGCATCTTGTCAAAGTCATGGTGCATGCTTGGTTTACCATCTCTAGCCTCGGGTTTCCTCACGAAGACATAAGGTACACCGACATAGAACAACATAAAAAGCGTTTGATGATGGTTGAACACACGTTCTAAGGTATATTCGGGACAACATACCATTCGGAAGATTTATTTTCGGACATCGTTGGGAACCATGAGTTGGGTTCTCTTCGATAAATGCATTTGTTTCCTATCAACCGAAGTTATCTGAAGAGCTTGAACTCACAATTGGGTTAACTATTTATTCATTTACATTTCCATATGAGTTATTCTTCGCTAAAACACGATTAAGATGGTCATTAGATGTAGTTCAATGAATGGAACTTGTTTGATAATTATCAATGTTGTGATCATTTGTGTGTCCCTACGAGTCTTGGAGTTGCATTATGTGCACATAGCGGCGAGGCACTCCATAGTTTATTGTCTACTTTCGACTTGCTTGAAAGATAACCCTTATATCTTGCGAGGGGATTGAAGGCGATCGAGGTTCGAAACCTTTGCTATCTTAGTAAGTTAACAATCCATCAACATGCGAAAACCAATATTTTAGAAATCTATGGCGTCCCAAACATTCGTTCATTACATTACGAGTTCTACGAATATAAGGAACCCTTTTCCATTCAACATCTCGCTCATTAGGAAATGTGACGAGTTATCACTAGATAAGGTGATCATGGATGATGCCATTTTGACATTATTAAATCGAAGTTTCGTTTTCTAGAGTCTTACTCTTGGAATAGATCAATGGGGCCCCAAAAGCTTGGACATCACATGTCTTAAGTGAAGAGATTGTTCCTACACTTGGATTGGCGCATCATGACACATAATCAAAGTACAAATTAATGCTCCAAAATTACTTTTTCGAGTACGATGGCATGCCAATGCCTAGTCTCATGTTTTCACTATTGTTCCCAAGCAAATCAAGCTTGTACATAGAGATTTTGGATCATATGTGTATGATACTTCATTTTTCTTAAGCTCGGTGAAGCCTCATGTTAACAAGTGAGTTTGACATTCAAATAGTTATAAGCGAGTTTGATTTAGTAGAGCCATTGAACATGATCGGCATGGATGATATAAAAGAGGGTCATGTTCCGGTGCAAGCGTGGAACATCTATCGGTTAATACATATGCGGATCTGAGGTTTGTGGGATCACTCACCTTTTTTGATGCATTCTTTCTTATTTGCCATCCTAAGCACGTAGTTGCATATCGAGACATTCGGTTCAAAGACAACAACGACTTTTGCAAGGCGATCTTTGAAGGAGGTTATAGAAAAGAAAACTAGAAAGGGAATGGTGCGAATATTTGAAGGAAGTTGAAATAAAAATGATTGTAATGGTGGAAAATGGGAAACCTTAATGAATACTTGGAAAAATTTGTTGACGGTTCGTCTCTTGTCAACTGCTATATGGTTGAGTTCGATGAATCGGTTATCATGATAAATATTGCTGCTACACATGCATATTAATTAAGCGGTGAATGGTTGGACTCTTGACCTCAACTCTGATTTGATTTCTGTTATATTTTAACTCCAAAGAAAGTAAAATGATTACATTTTGTAATCATTGTTGGAAAATTTAGTGCACTTGTGGGATGATTCACACCTTGTAATGGGTTAGGAGTGCAGGTGTACACCCATAAGGTCCATGAACACCCGACTCTAATAGTGGTATGTATTGGTAGTGCTTGGTGAAATCTTGTTGTGGTTAACTGCGATTATCGGTGTTTCCAAGCGATGCCAGCAGGATCGATGTTTCCGAAGTGGTATCTCACCGAAGTTGTGTTTACATCAAGCGATGGCGTTTCCAACGAAGCGATGTAACCACCGAAAGCACTATGAAATCTTGATATAAGTCTTGATAAATGAGCGATTTAAGCGCATCATTATGACCACGTTTAATTGGTCATGTAACCACTAATGGCTATAATGGGGATGATTATGAGGCTATTAATGGGCGATTAATACTCATAATTCCATTGGAGCGGTCAAGAGTAACCTCCTATAAATAGGAGATCCGAACATGCATGAAGGACACACGAAAACATATAACACTTATAAGCGCAAGGGTTAAAGAATTGTGCCTAATTCTCTAGCGCATTTGGTCTTATCCCAGTAGATATTCGTGATACCCGGGCATTAGGGTCGAATAGTTTACTTTGGAAAGTGATCACACGATTCCAAGTGATATCCGGTAACCACCTAGTGGTATCTCATTCTCACGACCTTTGTTTGTTTCTCTTGAACAATTGAGCATTCTGCTGAAGTTGATTATCTTCACCCGCTTTGGGACGAATAACCACCAACAATCAAAGTAAACTATTTAGTGATAATCAATGGCAATGCTGCAATGAAACACATGGCTTCAAACTTTGCTAAAATTGGACAAGTTTGAAGGGGTGGACTTTAGGAGGTGGCAGAAGAAGATGCACTTCTTCTTTGTCAAGTATGAGTGTGGTCTATGTCTTGACTACTCCAATTCACGATGATGGTGATGATGCTCTTGTGGAGCGGATCGGGAGGAGGAGCAAGTGGGAGAATGATGACTACATATCAGAGGTCTTATTCAGAATGGTATGTCGATTCTTTGTTTGATATTTATCGAACTTTGAATCTTCCAAAGAACTGTAGGATTCCTTGGATGCGAATATATGGTGAGGATGCATCAAGTAAGAAGTTCCTTGTTAGTAATTTCACAAATTACAAAATGGTGATTCAAGACCGGTTATGGAACAATACAATGAACTTCTTGGAATACTTGGAAGGTTTACACAACACCAAATGAACATGGATGAGGCTATCAAAGTCTCTTGTGTCATTGACAAACTCCTCCTTCATGGAAAGATTTCAAGCATACCTTGAAACATATGAAGGAGGAGTTAACTCTTATTGAGTTAGGCGATCATCGCACATTGAGGAATCTCTCAAGGTGCGGGATAATGACAAGCCAAAGAGTAGCAATCTTCTTGGACCATCTGTTGTCAATATGGTGGAGCATAACAACTCCACCGGTACAATGACAACAAAGGCAAACGCAAATTTCATGATAACACAGGCGGATCCTAACAAGAAGGCAACACCTACTTGTTGGAAATGTGGCAAGGCCGGTCACATTAAAAGGGGCTGCAAGGGTTTTAAAGTTGGTGGTAAAGCCAATGGATCGAGCACTAATGGTTCGAGGGTGGTGGTTCACCAACTCTTTGAAAGGTCGAATATGTTTAATAAGTCTTTTGATTTATTATGTTACATATGTATCTGAATCTTTTATGTGCGGAGGATGATGATGTTGCGTGGTGGATTGACTCGTGCAACAGTTCATGTGTGTAAAGATAGAAGCTGGTTCAAGACTTATGAGTCATTGAATGATGGTTCTATTCTTCACATGGGAAATGAGTCAACGACCTTGGTGCATGGTCGTGGTTGTGTAGATCTTAGGTTTAGTTCGGAAAGATTGTAACTTTGTTTAATGTTATTCATGTCACGATATCGGGAAGAACTTGGTTTCAAGTAGTGTTTTGAATAATCATGGATATAAACAAGTTATTGAATCGATAAATTTGTTCTTTCTAAATGTGGTGTTTTTATTGGTTTTGGTTATTTATGTAATCAAATGTTCGGGCTTAATATTACCACCGTGATGTTATTTCGACTTTGTGACCACATATGATCGGTGATTCTACCCTTTGGCATGCTAGACTTGGTCATGTTCACTATAAAAGAATGCAAGATATGTCTAGGGATGGTTTAATCCACGCTTTTGACATGGACACCGAAAAGTGTAAAACTTGTATGTTGACCAAGATAACCAAGAAAACCTTCGGTGTTAGTCGTGAGACTAAGATCTTGGAGCTTATTCACGATGACACATGTGATTTGCATGCCACTCCTTCTTTGGGGAATAAGAAGTACTTTGTGACATTTATTGATGATGCTTCTAGATTTTGTTATGTCTATTTATTACATACCAAGGATGAAGCATTAGATAAATTCAAAGTGTTTAAAGCGAAGTTGAATTACAACTTGGGTCTTTGATCAAAAGATTAAGGGCGATAGGGAGGTGAGTACATGGATACTCGATACTTTCGTCTGTTGGAATAATCTATAAACGGCGCCCTTATACTCCTTAGCAAAATGGTATTTCGAAAGGAAAACAGGTCTTGAAGGAGATGGTTAATTCCATGTTGTCTATGATGAGTGTCTAAATACTCATCATTTTGTATAATCTAAAGCGCAAAATCATCTCGAAAACACTCGAAACACATCAAAATATCACAAATCAGTGTTTTATGTGTTTTAAATGCAAAATATCAAAATCGGATGAAAAACATATCAAATTTGCAAAATGGCGGTTTAGTCCCCAAGTTTTAAAAGTTGTCAAATCTAGTCCACGGAATTCAAAATGTGAAGTTTTATCATTCAAGGTCCTGAAGTATTCTAAGTTGTTAAAATGATCCTTGAATGAATTTTTGGTCAATTGGCAAGAAAGGTCCTTAAACTTTGAAATTTTGCAAAATTAGTCCTTGGACTTTTAAAAAATGGATTTTATGCAAAAAGGGTCCTTGTTCTATAAATGTTTGTCATGTTTGGTCCTTGTGAGAGCATTGGAAAAAGTTCACTTTCAGTCCTCAAGTTTGGAGAAGTTGCATTTTTGGTCCTTGTTGTTATAGTTAAACCAAACGGACACTTATATCAATCCAAACCCAATCTAGGCCCAAAACCATCTAAGCCCAAACCTTGACCCGACCCTTTGATATCACACCTCGGTCAACAATAGTCAAATCCACTTGAACCCGCCCAAAAACCGCCTCCACTGTAGCTCTTCCTCCTCCCCAGCTGAAACCCAAAACCAGGCATGGTTTTCTCCACATTTTCAACCCCCTCCTCACCTATCCATCCCCCTTGTCCCCTCCACCTCCTCTAAACAACAAATATCCTTAATTGATTGAACCAAACCCAATTAATGTCTAAACCTGCTCAAGACCTTTTGGCGCCAAAAATGACATATGGCACTTTTGATGAATTCAATGGCTGAGATCAAGTGGGAAGTGCTCAGAAACAAGTGGGGAAGATATTTTGTTATAAAAAGAAGCAAGAGGAGAAGAGTAGAGCAGTAGTTAGTGTAATTTTATTTTTCCTTATGTCGTTTTAATATTCTCATGTTTTACAGTTTATGTTTAAGTTTTCAAATGCTTTGTAATTTCATGTTAGTGTAATAAAAACACATTGCCAGTTTCAATTTCAAGTTTTAGTTACATATATAGTTTATGCAAATTTTTGAGCCAAAATCTCAAAAATTGGTTTATGTTGTTTAAAGTTGTTGTTCTTGGCTCAAATAGCTTTTAAAAGCTCCTAGTAGCTTGTTTAAGCTAGTGAAATCATTTATAACTCGCTTTATATTCAAGAGACAAAATTCCCAAAAATCTCAAGAAATTACTTAGAAATTCAAAATCAATGGAATGATGATCAAGAGTGAAGCATTTGGATTTGGATTGTTCATTGGTTTAGAGCTTCTTGGGAAGCAATAGGGTGTATTTTCGGACCTTGGTTCTTAGTTTTGAGCATTGGACTCATTTTGTAAGAAATCTCTCAAATTTGCATTTTAGTTTAAAGTGTTCTAAGCTTGTTAATTCGGTTCAATTATCTTTGTATTATAGCTAATATAAGTTAATTAATAGGTTACTTAGTCTATAAACTTGTTGTAGCACTAAACTCTTCAAAACAGTCAATTATAGGTGTGTTTGGAATTGCTGATTTAACTGTGTTCAGGGCTAGTGCAGTGTTTAACTCTTGTTGTTATATACTAGTTTAGTTCATTTAAGCTTAAATCTGTCTTCATTTTGCATCAGCTCACTACCAAAGTCAAAATTTCATGTAAATTGTCCTTATAGCTTCACTGTTGTAATATTGTCAAAACAAGAACTGATTTTGTGCTTAAATTCCATAAACATTGTTTGCATTAAGTTCATTTCATCAATAAACATCATTTTCAGTTGGAAAATCCAGATCAAAGTTCCATTTAGTCAACTTTGCAGTTTCTTCAAAAGTCAAAATTGTGCAAAAACCTGTTTTGGGCTCAACTAGGAAGAATTTTCATGAGCTCATCTCTTGGCCAATTTCAGTGTAACTTGTTGTATTTAGAACTTCTACTGGTCTATTTTCTCATGTCCATTTTAATATATTTTGCAATTTTTCTATAAGCTAAAAGGGCTTGTGATCATAGGCTTAAGTCCCTGCAGGCACTAAGCCTGCTGCAGGGGATTATGCAGATCTTGCTAGCCTTGCATAGAGCTCATCTTAGCTCACTAGGGTCTGATCTTTGGTTTGCATGCTCTCACCCAGGTCTAGTCTAGGTTCCAATTTGTGGTTTGCAGTTTCAGCTTATCCAGTGGCTTATTTCTAAGCTCAAAGTGAGCACCTAAATACTGTTTTTAGCTTATAGCTCTTACATCAAATCTGTACTAGCTTGGTATCCAGAGGTTAGGGCTTGTTGAATCTTGTTGCATTTTAGTTCTTTTAGCTTATAGTAGCTTCTGTTTTGGTTTGGTGCCTTTTGGATTCCATTTGCTTATTCAAGTGCTTATTTCAATAAGCACTTGCACTTCAGTTTCAGATTCCTCCACATAAGTACCTGTTTTTCCATTTTTCATAGCTTCCTAATATTATTTTAGACTTTTCCTGAATTTTTCATATTTTTCCTGTCCTGTTTAGTATTTTTCTTGATTTAATTTAGTTTTTAAGCATTTTTAATTAGCTTTAAATACAAATAATTAAGAAAAGCTTCAAAAAAATAAGTTTTAATTTTTCTTAAGTTAAGATAAATATAAAAAGCCAAAAAAATATTTTTCCATATTTTTCTTAGTTAAATTTGTATTTTTAAGTAATTTAATTAGTTTTTAATAGTTTTTAATTCCTATAAAATTCATAAATAATCATAAAAATACAAAAATAGTTTTGAAAATTCTATTTTGATATTTTAGATTTTTCTAAGTCTTAATTTTATTTTTCTAACCTTATTTCCTATTTTCTTGTATTATAAGCTATTATTAAATAGTTAAAATTAGTTTTTAATTAATAATAATTAATTAATTAGTTATAAAAATAATTTTCTTTTCTAATAATTTTCTTATATAATTAGGATTGTAAAATGTATTTTCTATATACATAGGTATTTTCCTTCTTTATTTTCACGTTTTATTTTTATGCGTTACGTAGTTTTAATTTAAACGTCGTTTTAGGTTTTAAACGTTCATCACTTTAAATATAGTGATAGCGTTTATTTAATATCTTTAGCTTTTAATTTTCTTAATTTGTATTTAAGTCATTGTTATTTATTAACTTTTTCGGTAGTGTAATATTCAATCCAATCCTTTCGATCACTATCATTAGTGATCATTCTATCGTCTGAATCGGTGTTTGCACACCATTGAGTCTCCGTGGGACTAAACGACCCGGAATTCACTATATTCTCCAGGACTTCATTGTATTTGTGTTTTAAGCGTTTTAAGTTTTAAGCTCATTGGCGGTTTGTGTGATTTGGTTGGTCATTCGGGGCGAGTGGCGGGGTGAAGCTATGTTGTGATTTACCTAATGAACATGTTTCGATTAACACAATAATTGAATCAAGGGATGCGATTTTGATGAGAATAGATTCTCATCGGTCCACTAGACCAAGTCGAGGATTCTAATGGAACTCATGACATTGGTGTATCGAGGTCCCGATGATGAACCATCGGTGGTCCTCGATGAGGTTGTGGTTCACAACTTTGAAACGTGCTCGTGAAAAGTAAAAGGGTCGGGACTCCAAAGTCATTTGGACTCGAGTTTCAACTATACTTAGTTGAAGGTACCGAGGATGAGGTCTCGAGACCAATACTCCTATTGCTTCATTGTTGAGGATGATCCCAAGACATTTGAAGAAGCAATGAAGTCTCGAGGATATTGCTTTACGGAAAGAAGCAATCAATGATGAGATGGATTCCATCATGGGCAACGACACTTGGGTGTTGGTTGATCTACCTCACGTTGCAAACCTTTGGGTTGCAAATGGATTTTCAAAAGAAAAATGAAGGTAGATGGAACTATTGAAAAGTTCAAGGCTAGACTAGTCATTCGGGGCTTTAAACAAAGTCGAATAGACTATTTTGATACTTATGCCCCGTGGCTCGTGATCGATACCATAAGGCTGGCGATTGCTATAGCATCTATTCACAACGGTTATTCATCGGATGGATGTGACGACTTTCTTGAATGGTGAATTGGAAGAGGAGGTTTATATGAACCAACCTCGTGGCTTCATCATGCACGGCAATGAAAACAAGGTGTGTAAAGCGATTAAGTCTCTTTATGGACTTAAACAGAACCTAAGCAATGGCATCAAAAGTTTGATGAAGTGGTTTTGTCTAGTGGTTATGTTCTTAACCAAGTCGACAAATGTGTATATAGCAAATTTGATGAATCGGTAAAGGAGTCATCATTTGTCTATATGTTGATGACATGTTGATCTTTGCACTGACCAAAATCAGGTTGACTGTCAAAGGAATTTTGTCATCAAGGTTCTCCATGAAAGACATGGGGAGGCGATGTTATCCTTGGTATAAGGATTAAACATGAAAGTAATAGAATTTCTATCTCTCGGCCTCATTATATTGAGAAGGTGCGAGGAAATTCAATTACTTTGATTGTACTCGATGAGTACACCTATGGATACCGTGAGAAGTCGATGCCTAATCATGGCAAGGCTGTATCTCAACTTGAGTATTCTAGGGTAATTGGTACACTGATGTATGCCATGACTTGTACAAGACCCGATATTGGTTTTGCGTTGGGAAAATTGAGCGGTATACTAGTAATCCTAGTGCTCATCACTTGCAAGCGAGTTTAGAGGGTCTTGAAGTATTTGAAGAGAACTATGGATTATAGTCTCTCATATCTTGGTTACCCATCGTGTTGGAAGGTTACACCGATGCAAGTTGGATCGATAACATGAAGACAATTCGTCTACCGATGGCCGGGTATTCCTACTTGGTGGAGGTGCAATTTCTTGGGCATCCAAGAAGCAAACTTGCATCACCAGTTCAACAATGGAATCTGAATTTGTGGCTTTGGCACTGGTAAAGAAAGTTGAATGGTTGAAAAACTTGCTTGAGATTCCATTGTGGCTAAACCTATAGCACCCATTTCTATCCGGTGTGATAGTGCAGCTACATTGGCTAGGGCTTATAGCCGGATGTACAATGGTAAGTCTAGACACTTAGGTGTCGGGCATAGCATGATTCGTGAGCTTATCATGAATGGGGTGGTATCTATAGAGTTTGTTAGATCTCAAATGAACTTAGCCGATCACTTGACGAAGGGCGGCTAGAGACTTGGTTATAAAGTCGCTAAAGGGATGGGTTTAAGTCCAACTTAGTCATTGAATGTTAGGACACCCAACTCCTCCCGAGGAAACTTAGGAGCTGAGTTCAATGTGGAAAGTCGAACATTCGATTAATTTGGAGCACATGTTTTATTTACATCCCAAGGTTGTGCTCGAACTGCTGAAAGGAGGATGAAGTCTTTACTTCTTAATGGTTATATTTTCTTTGAAAAAGTGCTTGGCCAGGAGCATGACTAAAGAGGAACCACCTATGTAAATGTTTAAGTTTTGCCGCTTGAGAAGCTTTTGGACTTTTAGCTTTTACAACATTTATGAATTTGGATATGGACACATGGCTTGTATAGTGTCGAGCTTTTAAGTGTTTGAAAACTGTGTGTAGTTATCTTCGTATTCAAATGGGTTGAAGGGTTCAATTCTTAGAACACCCCGATTCTCGAATATTTGAGCGTGTAATTACTAAGATGGAAATTCAATCCTCGTGACATTTTCGTTTATGCACATGTTTTGCTTGATGTTTATTTTACATGCAAAGGGAGTGAACTAAATTTGGGGAGGATTGTTGGAAAATTTAGTGCACTTGTGGGATGATTCACACCTTGTAATGGGTTAGGAGGTGCTGGAGTGTACACCCATAAGGTCCATGAACACCCGACTCTAATAGTGGTATGTATTGGTAGTGCTTGGTGAAAGTATTGTTGTGGTTAACATCGATTATCGTGTTTCCACCGGCGATTGCCAGCGGGATCGATGTTTCCACCGAAGTGGTATCTCACTGAAGTTGTGTTTACATTGAAGCGATGGCGTTTCAATCAAGCGGTGTAACCAGAAAGCACTATGAAATCTTGATATAAGTCTTGATAAATGATGATTACAAGCGCATCATTATGACCACGTTTAATTGGTCATGTAACCACTAACGGCTATAATGGGGATGATTATGAGGCTATTAATGGGCGATTAATACTCATAATTCCATTGGAGCGGTCAAGAGTAACTTCCTATAAATAGGAGATCACGAACATGCATGAAGGACACACGAAAACATATAACACTTATAAGCGCAAGGGTTAAAGAATTGTGCCTAATTCTCTAGCGCATTTGGTCTTATCCCAGTAGATATTCGTGATACCAGGGCATTAGGGTCGAATAGTTTACTTTGGAAAGTGATCACACGATTCCAAGTGATATCCGGTAACCACCTAGTGGTATCTGTTACTGCTGACCTTTGTTTGTTTCTACTGAACAATTGAGCATTTTTGCTGAAGTTGATTATCTTCACCCTGCTTTGGGACGAATAACCACCAACAATCATTGCTTAATATTTTGCCATATGTTAATAATTCGTTCAATTGCTATGTTGGGCTGTGTTTTCTTGTGGCTGTGAATCTTGGTTGAGTGGTAGTTATGTATGTTGTTAGTCATAAGTTATTAATATAAGAAATTATCATAATCTTAAAAGTTATGTATTGTTTTGCAACTAGGATCACATCTTTAGATTTCTTGACTCGAGGCTCGATGGCTTGGACTTAATGTTCTCGATGAATGAAGTTCATCAGCACATCCTTCTAATTTTTATATTCACGCTAGAGAATTCGGAAACTTCTTTCTGTCATCTTTGTAATTGGAAGTCTTAGCGACCATAGAGCGAATGATATCATCCAGATTATCTTGCCTGCCATTAAATTTCATCATTTTTTCAAACTTGACCAAACATTACTGGAATAGGCACACAGAAAGAGTAAGTTTTCATGTGAGTCATGACAACTCTTACACAGTGGACATTTCAGATGCCAATTCAGCTGCCAAATAGATTAATGTCTGGAATAAAGCGAGAAAACCACAATACATGATGCCGTTGACCTCGGGACACTCCTCTCTTTAATAAAACCACACTTGTCTCATTAAAACGCTAAGTTCGCTATTTTCCTTGGAAGCCATACTACGTAAATGTGGAACTCGGACTTCTTTAAGGACTAGAAATTTAATGTACGATTCAAGACTCAAGTTATCGGAAGCCTTGCTTCATATACAACTGTTATGGAGATAAAATTTGATAGAGGGTCATGCATATATTCTGTCATGGCTCACTGACACACTTTTACCATTCCTATTAATAATGTTAACTAATGCAATTCGAGTGGAGTTAAGTATGAGATGTAATAGTAACATGCAACTGAAAAAGAAGTTCGAGGGGCTCACTAGCTATAATTTATTGGCCACGCTCAAAGTCAATGGATGTAATGGTAACTGGCAGCCTGATGGCTTGCAAAGTTTGATTTTAGACTAAAATACACCGTTGGTCCCTAAACTTGTATCGGAGGATCGCGATGGGACGAACCTCGCTCTTTTCATCGCCACGGGTCCAAACAGTAGCCATTAAATGCCAGATTGGTCCCTTGACCAAGTCAAACTCTGATTTTTGTTTTGTAGTCAAGGGTATTTTAGTCCATACACATTTATACTTTTATAACACATTTATGTTTTACCCCTTCATCTTTCATAGTACTTGTCCTCTTTGTAGAAGTAATTTGCTTCAAGATTATGTACCAAATAGTAGTTGTTATTCACCTATTGTGCTTGTGCTTGAATCTAGTAGAGGTGAGAGTGGTAGGGATATTGTGAATGAGCCCATTATTCAAAGGGTTGGTTCTCATTTTAGCGTAGACGAGTCTGAATTGGAAATTTCGAATTTGGCTCAAAATGAGGTTAAGGAAGATGAGAATAAGGAGAAAGTGGTTATGGTTAAGCTTGGGAAGTTTAAGAATGTGGATGGTGGTGATGGTGTTAATTGTGAAAATGGCGATGAGAAGAGTAGAATTGATGGTAGGAGGTGTTTTTCGATGGGTTCATTCGAGTATGTGATGGATGATAATTCGTCATTACAAGTACCAATTAGGACACAAGTCAAGAAACAATCTTATAAGAAGTCAAATCTTCCAATTACCCATGGTCATAGGCGCCAAGGTCGAATGTGGTGGCGATTCAAGGCGAGATTTTAAAGGTATTGAAGCGTTTAGTAGCATTAGTGGTGGCAATGGTGGAGCCTCTATCGGAGGAGAGCTTTTCAAAGTGTCCAAGATTTGGCTTAGAGGAAAAAGAAAAGGCTAATTCTCATTGCAGTTGAAAGCAGTCTGCGGGACCTTTCTCATTACGCTTTTGCTTAGCCAAAATGTCGTGGAGACTCAAAGCCTTGGAGATGGGTTGTGATGATCAACTAATCTGAGTTGTGTGATTCGATCCACAAGTAGCACCAAAGAAGATCACAATCTTTGCAAAGAGGACTCGCTTTGGCTTATGGGCATGCGTAAAAATAAGGTTGTTCATTCAAATTTGTCCACAAATGTTTGAGATTTTTTGTCCCCAAATATGTTATTTTTCTATTAGATGATTGAAAGGTACTTCGTAAAGATTCTTATGAGTATAAAAATATTCAGATTGATCCAATTAAAGTAACTATAATACAAAGTGTATGCAATTTCATGAGTACTTGCTTTTGGTCTATTCTTTTGTTTTATTCTTACTTGCTTAGCTCTAAAAGCTTTGGACTAATTGAACATGTTTTGTTTTTGTAAAGCTACATGATTCATGTGATTCAACAAATTTATTACATCTTTGTCTTGGAGTCTTACTATATCTTGTATCATAGTACACACAATGGATTTTTTTTATATATGACAATAATACTATGTAAAAAAGATGCATAAGGAAAACAAGAAGACGTGTACATCTCAAAATGTAGCTAATTTACGCAAGGATTCGAATTCAATGAGATTTCATATCCAACATGTCTACCAACTTTAGCAAATCTATAGAGTTTCACGGTACCAGATCATGTTGTTTTCTTTATAAAGATCAATAGCGGTGGGTTGTTTATATCGATGAAGAAACAAGAGTGTTAGTAGTTTGGTAAAGATGGTTTTGTTTTTCAAAGAGACCAGGTTCAAACAGTCTCTCCAGGTTTTTTATATGTGACAAAGAGGACAAGTACTATGTGACAAAAATTCGAAGAGCATAGAAAAGATGTCAATGCTATTAAAACGAATTAAGGACTTTGTTCAAACAGTCTCTCCATTCGCAGGCTCACCACCAGGAGAAAGCTCTGCTCTTCCCAGTTGCACTGGTCAAGTATACTCGTACTCGTTACAGGTTTGTGAGGCAAGATGGGGGTGTTTGAAATTTGGGGAGATGATGATTTGGGGAGATGAATGATTTGGGTAGATGATGAAGATGATGAAAGATGAAGGGGTAAAACATAAATGTGTTATAAAAGTATAAATGTGTATGGACTAAAATACCCTTGACTACAAAACAAAAATCAGAGTTTGACTTGGTCAAGGGACCAATCTGGCATTTAATGGCTACTGTTTGGACCCGTGGCGATGAAAAGGGCGAGGTTCGTCCCATCGCGATCCTCCGATACAAGTTTAGGGACCAACGGTGTATTTTAGTCTTGATTTTATATTTAGATATTATGTTAAGCTATTTGTGTCTGAAGTTGTAAATATTGACAAAAGTTTACGTGATAGTTGAAAATATGTAAACGAACTTTCATATTTACTAGTTATTTATGAAACTGTTATCATTAGTAGAAAATTTTGGTGGAATAAAGTAATTGCAAGGAGCGAAAACTGGATAACTCTTTTAGCGGGGACATGTCCCCTCTAAAAGTAGTGGCGAAAACAAAACTGGGAACAATTAAGAGTTACAACTTTGGTCAAATTTTGCCATGTCCCTGTCAAAAGTGTGCGTTTAAAATTCACTAAATGGTCACACTACTACAAAAAGGACATCCGAGACCAGTTATAAAGGGGTTCTAGACCAGTTTTTAATATGGTCTCTATGAGGGGGGGTCTCCATGTGAAAAGTTATGGAGACCGGTTCCGAAACCGGTCTCTAACTGTAATATCAAGACCGGTTTTCAGGAGGAAACACGTCTGAATCTGATTTCAATATTCTAAAAATATTCGTATGGGCGGTTTCTATCGAAAACATGTCTTTAAGGTCTTTATAGACATGTTCGAGCTCAAAACCGGTCTCTATCTTAGTTTTTTTTGTAAAAATTTGGGTTGTTTGAATGTTTATTAAAGCGCTTATAAATGGACTAATCGGCTTTGCTTACTAAAACATCGACTTATAAAGGGATTGTATCGTGATGGCTTATTAAAACTGCTTTTAGGAGTTGTTTGGAATCCCAAACGCCCTATAAGCAACTTTAATAAGCCATCCTAGACACTACCTTTATAAGTAGAGAGTTTAGTAAAGCAACCCAAAATTGACCCCTTTAAAGCGGTTCAATAAGCAACCAAAGCATTTAAAAGCAATTGGAATATGCAATACAATAGGCACCATTATAATAAGCAATCCCAAGCGAAGCGTATAGGGATAAGCCGGTCGATTACATTCGATTAAGCAAGGCAACACCTTTATAAAATGCAATCCAAAACAATGACATAAGCATAACGAGGGCAAATACACCCACCCTCACCTTTCACATATTCATGGGTTCTTAGTAAACTCATTGTCTTCACCGAGCGATATTATTCAACCAAATCTAGAATTATAACCAAACACCAAAACAGGTAAAAGAAAACTTCCAAAACTTTATGAAAAATGATGAAACCAATCTAAACTTTCACCTTCAACAAAGTACTTTCTTGAGCTGAGAAAAATCACTTAGATTTTGCACAAGTAATAATGCTTTCTGACCAGCTTCAAAGTTCTTGAGAAAATTTCTTGAGAAGTTCTTGTCATGCCTTGATTCAGTAGTGGTTTGAGCTTTCATTGTTCTTGAGAAGTTCTTGTCATGCCTTGATTCAGTAGTGGTTTGAGCTTTGATTCAGCGCGTGTAGGTCTAGTGTTGCCTCCATTGCAGATTGTTATCATGGCAAGAACTACATAACCAAATATTTCTTCACTTAGATAAATTATGTTAATTTAATAAAATAAAAATTAGGATGTGATAAATGGTATGATATACGGACCATGTGCTGAGTGTATATTTATCAATAGTATCGCCATTTCCTTGTGGTCAGCTTAGAGTAAGCATGCTCAGTTCCTTCAAACATAGCCTTGTTTTCAGCTAAGTAATACATGTATAGAACACACCTTGGACCAACCTCTTTCAGCTACTATTGGCACCAATCCATGACCCTACACAAATTGACCAGAAGTATAATCAATTTTTAAGTTTCAAATGGTTGTTTACAGGTATATATCAATAACACTAAGCAGTTGATGGAGTAATCTTTAACTCATGTACAAGTATTTTTAAGTCTCGATTATATCCTACCTTTTTAATGATGTACGATGTTCTGCTTACACAAGCCGCCAACCATCTTCTTTCCATTAGTATTTGACTGATATTCTACTCAACAAGAATGGAACCACAGATGACCCAAGTCAAAAATGGTCAAGAATAGTTGTCGAATCCTAAACACAATAACTAATAAACCACATGAATCACTTCCTAAATAATTATTTTATGAGATATACTATAGTTACATAAGCTATCTTTATCCTACAAAACCCCAAATTCAAACACATTAATCAACTGATCTTAACATAGTTTAACCTACAAACTCCATACCAAACAATCAAATCAACTGGTTTTATTATGTATCAAAAGAAAAACCATAAAAGAAACACATCACTTGATCCTAAGCAAGAAATAAAAAATAAACATATCAAATTTCATATAAAGATAAGTTAATTGCAAAAAAAATTACAGATTCATATCTTGTTTATACGCACCTTTGGTGGAAACACGTGGTAGCATGATCGGTGGTAGTGGCAGAGGTGTTGTCATTGGTGTGTCACGGTGGTTCGACGGAAGTGTGGGTGTGTGACGGTGGGAGCAGTACTGGTATCCCAGTTCGTTGGGAGAAGAAAGATGATATCTTTCCTTTTTATTTTTGCAAAGGTTGAATTGGTAATAGATCTGAAATTTGAATTGAGGATACAGTTTGTGAAAAAGATAAAGGGGGGAAAAATCCCGCTCAATATTTTGGGGAATAAAACCGGGTTGTAATTTGTATTAACAAAACCGGTCCAGAATAGGCCCAAGATAGTCCGGTTATAAAGGTGAAACCCGGTCTTTGTTTGTTATTTTTATTAAAACCGGGTATATTTTTCAAAACAGGTCTCGATGGTTTTAGGCGGGCCTCAATCCTTTTTTAAGACCAGTTTTTATTAGAAAGGGTCTTGATGAAGGGGTCTTGAAACCAAATTGTGTAGTAGTGTCAGCGAGTTAGTGTGCTAGCTCAACAGGGTTTTTGTCGTTTAGTGACTTTCGGCGAGGACACGGGCGCCCCGCCAAAAGTCTCTCGCCCATCCTCCTGATTGTTGTAGTGGAATGATATGTTTGTAAACAGATCAATGTAACAGATATATGTTTATACAGAAGTTGCATTTTTTCTAAGCTGACACGTGAAAATGGAGTCGTTTAGAAGTGTACGTACACTAGTAAGGTATTAGGTATCTGTATCCAAGGTTGTAAAAATCTCTAAGCGTTAGTGAGGCGGTCGGGTAAGGCCTAGCGATTAATCGGTTAGGCGGGGATTAATCGGGGATTAATCGGATTGGATTTTTTATGCACAAAATTGTAATTTTAGATATAATATTATATTATATGTATGAGATAAGCATAGTGCATCAAAATTCAAATATTTTAAGTGTTCAAACATAATACATAATTCTTCAAAATTCAAAGTCAAACATAGATATTACTCGGTTTGTTGACCATTTTTAAGCGATCTTTAACGGATTAATCAGTTTTGTGACCAATTTTTAAGCGAGTTTGTCCGATTTTTAAGGGATTTTGTTGACCTATTTTTAAGCGATTTTGTTTGAATAATCAGATTAGACCGATTTTGTTCGATTTTGTCCGATTAATCGGTTTGTTGACCGATTTTTAAGCAATCTTTGACTAAACCGGTTAAATAGGCCGATTATGATAAATCAAGACGCTTAGTGAGCGATCAACGATTATGTGGGGGTTAATCGGCCGCCTGGACCGATTTTTACAACATAGTCTTATCTGTGATGTCGTGCCCTCATTCTCCATTATGGTTTTCTATATCTTAAAACTGATGCGTTTGATATTTTTTTTTTACTCCGACAGAAGGAAACCTTGATTTGTAACGGTGAAATATTCTCAAAACCATTCTGTCAATTTTTGTTGGACCGATTTAATGTCTTGGACGCTAAAAGGAAAATAAAGCCTGCAAGTTTCTGGTTTGGGCCAATAGGCCAACAAACCCATTAAGCGTAAACAGTTATTTAGATTTAGGGATATAACGTTTA